>VZSR01000692.1:1699104-1728534 GCA_013398615.1 Brachypodius melanocephalos
CCACTGTGGGGTGGGGGATGTTGGCCTCCCTCCAGCTGCCCTGGCTCCTGCAGCCATCCCCAGCCTCCTCTCCCTCCTGCCTGGAGGCTGAGGAGGCCCTGGGTCTGCACATGGGGCTGTTCCCTGTAAAGGGACCCTCTGCACCCCTGACTGCCACCACCCCCCCGGTCACTGCAGCCAGGACAGCCTGAGCAGGTAATTAGTGATTTAATGAGGAGCCGTGTCCTTGTCCTCTCCTGCAGCAGGTCAGGGGTGCTGGAGACACCCCAGCTGTGGAAGTGTCCCTGTCCCCAAGCCAAGAGGGACACAGCTCTGCCAGCTGAGGCTGTGGCAGGGCAGGGCTGTCCCCACAGTGCCACTGGCTGGGGACAAGCTGGGAGATCCCAGGTGCCCTGAGGTGACATCTGTGTCCATGGGCTGGACACTGTGCCAGCACTGCCCTGCTCCCTGGCTGCTGCCCAGAGCTGCTGGGAACCTGATGTCCCCAAGGAGGAGTCAGGGTGTCCCTGGCTCTGGAGGAGGGGATGTGACCCCCCCACGCTCACCCAATGTCCCCGTGTGCCACCAGCCAGAGCAGCTGGAGAGGGCTCAGTGTGTGCAGGACCAGGGTGGGGCACAGAAACACCCCCAGGGTTTGCCCAGAGCTGGAACAGCCTCCTGGTCCCACAGAACTGTAAATTTGACTTTCCTTTGGGACTTTCCCTGGCTCCTTCTGTGGTCGCTTGAGCCTCCAGCAGCACGGGGGAAATGACACCTGAGACAGACCGAGCCTGTCAGGGACATCCCAGAGCTCTCTGTGCTCATTACCGAGGGGTAATTAGTGACTTTGCAGCGTGGAGAGGCCGGAGGGTGGAAGAGGGGGTGATTTGAGGAGTGAGAGCCGTGCCCTGGGTGTGTGGGAGGCAGAGCAGGAGCTGTGGAGATGCAGGACAGAGGGGAGCAGGGACAGAGCTGCTCCTTGCAGGGGGATTTCACTGCCAGATTTGGGGCAGCTGAGGACAGAGGTGATGCGGGGGACTTTGCTCAATCCTAGGGAGTAAAACAGGGAAAGGGATGGGGTCGAGAGAGGGCCAGGGGATGGGGCAGTGAGGATGAGTGTGCCACTGCTCCAGCTGCACACAGAGGCTCCCAGGGAGGAGCTCTGGGTGTGATGGGGTGTCCCCAGCCTTGCTGGGGTGTTGGACCCCACTGTTTGGGCTGCAGGCTCAGATTTTGGGGCTGCTGTGAGTGGCTGTGCCCCTCAGGGCTCATCAGCCCCAGTTTGATGGTTTGGGTTTGGCTGCTGAGGAGGGGGAGATCCACAGGATCAATAATGCCCCTGGTCCTGCTGGGCAGCAAATGTGGGGCAGGTGAGGATGTGGGGCTGCATCAGCACCTCACCCCAACCAGTGCTGGGAGAGGACCCCAAATTTGGGCAGTGACTGGAGCTGCATTTGAGGCTTGGTGTTGTCCGGAGGGGATCGAGTTGGGAACTCAGGGAGAGCATCCAGGTGAGGTGAAAACTCTGGAGTGGCTCCTGCTGTGGCAGGAGAACAAACCTGTGTCAGCTCAGTCTCAGCTGGGAAAGGGATGGGAACCAGCATGGATGGGGATGCCCTGCTGGAAAGCAAAAAGGAATTCCTTTTGGACAAATCTACTCACAAAAGGAATTAAACAAGGTCAAAATGAAGCGCTCAGAGAGTGTTTTCACCCAGAACAAAGGATTTTCTATGGCTCTGGTTTGGTTTAAATTCACATTAAAGCCTCACCCAGGGGAGATCCTGGTTCTACCTGTGTAGGATCCGGATTGAGTTCAAGCCCAGTGCCCAAAGTGCTGAAGCACACCTGGCTGCTCTGCTCTGCAGGAACCTGTCAGAATTTACTTTTTCTTTGTGAACAGGCCTGCAATGAGCTGGCAGCAAGGTGGTTGCCCCTAGAAAACAAACCTTTTGCCCCCAAAACACCCACCCAGCTGCACTCGAGCCCTCGGACCCGGCACCTCTTCAAGGCAGCCTCGTTGTGTGTATCAAAGGCCAAACCCTGCAAGCCCTAAAGTTGTCTTAAAAGTGCTCAATTAATTTCTTTTACCCTTTAAATGTCCCAGCTCCTGAAATCATGTGATTGCAAGATGACATTGCTGAGGAAAGCGCTGGGTTTGGGTAAGCCCTGAGACAACAAAAAACCACCAGCAGCCAGGAGTCTCCTCCTGTTTTCTTCGGAAAAAAAAATTCCCCTCATGACTGGGACAAACAGAGTGGCCCTGCTGGCAGCAGCCAGGGCTCAGTGTGGGCAGGGAGGGAAGTGAAAAAGCTTTGCATTTGTGTAAGGCTGCAGAATGGGGCTGCCAAACAGGATACGGGGCTGGGAAAGCAGCTGGGCGAGGAGGCTGCTGATGCACGGCTGCATCAATTGCTGGGGCTGATAATTCTGTTTGCATTAAAAGGGAGTTGATCTTTTTGGTGGTTCGCTGCTTGTTTAGACTCTGCTCTGAGCTGTTGTGGGAGCTGGGATGCACTTTGAGATTTTTGATGTTTAGTTTTGCTGAAGTGAATGCTGCTGGTTAAAATCCCCTGGGTTTGCATGCCAGGATCCTGGGGAAGGATGTCACAGGGCAGCAACCACAGAATTATAGAATCATTAAGGTAGGAAAGGACCTTTAAGATCATCAAGTCCAGCTGTCAGCCCAGCACCACCACTGTTCACCCCTAAACCGTGTCTTCAAGTGCCACATTCACACATTCCTTTGAACCCTTCCAGGGATGGATGACTCCATCAGTTCCTTGGGCAGCCTGTGCCAGTGCTTTACAAGCTTTTAAATGATTTTTTTCCTTAATATCCTACCTCAATCTCTGCTGGTGAAACTTTCCTCTCGTTCTGTCCCTTGTCCTCTCCCTGCAGCCAAGAGCTGGGTGAGAGCCGTGGGACAGGGCTCCTGCTTCCAGCGTGGGGAGCTCCAGTTCATGGTTTCTCTCTCTGGAAAGATGAGAAAGTCGTTCCCCCTGTGAGCCAGAGCCTGCTGGGTCCTTCCCTGCACAGATCACAGGGAAATTGGTCCCTTTTGCTGCCCAAAAAGCCCTGGGGTGCCCTGGCCCCTGGGAGCTGGGGCAGCCCTGCTTTGTGCCCCACAGGCAGCTTTCCCTTCCTGGCTGAGTGATCCCAGGGAAGGTTTGGGTGAAATTCAGCCCAGCTGCTCACCCATCCAATGGATTTTTTGTTCCTGCTCCTGCCTGTGCTGCTGTTCCTGAGGTTGGGCATGTGTCATGTGCCCCCTCCTTTCCCCCAGTTTCTTTTCTGGCAGCCTGAAGTGACTGTCACAGGATTGCAAAGTAAATTCAGATGAAAGCCTGTCAGGGGAAGCTGTTTGGGGTTTGTTCTGTCTGTGAGCTGGGGCAGTGGGATGCTCAGGGCAGCTCTGCTGAGCCCTTTCTGCTGCCTCTGGGGAGCAGCCTGACCCTTACAGGTGTACACAGACTCCTGAAGACGAAAATAACCTCCAAAACGTTGGTCAGCCTGGAGAAAAGGAGGCTCACAGTCTTCTCCAACCTCACTGATTCTGTGATTCTGTGAAAATTATTTATCAGAGCTTTCTGCACACTGACCCCAATGCAGCTCTGTGCTGTGGGGGAGCCTGGGAGGCTGCAGGGGAATCCCTGGAGGGGATCAGGATTCCTAATCCCTGCAAGGGATCCTGTCTGGGTAGGATTTCAGCTTTACTAGGTTCTTTTTGTGGCCACTGGGTGCTGTTTGAGCTGTGGGTTTCCCAGGTGTATTCACGTATGACATAAACAACGATGTGTATGTGCATATATACATGTATTTATATGTCATATATATATATATTTATATGTCATACACATGTAATTACATGTCATATATATATTTATATGTCATATATATATGTCATATATATGTATTTATATATCATATGTGTATTTATATGTCATATATATGTGTATTTATATGTAATTTATGTTTGTATTTATATGTGTGTGATCAGGAAGAGGTATGGCAGCACTATTTGAATGAAGGCAAAGCAGTTTGGGCACAAAACTAAGGAGATTTACTGTTGCCTAGAAGTGGTTTAATTGTAAAGGCAAGCTGTCAGTTCAGCTGTTTTGCAGGAAAACTGTAAAAGTGGGGACAGGGGAATGCCAGCACAGCCCCCTGGGCGCAGGGTGGGCTCTGCTGGACCCCTCAGTGTGGCTCTGACCTGTTTTTGGGAGGTTATGACACACAGAGTGACGCTATAAAAGTTCAGAAGTTTTCTTTATTATGTCTGCATGCTGTCTTTTATACAGATTTTACAAACTTTGAGGATAACTTCTAATTGGTTAATAACTTTTTTGTTAATTATTCTGTTGGTTAGTAAAAGGTGTTTTACTTGTCTATCAAATCTATCTCTTCTTGGATTGTTCACATGTTTTCTTTACTGATTTTTGTGGGACAAATCCTTTGTTACTACAGGTGTTCTTGCTTTTTACCCTCAGAATAGATTGTCGTGTTAAAGGAACTTCTCATCCTCAAAACAGCTTCATATGGGAACTTACAGATTTCTTGTTAGTAGCACTTAGAAGAAATGACAGGCCAGCTTTTTGCCCTATCCCTCCACTGACCCACCCTGGCCACCTCTGCCACATCCCAGCACATTCCCAGCCCTCCCTGCAGCCCTGCCCTGCCCACCTTCCCCCACAGCATCCCCCTGGTCTCCTCAGCTGGAAAAAGCCGTCTCTCCCAGCGCAGGAAAATTCCCACCTGCTCTGCCCCCAGCCCCTCTAATCCCTTTATGGTGTTTGTGCCGGGCTCCTCCTGCCCATCCTGCTCTTTGCCTTCCCTCTAATCTCCCCACCAAACTGTTTGGGAGGACAAAAACAGCCCGGGTTGTTCACATCGGGAGAGGGAACAGGAATGCTCTTCCGGGGGTTCCAGGGCTCTGGGTGGGTTTAAAAACTTCGAGGGTTTAACAACCAGGGAGGAACTCCTTCAGCTCTGAGCAGCGTCCTGAATCCTGGAGGGTGATTTAGAGTAAAACCCAAATTCTTCATCCTCAAATCCCTGCTTTGTGCCCATGGATGATCCTTCTTGGGCGAGTGTGGGGAGGAATCTGACAGCCAGGGTCCAGCCCCCTGCCCTGCTGCAGCACCAGGGGAAGGTGTAAAAAGTCACCCCAGGAGATAAATCTGTCCATGTTTAACCCCTTTGTACTAAAACATGTTGTGTTACTGAGGATGTTCAATCTGAAGAATTTCCTAATGATTTGTTACTATCCTATCAAAGCAAAAAATATCTTTGGTGTATTTTGGCATGGATGGAAAATGCTCAGGCTGATAAAACCTCCAAGTCAGAGAGATAAAAACTGGAAGTATTTAGGGTCAGTCTCCCTAGGACGAGTCTCCAGACTGATCCATCAGCCCCCCCAAAAAAAGACAGTGGGAAGGGGAGCAGCCCTGCTGCATCCCTGTGGGCACTGGGTGACATCCCAGGTGGCACCAGAGCTGATGGTGGCTCTGGGCTGTGGCAGCAAAGCAGAATCACCTTCCCTCCCTGCCATCCCCTGTGTGGAGAAACCCTTCTGCTGCAGCTCAGAGAGCTTCACAAACTCCTCTGGAGATTTATCTGTGACCTTTTACTTCTCCAAGGACACCCCTGCTCCCTTTTCCTGGCCTGGGCTGTGGCGCCCGCCTGACCTTGGGCCAGTCACTGATTCCCTGGGTTGGGAGCCTGGTGGTGGTTAATATTTTGTTAATATTTTGTTAATATTTACTGTACCTGGTGTGGAGGGGAGCAGGCAGGAGCCCTGCTGATTGCAGGGTGCCTGGGCTTGTTTGGGGTAAGATGTTATTCCAGAGCCTGGAGGATCCAGGTGTGGATTGTGCTCACTGCTGTTGGTGTAACAGGGTTGTTGCTATAGAAATGGCTGGAATTGGGAAGGCTTGATCCCAGGAAAAACTGACTAAGCAGGTGCCCGACCTCGTATGGCAGAAACACATTTTCCTGCTCACTAAAATCCTTTCTGGGATGAAATAATTTAGCATATTTGGCGAGCTGCCTCGGGGGTGGTGCTTGGGCAGGGATGGCACCACGGCCCTTGGGGACCTGGTGTTGTGGTGGCCCTGGCAGTGCTGGGGACAGCTGGGCTCCTTTTCCACCCTTAGGAGTTCTGTGATTTCACACCTGTGCACCCACAGGCTGCTGCTGTCCCCAAACACCACAAACCCACCGTGTTTGCCCTCCTGGGGCAGCTGGGCTCTGACCAGGTGAGGGATTATTGGTGTTGGTTCTGTCTTCCCCTTTTGGGTGTTTTGGTGCTCAATGATTTCAGCTGTTCACAGAGGAGCTCTGCTTCCCAATCCTGGTTACTGGGTTAACTCAGCCTGGAGTTTTTTTTCATTTCTCCCTGGGTTTGAGCCCACTCAAGCTCTGGGGTGCTTCTGCACAGGTGGTCACATCCAAGAGGGAAGCCAGAATTTCACTGGGAATAAAATGAGCCTCTCTCCTACACAGCCGAGTCAGGAAAGTGCAGGGTCTTGGCTGCACCCTCCTATCACAGTGAACACACCACTGCTGGTCCTGCTGTCTCTGAAGGATGCAGCTCCCCTCTCCTCGGGTGGGGCTTGCCATCCTTCCCAAGTGATGCAGATCCATCTCTGTGCTTCCTGCTCAGCATCAGCCGCTGCTTCTGAGGCCGGTCCCGTGGGCTGCAGCTCCCCAGACGGGATGGAGAATGAGATGGAGATGGGAGCAGGGAGCCAAGGATCCGGCACGGCGCCGGCTCGGTGTTGCAACCCCTCCGGGAAAGGGCTTCACACCCAGCGGCGCATTTCCTCCTGCCCCGGGACGGTTTCCAAACAACAATGAGGAAACGCTGAGCTTTGCGGCCACATTGGTGGATGCGTCCCTAAAATACCCCGCGGAGGGAGGTGGCCGCTTTCGAGCTGCACCCCAAATTCGGTTGTCCCTAAATGACACCGGGACAGCGTCAAGGACACGGGGGAGACCCTCGTGGCTCTGGCACGGCTGCTGCAGGGACCTTGGGCACGTCCCCGTGTGCCAGCCTCCTTCCAGGCTCCCTGCTCGGGGCAGGACCCACCAGCTGTGGGGTGGGTGACGTCTGGCCCGCCCGCAGCCCGCTGCCACTGATGTCACCGCCCGGTCACCGAAATTGCTAATTGAGTTTTGCTTCTCTCGCTGCCAATCTCATTTCCTGGTTCTTGTGCAATCCCGAGCGCCTTCAGGTTTCTTCCCGGTTCTTTATCTGCCTGCGGGACCAAAACACCTTCAGAGGAAAAACAGCGCTGATGTTTTGGGTCAGTGCCCGGGGAGGAGATGTCCTGTGGGGGACGATCAGCCGTGAAGTGGTTTTTTTAGCTGCCCTGGTGTTTCGCAGAAAAACATTCCTGGGGGTGAGTCAGGCAGCCACAAGCATGAGTCTGCCTTAAGAACCGGGGGAATTAGCAAACCCCCAACTGCTTTAGAGCCCAGTCATGCCTTAAAGCCTTTTCTCCTTTTGTAACATCGAAAAACTGCTTAAAACCCGAGGCTGGAGCGTCAAGGCGCGCTCACCCCGCCGGGTTTGCCGGGGGAGGGGGGATTGTTTGGAATCTTGCCCTCCTTCTCGAAAAAAATCCGGGAGTATTTGAGATAACTCCCGGAGGCGGCGGCACGGGCTGTGCCCGTGCTGGGTTTGTGCATTGGCACGTTTGGGGTCTGTCTGCTCCGACACGTGGGAGCCTCTCACGCAGGATCTATGGAAAACTGGGAAGGCAGCGAGGCGTTTAATTCACCTAATTGGATCTGCGTTCGGCTCAATAGCTGGAAATTGCTGCTATATTGAAATAATCGACTCAAATTCACACTTGTTGGCCGAGGATTTTTAGCTGACTGTAAATCACAGCAGAGCCTGTGCTGAGCGTGGATAGTTTGGGGGTTTAAAGAGACTCTACTACGCTCTGGTGCTTAAAAATTGTGCCTTAACTCAGCGGTTTATAGATGGGAAGGGCTGAAGTAGGAGATTTCTGTGTTTTCCGAGTACTGTCCCTGCAGCCTTTGGCTTTTCCTCCCTTCGAAGGAAAGCCTTGGGGGCGAACCCAGCCCTGCAGCCACGGCGGGGCTTCAAGCCGGGTGGGAAGGGGTCATTCCTGGGGTGTCCAGAGCAGGATGGAGGGAGAGAGGTGGTGGTAGGGCTGCCAGGCATCTGCCCTGTCCCCTGCCCCTGTCCCCAGGGATCTCGTTGCCAGTGGTGTCCCCAGGACCACACAGGCACCCAGATCCATTCCGTCACACATCCACAGGGCACAGTCCCAGTCAGGACCATGGTCCCAGCCAGGTTTTGGGGTGCTGGGAGGGGCACAGCCCAGCACCCTCCCCAGCTCCCCCGACAGCAACTTAGCAGCGCTGGGAGAAGAACAGCTGCACACGTGTACGAGGGCAACCCTAGAGAAACAAGGGGCCAAAAGGAATGACACACACCGAGAGGGGACCAGAGGTGGCAAACATAATATTCAATTAGTAACGTTTGTGGTTTTTTTTAAAATAAACAACGTTATTTAATAAATAACTGCCTACCTTTTAAAATGAAGCCATGCTTTAGCCGTGCGATAGCCGTCGTTTTTAATAAGTAATATTTTAATAAGGAAAGAAAACAATACTAAACGTCCTCAATGGGTGTCCCGGAGGTGGGGGCCGGGGCCCGGCGCTGCCGCCCCGGGGCGGAGCCGCCTCCGCGCCGCCCCCGACCGCGGGCGCCTTTAAAGCGCGGGCGGAGCGGGCGAGGGCAGCGCTGGGGCCGGTGAGCGGAGGGTTTCGGGTTCGAGCCCCGCTGGGGGAGGCAGCCGGTGTGGGGGGAGTTGAGGTGGGTTGTCGTGGGCCGGGAGGTTGGTTTGTAAAACACCCGTGGGGAGATGGGCCGGGGGTGATGTGGCGCTCACCTGTTCGCCCCCGCAGGGCCGTCGCGATGTCGGTGTCGCACAGCTCTAGGCTGAACAAGCTGGTGCGGGAGCAGTACATGAGGCTGCCCCAGGATGGGAGGGTTCAGGTCACCTACGTCTGGATCGACGGCAGCGGCGAGGGCGTGCGCTGCAAGAGCAGGACCCTCGATAAGGAGCCCAAGAGCATCGAAGGTAACGCGGCTGCTTGTCCCTCGGGGTGATGGGTGGTGTGGAGGGCCCTGAGCATCGCCTGGGAGGAGTTCTGGGGTGCTTGGGGCGGTGAGAGCTGAGACGGGCTGTCCTTGGTTGCGTGGCACCAGTGATACCTGTTGCAGCTGCCTGGTGGGGTTGCACCAAGCAGCAGGGTAAATACCCAACCTGCGTCCCTGCGGTTCGCTTAATCCGTTAATCTCTGCTATTAGAGCTGGGTGGGAAGGGGAGGATGAGTTCCTCGCCCCTTTCCAGCAGGCAAACAGGCACGGAGACGTGTCGGCATCTGCCTGGGGTTTGGCAGAGGGAGGTGGAGCGGCTGGGGCTGATCCCGCCCGTGCTGGGGGGGGTGAACACTCTGATGCTCAGGGAGCATCGATGGGTTCCAGGGAGGTGCAAGAAAAGCTTTTTGGCTGACATCCCGTGGAGCTCAAAGCCCTTTGGGTGCTCCATCCTGGAACTGAGTCAGCAGCACTTGGCACAATCCCTGTGTGAACCTTTTCCCAACCTCACTCCCACCTCCGTGCCCCTCCTGCCTCGCAGATGTCCCCGAGTGGAATTTCGATGGCTCCAGCACGGCACAGGCAGAGGGCTCCAACAGTGACATGTTCCTGGTGCCCGTCCGCATGTTCAGGGACCCTTTTTGCCTGGACCCCAACAAGCTGGTGCTCTGCGAAGTGCTGAAGTACAACAGGAAACCCGCAGGTGAGCACCCCCGGCTCCCGAGGGTCACCCCCTTATTATTTAGGGTGTCACCTCCCCCAGGGGCCTCTAGCTCAGGACCTAGGCCCATACCGAAGGGCAGTTTTTTATTTTTCAAAGCAACTAGATGCAACAGCTGGCCCTGGGGCGCAGCTGAGCGCCGAGCACTTGGCCCGAGGCTCCGAAATCCAAGTGCTGGTGACAGTGGCTGTTCGCAGGAACCTGTTTTAGTGGCACAGGGCGAGGAGAAGAGCAGCCAGACGTGGAGTTCACTGACGGCACTCGCCAAAGGCCCCTCCCGGCTCTTGAGCCCGAGCTCGCCCAGCCCCGGGGAGGAGCAGGAGCTGGAAGTGCGGGGGTTTTAACGTGCTGGGCTTGTGGTTGTTCTTCTCGCTGGTGGGAGGCTGCAGAAAAGGAAGGAGAAGATGCTGAGCCGGCGTGTGCTCGCTCAGCCCTTTTGCAAACAGCCCCAGAACGCGCGGCTCTCGGTCTTATCACCGAGTCTGCAGTCACAGGAGTCTGCAGTCCGTCTTGTCCCTCTGATAAAGCCCCAGACACAGGAAAAAGGAGCCTGTTTGCAGGGACACGCTCAGGGGCTCCTGGAGGGGTTATTTGCCGGCCAATAACCGGATATTTGCCACTCGAGCAGGGCTGTGTCCTGCTGGGTGTGAGGGGGAGGGAGAGGGCATCTGCGGGTGATGCAGCTCTGCCGGGAGAGCCGGGGCTGCGGGCAGGGATGGTGAAAGACGGGGCTGATTCCTCCTCCAGCAGCGTCCAGACACGTGTGGGGGAAGTGTCTTGGTTCAGATTCCTGCCCGGCAGCTCCTCCGCTGGAGGAGTTTGTAAAGAGAGGCCGTGATCCTGGGGCAGAGGGAGCTCAGCCCAGAGCCCTGATGGTGAGAGGGGTGCACCCTCCAGCCCTTCCCGTGGTGGGTTTCCATGGACCTTAAGGGCTGTGTGGGCTCAGGGGAAGAAATTGTGTTACCCTTGCTCCCCATCTGCCACTGCTTCCCTCCGGCCCCATGCTCCGTTGTGGCTGCTCTGGGGTTTTATTGCAAGTTAAGGCAGAATGTGCACCCTGGAGCCTGCCTGTTCCTGTCACAGCAGTTTTTCAGCCTTTTTCGTTCAAGTCTTGGTTCGAGCTCTCATTCCCCTTGCCTGGCACTGCACATGTCTGGACATCTCTCTGCTATCTGTGCTTTCCTGGCAAAGCCCCAGTTGCTTTGAGCACCTCAAAAGGCTGAGGCATGGTCAGCCAGTCTGGATGCTAAACAAAACCATGGAGCTGCAGAAAGATAATTAAGATGAGGCTGGGAGTGAAGGAGTGATGGAAGTCCCTGTTCCCAGGTCTGCTGAATGCCTGCAGGATGGGGTTAGGGTAAGACTCCTGGTCTCTCAGTGAGTAAGAGGAGGAGGATGTTCATGAGCTATCAGCAGTGGTTTGGGGAACTGGGTAATTAAACCCTCTTGACCTGTGGCCTGATGCTCTGGTGATGGAGTAACTGTGAGGAGGAATTTGGTGAGCAGGAAGGGGGATTCACTCATGATTTCCTTAAGGCTTTTGTGGGAAGCACTTGGCAGTGGTGGGAGTGGGATGGAGCAGAGCGTGGTGCTCTCACAGCACGGCTCTAACCCAGACCTCTCTGTGCTCCCAGAAACCAACCTGAGACACACGTGCAAGAAAGTCATGGACCTGGTGAAGGACAGCCACCCGTGGTTCGGGATGGAGCAGGAGTACACACTGCTGGGGATCAATGGCCACCCCTACGGCTGGCCCGACAACGGCTTCCCCGGCCCGCAGGGTAAGAACTCCCTTCCTGCCCAGCCCAAAATCCCCCTCAGCTCCCACCCTGCTGCTTTGGGGTGCTGCCTGGTGGCAGTTACCCCATCCCCAGCCCCGGTGTAGCTTTGCCGTCAGGGATGACCCCAGGCAGGGCTGTTTGCCCGGAGCACACCTGGTGCCCGTGGCTCACGTGAGCCGCGCCGCTCCCGCCGGACCCTGCTTGCACAAACAGCTCAGCTGCACGACTTGTTTGGCAAGGGCTGGAGAACTGGGCTGGAAAAACCTCCTCCTCCCCTTGGCTGTTGGGGAAAGGGCTTGGCATGGCCCGTGGTGCCCTCCTGCAGCAGCTAGCCCGCTCCTCAGCTGCCTCCTGGGAGAGAGCCAGAGGTTTCCCAACCCGATTTTTATGTGCACCGGCTGCTTGCAACATCTCCCTTCCCCCAGGCGGGGAGAAGATCTTTGCCTGACCTGCTTGAATGAGGAAGATATCAAACCCCTGTGAATTGGATTTTCTAGCTGTGAACAATGCCAGCTGTTGTCAGAACAATCTCGGAGGCTTGATGTGCTCAGAGGGTGAGGGAGGTACCCCGGGGCAGACCAAACTTTCCTTATTTCGAGGCCACCTCCCAATTGATGTGTTACAAGTGTTATTTAACTGCCCAGATAAGGCTGAGGTTTGCACTGATGAACTGCTCACACTGCTAGTCCTGGAGCTGGGGTCGGTGGCTTGATGTTCTGTGGAGAGAAACATCATTTTATCTCCCATAAATCCTCTGCCCATGGCGGCAGGTGCCCGGGAGTGTGGGATTAAGGTACAATGATGTTGCTGCTCCCTGAAGCTTTCCTTGGGTGGTGACTCGTTGTTTTTTCCAGGCCCCTATTACTGCGGGGTTGGAGCAGATAAGGTGTACGGCCGCGATATTGTGGAGTCCCACTACAAGGCTTGTCTCTATGCGGGGGTGAAGATCTGTGGCACCAATGCAGAGGTGATGCCCTCCCAGGTACGTGTGGATGGTCCCAGGCAGCCCATTCCCAGAGATGGATATGAGCTATCATGAGGCTGGAATAACCCAGCAACTCCCAGCTCCTGTGGAACACAGAATCCGGTGACTCCTCACATCAGTTTTGCTTGGGTGGGAGCAGCTGCACTGCTAGAATGGAAATATGCATTTGATTTTCTCCTAACTCACCCTGAGCTCCTTGCACAGCTCAACCTGAGCTCTGGCAGCTGGAGCAGAGCTGGGATCTCCCCCACAGGAGCAGGGATGTGGGGGACATCAGGAGCTGGGAGAGGCTGCAGGAACACCGTGTGGAGTGATGGGGTCTGAGCCCTGCTCTGAACTGGGAACTGGGAAGCTCGGGTGGGACATGGCCTTGGGGAGCAGTTGGGAGGATTTGGGTTTATCTTGGAGAGCAGCAGGGAGCCCCTGATTGCATTAGGCAGGTGGCCAGACTGATCGACTGCGGGTCGCTGACTCCTGCTGCTGATGTGGCGGAGATAAGCGGGGGCTTATCGGCACTGGAGCCAAGGCAGGACTTTTACCGACCCCGCTGTTTGCCCCAAATCCTTAAGGATCCTTCCACATCCTGGGCTCAGGCTCTTCCATGCCAGCAGCCATAAAGACGTCACCCTGTGCTTAGTCACCGTGGGTGGTGCAACCCTGGCTCCAGGCGGGCAGGGAGCAGCCCTGGGAAGGACTGACAGGCTCCTCTCTAATCCTCTGCCCTGTTTGCAGTGGGGCTGGGGGTCCTGCTCACAGCAGCTCCAGCTTCAGTCAGACGTGGTGCTTATTTACCTCTGTTCTGATTTGAAACCTCTCTGATTTGCTCTACACAGTGATGAGCAGTTTATTCCCTTTTTTTTTTTGCATGCTAAAGTTGTCTGTTGCTTGATTCAATGCTCCCCATCTTTGCTGCTGATTCCCAAGGGTGACATTCAGCCACAGCCCAGGCTGGGAGTGGCAGGGATGTGGTGGCTGGGGAGGCACCCACCTGCCCATCCTTACCTGTGTGCCTGCTGGCCCCTTCCAGTGGGAATTCCAGGTGGGCCCGTGTGAAGGCATTGAGATGGGGGATCACCTCTGGATGGCTCGGTTCATCCTGCACCGCGTCTGCGAGGACTTTGGGGTCGTGGCCACTCTGGACCCCAAACCCATGACGGGCAACTGGAACGGCGCTGGGTGTCACACCAACTATAGCACCGAAGAGATGCGGAGAGAGGGGGGCCTCAAGTGAGTCCTGGGGGGGTCTTAAGGGGAGTCTCAGGACTCAAGTGAGTCTGGGATGTTCCTGGGGGTCTGGGAGTGTCCTGCGCCATATGGAAGTGTCTCTCTGCCTGTGTGGCTGCACCAGGCAGGGTTGGGGCTATCCCAGCTCGTTATTTCAAGAGCAGCTGATCCTATGAGGGTGTCCCCTGGGCTGTCCTTGTCCATGCACAGGAGGAGGGGCTGCCACCCCCCAAATGAACCCACTGAAGCCCCTCTCCTCTCCCACAGGCACATCGAAGCCGCCATCGAGAAGCTGAGCAAGCGGCACGATTACCACATCTGCGTGTACGACCCGCGGGGCGGCAGGGACAACTCCCGGCGCCTCACCGGCCACCACGAGACCTCCAACATCTTCGAGTTCTCTGCCGGCGTGGCCAACCGGGGCGCCAGCATCCGCATCCCGCGCCAGGTGGGGCAGGACGGCTACGGCTACTTCGAGGACCGGCGGCCGGCAGCCAACTGCGACCCCTACGCTGTCACCGAGGCCATCATGAGGACGACGGTGCTCAACGAGACCGGCGTGGAGACCAAGGACTATGCCGAGCACTGAGGGCACGGGGTGGGTGGAGGTTCTCTCGTGCCTGCAGTAGCTTCTCTCGTGGGATTTGTGCCTGTGCCGTGTCTTCGGCCGCAAGCTCAGACTCTTTAGGAGCCTCGCTTCTGCTCTTGTGAAACGTCGCCTTAGAAATGTGTATTTTATAGCAAGAGGAAGGGGCCCAACCTATTTTCTCAACCACTTTGTTTTTTCTGGTTTTAGGTCGTGAGGTTTTGGGTTTTTTTAAAAACTTGGATTGAGTTTTTTTTCCCTGATGGACTTTACACTGTGATGTACATAGATCCCAACGTGGATGCTGCAGCTGCTGCTGTTTGCACCTGTGGAGGGTGGGTGCTTTTTTTCCCCCATATCTCTGTCGCAAGGAAATGATAATAAATAATTTTCCTTGCTGCGTGGCAGCTGGGTTACGCTGTGGTGAGTGCATTTTTCTGTAGCTCCTAGAGCTCCGTGGAGCTTTTAATTTGGGTGGTGGTGGTGGGTTGCAGCTACTGAGCAGCCTGGGCAGGAGCTGGAGGAGCAGAGATGCTGGAGGATCCTTGAGGCAGGTGCCTGGAGCTGCCTTGCCTCATTTTCTGGACCAAAGGCCATCTCCTTCCATCGTGATCCCAAAGGTAAACAGAGCAGTGCGGGCTGAGCAAACAGCGGCCGGGACAGCAGCTGGCGGCGTTTACACAGGGTGTGTGCTGCTGAGTCAGCACAGCCAGCCCAGCCCCGGGCACAGCCAGCACAGCCCTCCCCTCTGGGGACACCTTTGGGTGCAGGAGGGGCCCCTGGGGACATCCCTCCTGCTGCCTTGGTGAGCCACAGGGTCACAGTCCAGCTCCTTGGGTTGGAGTCTCTTCAGAAGGTGGAGGTCATGGATTTATTTATAGAATCACAGAAGGGTTTGGGTTGGAAGGGACCTAAAAGCCCATCCAGCTCCACCCCTGCCCTGGGCAGGGACACTTTCCCCTGTCCCAGGCTGCTCCAAGCCCCGATGTCCAACCTGGCCTGGGACACTGTCAGGGATCCAGGCGCAGCAACAGCTTCTCTGGGCACCCTGTGCCAGGGCCTGCCCACCCTGCCAGGGAACAATTCATGCCCAAGATCCAATCTAAACCTACTCTCCTTCATTTTAAAGCCATTCACCCACACCCTGTCATATTCTTGTAGTAAAACCCTGAAGAAGGGCAGTTCCATGTAGATGAGATGTTAACAGCCTCTCCAGTCCCAGACCCTTGGGTGCCTCCACAGTGCAGCTGTGGGGTGATGGATACAAGCACAGGGACATCTCAGACAGGATGTGACCCAGCTGCAGCCACCAACAGGGAGCCACTAAGTGAGAGGAAGCAGCAGCGTGGACAGAGGACATCGCCTCCACTCCAGGGCAGTCATGTGAGTTTTGAAACTTGTTTTATGTTCATCCTTGAATCTGGCACAGGTGACAAGCTGGACTGGAGGGAGGCCACTGAGTCCCTCCTGCAGGGCACAGGGAATGGGGGCCATGGGAGCTGGGAGATGGTCAAGCCCCAGACCATAAGCAGCCAGGAGCCCTCAGTGCCTCTGAGCCTTTCAAGAATAAATGTGACCCAGTCCCCACCCTAAAATGGAAAGATTTTCCTTCCAGAAGTTGCTATTTGAGATGTTTAGCATTTTTCATCAAAACCACAAGCCTGTCTTGTTTTCCTCTCAATTCTATGGTATCTCTGATGGGTAATTTGAGCACTGAGACAATGACTGATGGATGCAGCTGGAAAATCAATAAACAGCCAAATCTGGAGTGGTGAGACTCCTGTTTGTTTCCCTGGCTGTGACAGTGGCTGAAGCACTTCAGCTTTCATCACATGCTGTACAGTCAAATTTGGGAACTATGTGAGTTCATATTCCCAACATGAAAACATCTGCAGCTGGACAAGCACAGTGGGACATCCAAACATTTTGTGTCTCTGGGTCTCACCCTGTGGTTCCCCTGCAACCAAGCACCATTCTCTCCATGGTGGGGTTGTGAGGCTCCAGGGGCAGTCCAGGAGCTCTCCCAAACCCACTTCTGGGGTTTTTCTCTGAGCTGGGATCAGTCCTGCTCCCACGAGCCAGGAGCCACTATGTGCTTGGAGGAGTTCAAGCTATCCTTGCCAAAACACAGATCTTCTCACTGGTATTCTTGAGGTCAAACTGGGCCAGCAAACACATGTCAGGGTTTTGGTTTTTTCCTAAATCAGAAGTGATTCCCAACCACAGGGCCTGCAGCACAGGGGAAACAAGGACAATGGCACATTTCCACAAGAGTTTTTCTAATAGTTTTGCTGTGTTTGCCACTGTTGGAGGTGGACTTTTGGGTTCAGTGAGGTGTTAGGGACAGAGCCAGCTGCCAGGCTGAGACCTGAGGCTATGGCAGTGGTTAGGGTGTCCCCATCATCATCCAAGGGTTGCAGAATGCTGGGAGGAGATGCAGCCAGCATCACCCAGTGCTCTGTGCTGGGCTGCCATGGCTGGGAGCAGTGCTGGGATCCCAGCTGCGATCAGCCTGGAATGGGGCTGCTGAGGCTGGGTCACTATTACCCGGGGCTTTCTGAAGGAGTGTCCTGGTGGATGGGTCAGTGTCATCCAGGGCTCTCCTGAAGAGCACCCCTGGCTGTCCCTGCAGTGTCACCCAGGGCATTCCCTAGGACCATCCCTGGGTGGATGGGTCAGTGTCACCTGGAGCATTCCTCAGGAGCATCCTGGATGTCCCTACAGTGTCACTCAGGGCATTCCCCAGTCTCATCCCGGGTATCCCTGCAGTGTCACCCAGGGCATTCCCCAGTCTCATCCCGGGTATCCCTGCAGTGTCACCCGGAGTATTCCCCAGTCTCATCCCGGCTGTCCCTGCAGTGTCACCCAGGGTCTCCCCCAGCCTCATCCCGGGTATCCCTGCAGCGTCAGCCGGAGCATTCCCCAGTCTCATCCCGGGTGTCCCCGTGGTGTCACCGGCCGGGGGTGACAGGGACATTGGGGCGCTGGTGCCCTCTGCAGGCGCGGACAGGGATCGCAGGGAGCCCGATCAGCGCTGGGAAAATCCGCTCGGATCCTCGAGTCCCCAGCACTGCCAAGGTCACCACCAACCCACGGCCCAGGTCCCCATGTCCCCACATCCACACGGCTTTTAAAACCCTCCAGAGACGGTGACTCCACCGCTGTCCTGGGCAAGGCTGGGCAATCCTTTTGGTGAGGGAATTTTCCCGAATATCCAACCTAAACCTCCCTGGCGCAACTTGAGGCTGTTTCCTGTCATCCTTGTTATCTGGGAGAAGAGACGGAGCCCTGGCGTGGCTCCACCCTCCTTTCGGGTGGCTGCAGAAGGCACTATATAAAACACGGATTTCTGCCTCAGATATATTTACTCTAATAAAGATATTTGATAGCCAGGAACCCAGCAGCTGCCATAATGCCAAGAGAAGTGACTATAACTAACAGACAGTCTGATCCCAGATTTGATTTCTTGCACCCTTACAGAAGTACAATGGAATACTAGGAGGTGAAGGAAAATAAATCTGCTTAACACACTCTGAATCATTTCATCCTGCTGTAAAGCAAAATTCAAGTTAGTTAGATGGGAGGAGATTGCAACAGAACCTTTGTCTGCATCAACCAGAACTGTCAGCAATACTTTTGGGGTGAAGAGCACCAAATCAAACCAAAACATCAAGCTGCTTTGGTTTAGGCTCTGGCCATGCCCACCTGGCCCCAGGACCACCCTCACCCACGGGGCAGATACAAATCTTCTATTTCCACACAAACACTCACAGACAGTGGCAAATAAACCCCCTGTGGGGCTGTGTCCATTCCCCATCCCAGCCCTGGGCTGGAGGAACTGAGCTGGGCACTGCTGAGGGATGTGTTACACCTCAGGAAGAGCTGTCCCCACGGCTGTGACCCAGCAGATGGATAAGAGACTTCAAGATGTAGCTCCAGTGGGTGACCGAGCTGGGACACATCCTCATATCCTCATCCAGGCGTCCCCTGGGGTCCCTTCCTCCCCAAGCACCCCAGGAAGGTGCTGCAGAGAGGCTGCCCAGGGTGGGTGAACACCGTGGCCACCCCATGACAGGGAGCAACAGCACAGGGGTTTGTTTACACATTTCTCCCTTTTCAAGTCTCTTTTTGTGACTATAAATTCCATTATTTTGAATTCAGTCAAGGCCTTCAGATTTTTTTTCCAAGCCAGTTTTAAAAAGGGCATTGGAATTACAGTGCTAGTGCTAACAATAGCATTACTCAAAGCTGCTGCCCAGAAGTGGAAAGCTCTGGATAGAATAAAGACCTAAACTAAAATGTCAATAATAACTCCTTTTTTTCTCTCCCTGTCTTCCAGCCCACACAATCTGCTTGGGTCCCTCTATCTTAATGAGCACAAAAATGGTTTCAAATGAGATCTACAGAAAATTGAATTTTTTTCCCTCAGAAGCTTAGTCTGGCCTTTAAAGGCCACTGATGATATTTTGGTTTTGTGTAAGAGCATCTTTGATCTCAAAGGCTCTCAGCTCTCAGAAAGACACGGTTCATTAGCAGCAATTTGTTGCTGTTGAAATGTGAGTGGAGGGGGACAAACACCATGGAGAGAGTGTCAGGGAGAGGTTTGGCTGGGGGGTCCTTGGCCGCAGACCCCACTAGCCCCATGTGGCTCTCCTGGCTCCCAGGCTGGTGCTGGGTTTGCAGCCAGCTGCTCTCAACTTGGTTTTGTCCCCAAAAATGTGGGATGAAAGAGCCCCATGAGCCCAACCTGAGCTCCATGTGGACTGTTTGGGGAGCCCTTGGGGACACCCCGGGTGACAGCAGTGTTCTGCTGAGATGCAGCAGTGACCTGCCAATGCACAATGGGTTTTCTTGTATTGCTTTGCTAAATCCCTCTCCACATCCGAGCCGGTGCTCTGTCCCAGGGTCTCTGGAGAAGGGGTCAGGCTGCCTGAGACCTGCTGCACCCTCACTGCTGGGAAGATGCAGCAATCAGACTTTCCAGGAAAGCCTGTTACCATGGCAGGGCCTGGCTGCTGCTGGAAAAGAAAAAAAAAAAAAAAAAAAAAAAGAAAGAAAGAAAGAAAAAAAAATCTAGATGGTGCAAAGCTGAGCAATCCTGAGCACTGCAGTGCCCTGGGGCAGCACTCACTCTCTGGGGGATGTTTGCACGGCACAAATGGCCTCAGGATGAGCAGTCTGGGTTAAGTCGGGTCTTATACCTGACTGTAAGAGGAGTCACCAGGCCTGTGCTTCTTCTCCTGGGAGAGAAGGCAGCAGAGGCTATGACAGTGCAGTGCAGAGCAGCCCCTGTCCCCACTTGTCTCAGTCACACTGGGATGGGCAGAGTCCCCGTGAGGTCACAGCAGCACTTGGTCGTTGGCTTGATAAAGTTCTGCACAGAACTCAGCTTTCCCAGGTGTTCCAGAGCAGCCTCATCCAAGGAGTCCCTAATGCCCTGCAGCAGCTCCCTCTGCTCACCCCAGGGCCCTCCTGAGCCCCCCGTCCCCTGATGGGGGAACAGGGCCAGGAAAGCCAACACAGGCACCCACCAGCTGCAGGCTGGGAGCTGCATTACAGCTGGGACCTGTCAGGCCATTAACAGGTGTTAATGACCGTGACCAGCCTCACCTGGATTCCAGCCCAGGGCCCTGAGATGTTTATTTGAGCTCTGCCAGAACCATCACTCCCTGCTCCAGTTTTCCTGAGGAGTGTGGGTGTCCTGTGTTGGTCATCCAGCCCTTAACCCACGGACTGCGGAGCTGCCAGAAGATCCCCAGGCTGTGTCTCACCCTGACTGCCCTCACCAAGCCTCATCCTCACCTGCAGCTTGATTCTTCAGGCTTGGTTTCAGACCTGCCTTATTGTAGGGAATGTTCCTGATGATCTGGACTCCTGGATGAACACTTCTACCCTCCCTGGATGGATTCCTTGGGAACAGAGGGAGAGGTCTTTGCTGGTGAGACTCTGCCCTGTAGCTGAGGGGTCTCTTCTGGCTTCCTGGACCTCTGGGAGCCCCTAGCCCTTGATGTGCCCTCATACGTGGGAGAGGAGGTTGTACAAAGGCCTACAGGAGAAAATCAATTATTGGGTGTGGGGAATTCAATTTCTTCCTCAATCCTTATTTCCTGCAGCTGCTGAGGAGCAATGCCAATGATGGGATGTGCAGAGGATGATGAGATACAATTGCCATAATGCCTTTCTCTTTTTCCTTTAACCCCTTTGCAGCTTCTGCAGGTGTTTGGGTTGCAGCAAGGGAGGCCAGCAGTGAAATTGTATCAGCAGAGCTGCCTAACAGAAGGAGACAGAGGCTGGGCTGTAGCTACAGCCAGGCAGGTGTCCAGTGGAGGGATGATCCAAACCCAAATGAAGATCTTTCTCGTGGTATTTACAGATGAAGCTATTTCTCCTGGTGCTGCTCTAGCCTGGTAACTGTAATAACACAAATTGAATGCATTTGTTGGCCTCGACTCCCATCAGGGCAGGTGTTTTCAGTGGCTGAAAAGTCAATGCAAGGCAGGTTTTAGAAGGACTCTGTAAAAATAGCTGTAAAAGGGCTGAGGTTGTGAGATTTGCCCATGGCAGGAGTGTGCAAAGATGGTGGGTGCTGTTGGGAACAGCTGCTAGTCAAAGAACTGGTTTAATTCTAAACTATCTTCAGCTCCCAGCATAAAGGGAGGGTGGGAAAATGTCACTGTGATATTGTAGTTCAGGGAAAGTAAAAGTTTGACAGATTTGGCAGCAGCTGATTTATAAGGAAACTCCAGCCCTGAGGGATAAAATCGGTTTGGAGAGATGTAGCTGGGGTGATTGTCTTGTCCTGGAGTGAGCTCCATGGAGATGGACCCACACTGTGCCTGGGATGTTTTCACCTCACCCATGTGTTCTCAGGGAGCTGAAGAATGATGTTAACAGTAATCCTGGCTGTATTAATTCAGGCATACCAAGTTCCTTCCTCTCCTTATCCTCAGACCAAGGTCCCAAGGCTTATTAACCACCTCTTCAGTGCTCAGCAGTGTTTTCTCACTGCCACAAAATCTGGGGAAGGGGAAGGCTGCTTGGGTCTTGTACATCCCTCACTGCTGCTCTGTCCTCCTTTGCTTTCTGATTCATGCTGTTGGAACAAGCTGACCTGCTCCTGGCTTTCAGTTTAATGGATGAACCTCTTGGATTTCTGTATGTGGTCTCCCTGGCTGCACCCACTGGGTGTTTCTCTGCCAGGCTGCACCCTCATACCTCCCGTGGGTGCTGGAGGCTCTCACTGTTGCCCCTGGTATGCTGCTTGACTCAGCTCCTTTGGGATTTTGTGTCAGTACAGGTCCCTGGTGTGGCACAGTGACCTCAGCTCCCACTGTGGGAAAACTGTGTGGTGGAACCTTGGCAGCTTTCCCCAGAGAGGCAGGGTGGGGGGAGTGGACAGGGAAGCTCACTTTGCTCTGCTCCCACCAGTGTGGGAGGTGTGGAGGCTGGCAGAGCACTGAGGATGTTTTGATGGCTCTTTCCGTCTCTGTCCCCATGGTGATAGATGCTGGCTGCCTCCCCAGGGTGGTTTTGCCCCCAGGTCCAGCCTCGGGCCACACCAAAATCACCTGTATTTCAATTGTCATCACCCTGCACTCTCAATGCACCTGTGAAGGTGGGATGAGCAGTTTATCTCCATGCAGAGAGCTGGGGATTGCTGACAGGAGCAGTGTCCCAGAGGCTGCTGCCAGAACCTGTCATGAGCTGCTCCATCCCCTGGGGAGAGTGGGTTTGATTTTTGGCAATCGGCCCAGTGCAAGGGCTACAAAGCAAGTGGCTGCAGAGGTGTCATTGCTACCTGGTCACTGGGTGAGAACACATTGTAGAGTCCTCCTCAATCACATTGTAGACATCCCCTCAGCTTCTTTACCTGCCAGCAGCTCAGCTGGAGGTGCACGGGCTGGGGGTTCTGGCAGTGGCAGGGACTCCCCTCCTGTAAGCAGTGCTGTGCCAGGGTGTGGATGGCGAGGGCATCGCTCCTGCCCTGGCAGTGGAGGATGTCTCAGTGCTGCCTCCTGCTCTGGCCAGGGCAGGTTTGTCAGGTGTGACTCACCTGCCATGTGACGGCTCTGGCTGGCCTCCGAGCGGTGACCTTTGAGTCTGGTGTATTAGATCATGGAAACCCAAGTAATGGCTAGGGAAAGGGAAATACCTGGTAAGGGACAATCCCCAGGCAGCTCCGATGAACAGGGATAGAAGCAGCAAGGTGTGGTGGAGAGGGAACGCCTCTGCTCTCCCTGCTTTTTCCCCCAGCATCCCCCTCTGATGCAGCCAGCCAGCAAACTCCTTTGGAAAGCATTACTTTACAAAGAGAAACGTGCCGTGGCTGACGGTGCCCTGGGGCAGAGCCAGAGCGCTGCTTCAGCAGCAGCTTGGGCTGAGGCATTAACTCCTTCCCCTGCATGCCTGGCTCGGGGTGGTTTTCTGATCCTTGTGTCAGCACTGCTGGGGTGCCATCCTGTCCCTTACCCAGGCCCTGGGTGATGGAAGGGCTCTGCATGGAGCCGTACACCAGGAAGGGGTGGCTTTGTTTGGAAGGGGACCCTTGGCTTTGTCACCAGGTGTTGGCTGGGCTGTTTGCTCCACTGCAGCCACTTGCGTCGGCAGCTGCAGGGGCGTCAGTGCCACCCTGAGCCTTGCTCCTCTGGGTGCATCTGCTCCTGCACCAAGCCATGATTTGGCTCAGGCATCCTGCTGCAGGATGTGCCAAGAGGGCTGCTCTCTGCATTCCTGCAGACCAGCTGCTGGGACATGTTTCTCCATGCTGGGGATTGCTGTATTTTGCTCTGGACACATGGAGTGACTGATGATGAGCAGGAAAACCGTCAGTGATGGGGTGAGGAGACGTGAGCTGAGAGAGGGAGTGGGATTGTCTATGAGCTGCCACAGGCAACCAGCTGTGGGAAAGGAGGAGGGGTGTTTGTGGGGACCCCACACCCCAGGGGTCTCAGCTGTGTCACTGATGTGACCCTTGGTCACCATCTCCTGTCCCCAGACACCTCATCTCCTTGGTTGTGTGGAGAGTTGAGGGATTTCTGAGAGATTTCTTGGTGACTTTTGTCCATGGCATGTAGGTCAGGGGCCATGCCACAGCACTTTATCAGCTAGAATTGGAACATCTGGGCTGCTTGAGTAAATTAATCCTAGCAAGGGGCTGCTAAGCCACACAGAGATCCAATCCTGTGGCTGGCAGTGGTGGTGGTTTCATGTCACCATTGCCATCACAGCTCTCTGTAACAGGCTGTCTCCCCTACAGCCAACAAAGTGGGAGTGATCCTCAGCCATTTCTGGGAAGAATTCAGTGGATTTAGGTGAAAGTGCTGCAAGAGATGTGATTGTGGACCTTGCCTGGGAGTGGCTACTGAGATGTCACTTCCCTGATTATGAATCAATAGAGAAGTGATCTCTCTACTGGGAGGGATGGAATCAAACATCAGGAGTGTGGGAAGAGCTGTTGGCTGGAGCTGTGGATCACTGTCCTGGGCAGCCACACTGAGTTGTTATTACAGGAGAAAAGGGAAGTAGAAAAATGGGGCAGTGATGGGGAGGAAGGCATGAGAGCCAGGTCAAATACAGGATCCAAATATCTTGCACCTCAGGTGGTGTCAGTGATTTCATGCTGCTGGACCCTCTGCCTGCCCAGGACACCTCTCAGGATGACAGACAACTGGGGATGGGGCTGTCCTGCTCCCACAGCACAGCGTTTTCCTGGAAGAAACCCCTTGATCCTTTGAACTCAGCCTGCTCCTACATGTGGAAAAATAACTGCTGCCTTTTCCTGGCCCTGATAAACACAGTTTGATTCTTGGTGTGGTCCTGTGCAGGGCCAGGAGTTGGACTTTGATAGTCCTTGTGGGTCCTTTCCAATTCAGGATATTCCATGAGTCTATGAAATGTCATTTTGCAAAATCCTGAGTGGTGCTGGAGTATGAGAATCCAGCCTGTGGTTTCAATTTTTTCTCAGGCAAGGTCCCAGTGGGATCACTGAGGTCGAGTGAGTGAATTTTCCTGTTCCCACGCCCTGTGAGTTGTGCAAACTGCCATCCCCACAGATGCTGAACCCCATGGGGAAGGGAGGACAAGCATCCCACCATCCAATCCTTCTCCCCAGGCCCACGCTGAGCAATGGGAACTCTTCCAGCAAAGGAGAGCAGAAATCCAGGCAGTGCAATTAGAATGATAATAATAGTAATTAATGCCTTGCCTCTCTCTAAGGATTTTCTAGTGAGGCTTGCCAGGTGCTGGTTGGGCATTAACTGATCAAAGGCACAGCACCCATGTGAGAGGGATGGGTGCCAGCTGGGCCACGGGACCTCAGTGCCTCAGCTGGGGACTTGCTCTCCTTGCCCTCATCTTTCTCCGTGGTTTGGAGGGGAAGACTAGGAGGAGCTGCTTTAAGAATCCTAGGGATGAGGGTTAATGGATGGGGGAGAAGAGCAGGTCAGGAGCACCCTGTGTGTTACCCAGGGGTGCTCCTCTGGCCCCAGTGATGTGAGCTGTAGGGCTTGTGTGCAAGGGCATAAATGAGCTCCAATGCATCGCCTCCTGTCTGTGCACGTGGCTGTATGTGGGAGGCTGCTCCTGCACACACGTTTCAGCCGACACACAAATGCCAGTCTGTGGGCTTGCACAGACACAAGCCAGCACAATAACATGGGGGCTGGAGAAAATGCTTTACAGGGAGAGGCTTGAAGAGCTCAAATTGCTTTGTTTACCACAGACATAGAGAGGTGCCTTTATTCCAATGTGTTAACACCATCACAAGGAGAAAGGATGTGGCACCAAAGGACCCTTTAACATCAGAGAACAACAGAATAAGAAGCAAGGGCTGAAGCTGCCAAAGCTGGGCTGAAGAGCAGGTGTGCCCGTTGGCACAAAAGGGATGAGCAGTGGAAGCGAACTGCCAGGGGGCAGGGCAGGATTTCTCTTGCCTGGTGAAGGGCAGTCCCTCAGGTTGTGTCTCAGCCAAGTTACTCCATGATCAGGCACTCAGTGTGAGAGTAAGCCAATGTTACTTGTTATGCTGTTAGAGCCCCTCACATTTCAGTCTCTTTGTTGCTCTTTGAGTGAGGCCTGGGGCACAGTCTCGGGGTACAGGATGGAGAAACACCTGTGGGATGGAGCCCAAAGCAGCTGCTGGCCTGCCTGCAGAGCCCCTGAGCAGTGATGCCTCCTGGCCGTGTGCTGGGGGTGGTTTCTTTTCAGTTCCTGCTCTCTTCTCATCCTCCCAGGAGATGGGCTCTGGTGGCCCCTTGTGTCTGGAGGCTTGGTGAGACCAATAGGCAGGTGGAGCTCCAGGAGCAGTGGGGAGCTGCTCCAGACCCTAGAACATTGTGCCAGAGTTGGCCAGAGAAGCTGTGGCTGCCCCATCCCTGCAAGTGTCCAAGGCCAGCTTGGAAAGGGCTTGGAGCAACACGGCCTGGAGGGAGGTGTCCTTGCACCTGACAGGGGGAGGAATGAGATGGGGTTTAAGGTCCCTCCCAACGCAAACCTGTTTGTAATTCTGTCACATATTGATCCCAGAGATTTGTACACCTCTGGTAGGATATCCAAGTCCAACACCCCCCTTCGAGGAAGCTGCCTGGGAGCTGCCTCGCAGGTGAACCCACAGAAGGAGGATGGGATCTCAGCTGTGGCCTCCTGCGAGGTGAGAGATCCTGTGCAGAGAGGTGTGGCTGAACGGTACCACCGCTGCCTGAACTGGGGAAGGTGACACCCTGAAACAAGTGAGTAATTGTTGTTGCTGTTGGTATCAGATGACGTAGTTTACCCGCCAGCAAATCAGCTGAGAAGCGGTGAGGCACTGAGTGAAGCAGGGAAATTATTTAGAAAGGTAATAAACCTAAGTGTAATATAAATATATCAGGGTAATGGATTTTATGTACACAGGAGTACAGAAAGCTGTCAGTGGGGTAGGTAGCACAGAGAGCTCTCCACGGCAGTTCACATCTCTGTATTTTAGTTCAAGGGAAATTTAAGAAACCTAAAAGGCCAACTTCCACAAAACTCTGCTGCTTTACTTCCCCCTCCATCACAGTCATTCCGGTGCCTGCCCTTATGGGATGTGGTGGGCTCACACAGGTCACGCCTTCGCCAAGCCCAGAAGGAGAGAGGAGAGGCTGGAAACGCAAATCAAGAGAATTTGAGGGCGGAAAGACTCATCTTGTGACAAGCGGGCAGCATTTGCCAGGCTCGCCCCTCTCCTCTGCAGTCGGGGGGGTGGAAATGACCTGGCGAAATGCAAAGTGCCCCAGGGGTAACGTGCTGCTGCCTCACCCCG
This sequence comes from Brachypodius melanocephalos, assembly GCA_013398615.1. Classification (NCBI taxonomy): domain Eukaryota; kingdom Metazoa; phylum Chordata; class Aves; order Passeriformes; family Pycnonotidae; genus Brachypodius; species Brachypodius melanocephalos. The sequence continues at coordinate 1,725,797 of VZSR01000692.1, forward strand.
CCGCGCTCCCATCATTAACCCGGCATCACTCACGGCCCAGCTATGCCCAGGCATTTCCGCCGTTCATCTCCCTCGGCAGTCCCAGCTCCGTCGCTCCGCTCAGCCCCAGCGCGGGGGAAACTGAGGCACGGTCAGGTGAGGCGGCACCTCCCCCGTGTCAGCGTGCACAGCTGGAAACTCCTGGGAAGACAAGAGGGGAACAAATTCAAGTCACAAGCAGTGTCTGTGACCTGATGATGGAATCTTGCGTGTCTGCACTTGCAGGCACAGCTGAGCCCTCCGCGGGCACATTGTGCCCACATGTGACACCACCCACAGCTGCTCTCCCAGCACCTGTGCTTGAAGCTCCTCTGAGCTGCTGCTAAAGCACGGCTCAGGTGCTGCTGAGGGGGGTTTATTGATAATTTCTTCCTTTGAATAACTACTATGTTCTTTGTCAGAAAATTTCATGTTCCTTGAAGTTGGGGGAATGTGGTGACATCTCAAAGGAAAATTTTATTCTAAAACTTGTCTTGACTTTTGTTTTTCTTCTCTCTTTTTAAATTTCCCTTTTAATAAGGGGAAAAGGAGGAAGGGAGAGTACACAGAATGCAGAAGAAGTGAGATTTCCCAACACCACAACAACACTCTTCAAAACAATTTTTTTAAAAAAACAAAACAATAGTCAAAAATATCAGAAAGCAAATTGTGACAGTTTACCAGACATCATTAGCTTACTTTTTTTTTTTTTTTTTAACTGCTCTGAGTTTTAACTCCAGTGACTCTTCACAAAGTAGATAAGAGGGATGACTCTGGGGCACAGGCAAGTGAGCAAGCAGGCAGGAATGTCAATACACATTTTTACTGCAATGAGTAAAATCCTCCTGAATCTGGCACTGCAGTCATTGAATACATTGAATTGTAGGATCACAGAATCACAGACTTGTTTTGGAATTTAAAGATCATCTAATTCTGTCTCCTGCTAAGGGCAGGGATGCCTTCCACTATCCCAGGCTGCTCCAAGCCCTGTCCAGCCTGGCCTCAGACACTTCCAGGAATCCAGGGGCACCACAGCTGCTCTGGGCACCCTGTGCCAGGGCCTCACCCCCTTCTAAGTAAAGATTTTTCTTCCTAACATCCAATCTAACCTTGCTCTCTGTCAGTTTAAAACCACTGCCCCTTGTCTTGTCAGGGTCTACCCATATAAGAAGTCCCTCTCTTTCCATGTTTAAAGCCTCCTTAAGGTACTGGAAGGCTGTAATGGGGTCTCCCCGAAGCCTTTTCTTCTCTGTGCTCCAATTATATCCATCCAGTTACATTTTACAGACTGCTGTACACAGTGTAGCTGTGATCCAGGGCATGGATCAGAGCTGTGCCATCAGTGCTGGCCACAACATGACAAGGGACCCTGTGTATCTTAGCACAAGTCATTGCAGCACTGTAGCTGTGCCTGGGTGCTTTGTTCAGCTCCTGGTGCAGGAATCCTTTTTACTCACATTGTGACCTTGGGCAAGCAACTTTGCTGTGCTTAAAATTAACTTCTCTGCAAACAAGGTGCATAAATCCCCGTGTCAGGAGAGGCTGCAGCATGGCACGAGGGGGTCGGGTTTGGTGAAGGGTTTTTCTACCCTGAGTTTTCACATGTGTGGTGTCCTTTTGGGGTGAGGGTGCCAGTGCTGCCCCAGAGATGATGTGGCTCCAGTTGTGCCTCAAACCACGAGCCTTTGGCCACTTTCCATGGGGGAAGAGGGTTCAGTAAAATCTGCTGTAGCTCAGGCTGTTTTCACCCCCCTCCTTCTAATTTGTTTGGTTTTGCTGGCAGAGCTAAATAGGGGCTGCAGAGACTGATGAAAGAGGCTGCAGGCTCATCTTACAAAATAAAAAGGCTGGAGCAAATTGGCGTGCCTAGCCTGGGAAAACAAAAGCTAAGGGCAGCACAAGGAGAGCGATGTGCGGACGGATCCCAGGGTACGCCCTGCGGGAGGAGATGAGCTGCAGAAAGCCTTGGCACAAGACTGTTGAGCGTCTGTAGCCTGTGACTACACGCAGTCTGGAAAGAAGAGGTAGCTCTTAAGCACCGGAGGAGGGAGGGTCTGGAAAGGCTTCCCAGCAGGAGCTCTGTGAACCCGGAGCACACGAACTCCTTTGGTGCCCTATGAGGGGTTTCGGGTTGCCAGAGCCACCATAAGGCAGCACGGAGGGTCCCACAGCCCCACATAGTCAGGCTGGTGTCACTGTGGGGCTGTGGGAGGACGTCTGTCTGTCCAGCCAGGTCCGGGCTGGGTGCGCTCTGCAGATAAACATCTCCTTTTACACTTATTCATTCTGCCTGTGTACACAGCCTGCTTGCCAGAGGCCGGGAGGTGCCTTTTCCCGGTGCTGCCTTTGGTGTGGGTTTTACAGACGGTTTTTGTTCAATCAAGCAGAAAGGAGGGGGAAACATGGCAAATGTAGGAAGTGTGCCGGTCATCCCTGGCTTCCTTGGACACCCTGAGCTTCACCCACTGATCCACAGAGAGCGTGGGGTCGTCACTGACTCCTCAGCCCCAGTCCCAGGTGGCTGCCCGGTCCCTTGTATTTGCCTCTTACTGGACACTTAAAGCGACTGAGGTTATGAAAACAGGAGCAGGGAGAGGTGACAGCTGGGTCTGGAGAATTACAGGGAGGAAATGAGATTAGAGGGAGCAGGGATCACCAGGAGGCAAGATGGCCCCATGCTGGGCAGTCAGCTCCTTCCCTCACAGCCAGACCCCACAACC
>VZSR01000692.1:1728634-1754273 GCA_013398615.1 Brachypodius melanocephalos
TTCACGGGCTGCCCTGGCCCGCGGGGCGCCGTGGGGATGGTGCCGGGTTCCCTTCCCGGGCTCTGGGCACCGGCGGCTCCGGGGCTGCCCCGCGGCTGCTGCCCCCGCTGCCATGCGGCGGCCGGGAGGGGCTGCCGGGAGCAACCTGCTGGATTATTTCCTCCTCCCCTTCCTCCTCTTACTTTTTGCTCCCATCGTATAAATAAGCGAACATCTTTCCAGCCCCCTTCCCAAAACAACCCAGCGCGGGGCTGTGCCACAGCAGCCTCCGGAGCTGGCGGGTGCCCGGGGTGGCAGCGGGAGGTGGTGGAGGAGCTCGCCCGCCTCGTTCTGCTTTCCCGGAGTCGTGCGCCTTCCCAGGGCAGTCGGCATCGCCCTGGCACGGCCCCCGAACCCCGAGCCAGGTGCCCTGGGTCGGACGGAGCCCGAATGTGTTAGAGCAGGGCGATGGGAGGGGGTGGGCGATGCCGTGTCCCGGTGGGCAGCAGCCCTGCCTCGGCAAGAGGGAGGAGATGGGCGATGCTGTGTCCTGGCAGGAGCCGCACCTCTCCACCGGCTCGCAGGCACCGTCCGCAGCCGTGTTGTAACATCTCGAATGAACTCGGGCGTTTGAGTTGTAGTTCTAGTAGTGTGGGGGATGTCCGGGGTGTGTACCAGGTCCTGTGTGTGCCAGGGCAGAGAGTGCCCGCTGGGCAGCAGTGGTCTGGAGCAGGAGGAGTTGGGCTACGGGGTTGTTGTTGCTCCACGAGATGCTCAGGCCGTGCTCGTGGCTGGTGCAGTCTGTCCGGGCAGAGGGATGGGGCTGGACTGCAGGGAAATGAGCTGCTGGGCTCGGATCATCCAAACTGGAAGCTTCCTCCCCCGCCTTAGAGAAGTCATTCGCATTTGCAAGTCAGCTTTGTGCTCAGTGCTGTGGAAATGCGAACCGATTCGCTGTTTTCCCTGAGGTCTCGCTTGCTTCTCGTATGTACATGCTGCTTCCTTTGTAACAAATTATTGGAGGGGGAAAAAAAAGACCAAGTAATGTAAAATGTGAAGTCTCTGTTCAAGAGCTGTCAGCCTGCATGATGGTGCCTATGCTTGCTTGCTTGTGCCTCGCTTTTGCGAGCACCTCTCCCGGTTGTCTGCAACAGCTTTCGGAAGCTTCTTGTGGAAAAAAAGTATCTAGGACAAGTGTAAACTTGTAGCCTGTTTAGCTCCTGTCAGAGCAAAACAGTTGCAGATGCAGCGTTTATCTCCTCGGAGAGTACTCCCAGATGCACTTTTTCGAGCAAAGATGTTCTTAATAAAGTCTGACTGAGTTACCTCCTCGGCCCCTCCTGTCGACTTCCATCCTTTCCTGAAGGTGCTTCTTGGGAGGGACAGGAGTTGGGCCTTGGAGGGTTTGGCTGGCCCCTTGTGCTGCCAGCTGGCCAAAGCTACACCTTGGTGCTGCCTCTACACCTCCCCTTTGGAGAAGACCTGCCAGGTTCTAATCTACACCATCTCTCCTTTGCTGCCTGGTGTTGTTGTAGGGAAGGAGGAAGGTGTGTCTTTATTCTAGACAGACTTTCTTGCTTCTTCCTTATTGCTTTGATTCTGAGAAGCATCAGGGTCTGGTGTTAAAGCACAGGTTCTGAACTCAGGAGAAATTTTGCTGTGGGATCTGGTGGTTGGGGCTAGTGCAGGAATTTTGGTAAGAGCTAGGGCAGCTGAGCTCTAGGAAAGCTGGCAGAAGCACTGAGCCAAAATCTGAGGTGGGCTCCATATGGTTGATGTTTCTGCTGTGCTGAGGTCACCTGAGCAGCTCTTTTAGGTTGTTTCCTGTATGATGGTTTTATGAGCTGGGTAGAAACTTTCTATTACTGGTGTCAGAACTCACCCAGTTAAGTCACATTTGGATGTGAAACCAATTTCTGCCAAGCACAAAGGTGACTCTTTGCTGTATGTTCTCCCTCCTGCTGTGTATCTTATGGTCTGTGGCACTTAGATCCTCCATACTTGATGTCTTGGGCACCCACTCCTTCCTTCTGGATGAAGGAAATGTCTCACTCTCAGAGGAAGAGGCTCATGCAGCTGCTGAAACATGGTTTTGGTGTAACAGCAGCTAACACCTGCTGAAAGAGGTCTTAAAGGGACTTGTGAGCCCTGTTGAGCTCTTTGGGCTCAGCACTGGAGGGATCAGACAACCTGACATGCTCTGGCTTCCTGCTGGGCTGTGGAGAGAGCTGGCTGGCATCACCTCATCTTATATTGCATATACCCCACACACACCTTCTGTGGCCAACTGTGACTTTCCAGGCTAATAAATTGCTCCCAGGAGAAGACACAGAGTCCTCACCCCGGCAGGTGTGGCCCACAGCACCACGATTTGGTGCTTTCCATTTCCCGAGCCAGGCGAGTCCGGTGCGGTGACTTCTGGGTGCTGTGGAGTGTGAGATCACAGCCGGAACCAGCCTGTAGGTGACTCTTCACACGGTAACTTCTGGCTTTTGAAAATTACGCCTTCTGAAAGGTGACGGTGCAAGCAAACAGAGCTCGTTGTGCCTTGGTAAACACAGGAGAAATATTGGGTAATGGGACAGCGTAGCTGGGGACACACCTTTTGGGATCACAAATGTTCCCACTGTTGGGGGTTATATTTCTTTTTTACCTATAGAATTTTTCCCACAAGTTACTAGGAAACTAACTACTGGATGTTTATCGGTACTTAAACAGAACAAAACGGCGAAAGGAGAGGAGTTGTAGCCCCTGGCCACATTCCTTTTGTCCCTGAAAGTTTCTCTCGGAGCGGGGAGATTACCCGAGTTTTGGGGGCAGGGCAAGGGCAGCTGCTCTCTCTTGCTCTCGGCATTGGAGGGAGGACGGCCAGGCTGTTGCTTGTTGCGAGAGGAGTTTGCTGTCACCACCAAGTCCGGTCCTGGGGAATCTACCATCATCTGCTCCTGTGCCCAGGAACTCTGAGCTGCTCCTCCTGCCCTGCTGGAGCTGGGCCAGCCCTGCCCCGCTGCCTCGGCTTCTCCTGCCCTGCTCTTCTTGCTACAGTGTGGCCCCGCACTGCTCTGCCCTGCCGGGGCATCCCGCCCCTGCCTGCCGGGGACATCCTGCCATCAGCCACCAGCCCGGGACTTTGCACCGTACCAGCTTGGTGCTCTGAGAGTCCTACTGGCCTTGGTTCGTGAAGCAAAGCCCTCGAGGTTCCTGCTTCTGTTTTGTTGTTAATGCTGCAGTTGCTGTTTTCCTTTGTTTTACATACTAGTAAAGAACTGTTATTCCTATTCCCATATCTTTGCCTGAAAGCCCTTAATTGCAAAATTGTAATAATTTGCAGGGAGAGGGTTCACATTCTCTATTCCAAGGGAAGCTTCAGCTTTCCCTGGCAGACAGCTGTCTTTCTAAACCAAGACACCCACTTAGACTGGCATCAGTGCCAGCCCTGCTGACTGGCAATGAACAATGTTCAGGAGTACATCATCTTCAGCTGACCTTGCAGCAGCATCACAAATGCTGACTGGTCCTTGGTGACCCACGTGGGCCTTCTGAGGAGCCACACTCTTTCCTGTGCCTGTGCCAGGGTGAAGGACCTGCCCAGAAAACCTCCAAGCCTCAGGGGAGAGCGCTGATGGAAATGGAGAATTCCTAATCATTGTGCCTGGTTTGCTGGGTAAATCATCAAACGTGTGTGTACAAAGAATAATTAATCTTGCAGGAAGCTTGTGCAGGGACAGCTGGAGATGGAGTTAATTTGTGGGGAAGGAGGAGGGAAGCCAGTTCATTTGGAGCAGGGCAGGCAGTCCTGGCTGCCGGCAGGAGCATGTGGGAACAAAGGCTTGTGCTGCCTGGAGATGCTGCAGCACTTTCCTCACAACTCTGTGGCTTCCAGGGGCCATGTGGATTATTTTGGTCCTGCCTGCAGTTCAGCCAGGCTTCAACAAGCATAATGTTAAAATAACAGCCCTCTCTGCCAGGTCGCTGAGAGTAAAGAAACAGCAAGTGCTTTCCGGAACAGATTTCAGCACTTTGCTATTCTCTACTCTGTTATTTGGCTGCCCAGGTTTATGACTTTAAAATCACTCCCTTGAACTACAAAGCTCCAGACACAAGTACCCATGTTTGTTCATGTTCTAGAAATACAGATACATAATTCTCATTTCTGCACAGTGGAGAGCCCATGAATCATAATTTTCTTCTCTGATCTTAAATGTAGTAAATATTCTCACTTCTCATATGGAGAACAGGGAAAGCTGGTGGTGAAGGAGGATGAAGAGCAGGGCTCTGAAATCCTGGGTCATGTGTCCAAACTAAAAGGTAACTTCTGTTCCCTAGAAAGGCAGTAGGGAGAAGTTTGGGTTTGGTGGTTCTGACATGTGTGTAACATGTGCCCTTCCTTTGATGACACCAAAGGACTCAGTTGGCCACGATTCTCCTACCACTTCACCTCTGGTACAGTGGAAAACATTGCTCCTCCAGCAAGGCTGTGGCTTGGGAAACAGCTGGGGAAAAGGTGGATTCAGTTCCTGCACAGTGGTCTGGCTCTCCTGAGTCAGAAGTTTGTCTGTAAAGGAGGATTGGAAATCCCTGTGCTGGCAGCATGGGTCACCTGCTCACCACTGGGGCAGCAGGGACCCCATGGCTGGGCCCCGCTTTGGGGTGCAGTGTGGGTAGGAGCAGCACCATCACTGTCCCTGGCGATCCTGGCAATGTCCATGAGGTCCTCGAGCTGTCTGGTATCCAGCAATGGTGGGTGCCAGGATGAGGCCAAGCTGGCACTGCTGCACAGGAATGCTCACGGGTGGCTCTGCAGCATCACTCCCACAGGCTGGATGGCTCCTGCTGTAGGCGAGCTGGATTAAGTTTCTTTTCTCACTGTGGGGAGTGAGACAGCAGGGAGCTGTGTGGCCAAGTCTGTCTGAGGCTGGGGAACAAAACAGGGATTTTTGCTCTCCTGGCTGGCTTGCTGCTGGAGCTCCAACTCCTCTGGAGTCAACTAATCATGAGATGGGTTTGTGTCTCTCGTTGCTGCAGTGAGCTGCTCTCCACCGCTCCCCCTGCCCTCACACCACTTGTGCTCAGCTGAAAAACTGTTTGCTCCTCCTTGGCAAGGAGACGTGCCACGGCCTCCCATGCCTTGTTTAACAAAATGGGAGGACAAGTGGAGTGGAGTTCTGTCTGTCTGATTTGCTTCCAAGTGTGACAAACGGGGTGTGAGTGCTTATCCCTTCCCTGGAGCGGTGCAGAGCTGTCAGAGATGGAGCTTATCTTTCAGGGCTGGAGTCAGGTAGGCGGCAGGGAGGCTCCCTGGCTGGGAGGAGGAAGCCTGTGTGTTTCCATCCCTCTCATCCCGAGGCAGCTCCCTATCCATGGCTGTGCTGGGAGAGGAGGAGCTGCCAGGGAGGTGCATGGACGGGCATGCTCCACTCGGAGCGTGTCGGGGAATTCTTTATGCTGTAAGTCATCCCCAGGGAAGAAGCAGGTGTGTAGGAGACACAGAGCTCTCACATGGCCAGTAAGAGGAGGATGGACATGTGGATCATCCTCTGCTGTCCTGAGAGGGGATGATCAGGCCCTTCCAAGAGAAGAAGGGAGTGGGGTGGTTGGGTTGTGCTGCAGGGCTGGTGCAGATCTGACCTGTGCCAAAGCATAGAGAAAGGTGCTCTGCCAGGTGTTGGGAAAGGTCTTTTCCTTCTCCTACACAGGGCAGCTACTCCTGAAATGGCCTGTCAAATGTGTCAGGGGCTGGGCTTGGGTTTGGTGCCTCTTTTCTTGAGGGCTGATCACTGAGATATCCAATATACAGCCTTTAGGCTACTGCTGTGACCTCTGGAGTCTGGCAACAGGAATTGCTGTGGAAGTTAATTGCTGCGTTGTGCTGCTCTTAAAATCTGTCACTCTTCAAATCTCTCGTGGAGAAATGCAAGTGCTTAGGAGAGGAGAAAATGAGCAAAGGACCAGACTGTTGTCAGTCAGTGCATATTTTTTGCCTTGTGCACTGTTGTGCCTGCATGTGCTCAGAGTCACTGGGCTGTGTTCAGGATCTGAAACAGGTGGAATGGATCCATACCACAAAGGTGTTCAGGCTTCTGTCTGCTTGTGATGGCTTTTAAACAGCAAACCCACATTCCCCACTCTCTCTGATGGCAAATTAGAAGTAGGTGATGGAGTGCACAAGTCAGCTGGGAGGTGTTTTGCTGGCCCTAAGTTTATGGGTAGAGGCCTTTTACCACAACGTGGGTACCTGTGACTGGGTATTGCTCTGTGCAGAGGGGTGGCCACTGCCATGGGTTTGAATTGCATGGCTTGAATAAATTCTCACGGGTGTATTGGGATCTTGAGATGCTGGATGATGGCAGCGGAGAGGATATGGGGTGTCCTAAGGTAAGTATTGACATCTTGACAAGATGAGGGTGGCAAGCTAGTGGCAACCTGGAATTATTTAGAGACCTAGTTTAAAAACACTCCAATCTCTGAGCACCTTAATCTTCATTAAAAACCGGAGTTTGTCAGATATCCGTAGCAAAAGCTGTTTCCAAGAAGCATGAATCATTTCTGGAGCACTAATGCTTGTGACTTCCACTCCTTTGTTCTTGCTGACGGCACTCTGCTCTCTGACAGGCGCTCTGGCTCAGCCAGCTCAGACCAGAGGTAACAATGCTGCAGCAATTCACTGTTCATCCCTCCCAAACACACCCTCCTGAATCCCAAATATTCCCTGCAATAAGAGTGGGACCAAACTGGCTTGGAAGGCAACAACTCTAGGGAGGAATGCTCACTGTACGGGTAGAAATTGGAGCCTTCTCGATGGGGAGTATCAGCAGGTGTCTGAATGTCAGGGCCAGAGGTTCAGCTCAGGTCCCAATGTTCCTTTTCTGTCTGCTTGGATCTCTGAGGAGCCCAGCCTGACTACGAGGACTGTTTCACCAACTTGTAGCACTCCCAGCACAGTGAGGATTTGTTATGTATCTGGTGCTCTGGTGATAACAAGAACATAAGTCATATTTCCAAACTGATGATCTTGCTATAAATAGAGAATCCAGCTGCTTGTGTTGAATGGCATCAAAGAAAATCATAGGAGCAGCTCTTATGCTTAGTGAAGTGGATTCTGGCTGTTTTCTCTGAAGATGCTGGGGTTGGGAGATTTCTTGACAACTGAGATGTGCAAAAGCAGTGCACGAGAGCTCAGTGCAACGTGGGGAATCTTCATCAGGGAGCAGGTGAGGCTGGCATCTCCTATTCTGTGCTGGGATCTTCATCAGGGAGCAGGTGAGGCTGGGATCTCCCATCCCGTGCTGGGATCTCCCATCCCGTGCTGGGATCTCTCATCTAACAAGAACCTGTCTGTGCTGGTACCCGGCCAGAATAAGGAGGCACTAAATGCAGGCTTGTTTTGCTGCTTGTAAATAAGGCTCTTCAGGAAAAAGCCCTTGAAACTTCTCCCTTTCTAGGAGGAGGGGAGCTAGCTCCAGGCTCGTGCTTGGGAGCTGCAGCAGTGCTAAATCATTTGGAGGTGTCTCAGCAGTTCTGAGTGCTGAGTTGCGAGTTCAGCGCCTGGGGCAGCAGCAGGATGGACCCTGGTGTGGTTCCATGTAGTTTCCTGACTCCTTGCTCCTGCCTCCTCTCCCTGTGAGTGGGCTCCAATCCTTCACAGCAAAACTCCTGTTCTCAGGATGGCTGAGCAGTCCTGAGTTTGCTGCTGTGGAGGCAGAGGCTCGCTCAGGACTGTGACGATGTGGTCTGTGCCAGTCCTTGCAGCCCTAGGGGTGTCCAGCCTGTGACAGACCTCCTGTCCCACTGGGTGCTGGGCTGACTTTGCATGTGCTCCTCATCTGGAGAGTTGGTACTGGGGGATTTGTGCCCAGGAGCACCCCTTGAGCCCCAGGAGGGGATGGAGAAATGTCATCTCTCCTGAGCTTTACATCTGCAGGGCTGTCTGTTGCTGAGGCCAGGAGAGCTGGGTCTGGCTGTGCCGTGGGTGGCACTGAGGGTCTGCCAAACTGAGCACCGGCCAACAGCACTTGCAGCCTTACCTCTTAGAAAAGGCTATCTGAGAGTCTCAGAAGAAAATGAGTGTGACTCAGTCCCACAGCAGAGCCTGGCCCACAGGAGCCCTGCTGCTCTGGTATTACAGTAAGCCTGTTAAGCATGAATTTCCAGAAGTCTTTGAAGCATTTATTTAGAAAGAGTCTGAAAAGGGAGTAGGCTCTGGTGAATAAAGCTCTTTGTGGTGAGTAGGGAAACCTGATCAGTCGGCTGTTTATCTCCTGCAGTGGCTTTTGCAGCCAGCGTGGAGGGTGATGCTCCTGCGGCGGGGGCAGAGGCGCTGTCTGGGGAAAGAGCTCGTCAAACCTGCTCCAGGGTGTGGGAAGAGTGGAGAAGGGCTGGTGGTGGTCGAACACAGGGGTGTGTTCCCAGGACATCAGAGAGCTCACCCTCCCTGGCTGCTCCTTTTCCATGGGAATCGCAGCTTGTTCTGCCAGCGAGGTGGGAAAAGGCGCCAGGCTTTGCACTTGCTGGGAAAGAACAAGTGAGTTTGTTAATGAGTTTAAAGGGGTATTTTCTTACACCAGCATCCAGCACACCACCCCCTCCCTGGACCTGCAGTGCTCTGTGGTAGGTCGTGGTGGAGTTTCTTGCCCAGTTCTTCCTTTTTTAGACAGCCAAGTCAATTGTACCAGAGTATCTTAACTCCTCTGGCCTAAAGTAGTGTTAAGTGCTGGGTGGAAACCTATTTCACTTTGGGCAAGCTATAAAAAAAGAGATTCCTCACGTCTGTTTTAGCTCTGCTCAGCCTGAGGAAGGGTGGCTGTGGTCCCTGGCTGCCTGAAGTGCTGAGTGCTGGCAGGTCCTGGCATCCATCAGCATTCCTGTGAGCCAGGGTGAGCTGCTGATTCCGTTCCACTTGTCTGGCTGCATGTTGGGCATCTGGGACTTGCATTCCCTTCCAACAGGGCTGCTCTAGAGGCCAGGTGCTGAAGATTAAGATGCCCTGACTGCTTATGTACATACAGCCTTGTTTTGCTTTGAAGAGCATAACTTGTTAAATTCAGGGTTCACAAAATCCAGCTTATTACCTAGGTCTCCTGAGCAAGATGGAGTAAATGAAATCTACATTAAATTTATTAAAATAAATCTTGTGCAGGGGATCATGAGTAAAGCTTTTCTGGACCCTGCTGAGATCCTAAATATGAGATGTTTCTGTGCCAGGCTGGGTCCCATCCCAGTCCACCCCACCTGAGAGCAACAGAGGCTGCTTCCTCATGAATGGCATGAACAGAGGTGACCCTCAAATGCAGATCTAGGAGCAGTCTCCAAACAGGTCACAGCTTCCCACTCTGAGTTTCTGTCCAGAGAAGCAGCAAGGAAAGAAGTGTTTTGAGATTAAAGTTGGCTTCACACCCTGGAGCAGTCGAAACTCTGCATGAAATGTTGCCTCCATCTCTCCTCCAGCCTTCTGCTCCTCTGCAACCTCTCTGCTTTTCCCCTGCAATACTTGGAGGGATGGATGCTGGGAGAGGAGGAGGCTGTGAGTGTCGGCAGTGTGGCTCAGGTGGGTGGCTGGCATGGAGATATTCCTGGGGAGCTGTGAGATCTGTCTCTCTCTGCCAAACAGTTTCTTGCTGCTGTTGGATCTGGCTGTTCCCAGCACTCACAGGGGTGCCTGTGTCTGCCAACCTGGCCTGGGAGGAAGAGGATGGGCCCTCAGCACGCTGGGGTGGGGCACAGTTACTCTCCTTGCAGGAATACCCAAGGCATGACATCACTGACCTCTGCCCTGTGTGTGGCAGCAGGCACTGTGTGGAGCAGCTCTGCTGGACTCTGCCACCTGCTTAGGATGGGATGAAAGTTTGGGTTCCCAAAACTGATCTGAGGCACTGCCAGGACATGTCCAGGCTCTGCTCTGCCTGGCTGTTATGGTACAACCCCCTCTGCCATTGTGGGCTCTCGAGCAGAGCAAACCCAATTCTCCCCACCTCTTCCCACCATGTGTGGCTGAGCACTGGAGCCTACATCAGTGTGAAGATTTAAAAAAAAGCCCCAGACTTGTCCTGGTTTTGCAAGAGGCAGTTTTGGAGAAAGAATTACCCCAGCATCCCCTTCTGGAGGAGGTTTGGGGAGCAGTGAGGTGGTTGTAGCAGCAGTAGCATGGTGGGCACTGGGCTGAGGGGCTGAAGCCCCTGGCTCAGGCCCTGAGTGCAGGTGCTCTGGTGTTTGATGCCTGTTGCTACGGAGCTGCCTCTGGCAGACCCAAGGCACAGACTTTGTGGCAAGTGTTCCTCCCCCTCCCACAGCCTGTGTGGCCTTGTTCACGGGTGAGTTTTCCCCCTGCAGCCTGACACGTGCAGAGCCAGGCTTGTTAAGTGTACCCAGCTGAGGATTTATTTCCAGATGTTCGAGATGACCCCCTTCCTCTGAGGGCAGCCAGCGTGCTGATAAAACACTGTGATGCTATAAATAAACCTGTCGGCTCCACAAGGGAGAAAAGCCTTCGGTTTGAGCAGGAGTTTGTTTTAAACAGGAGCCCAAGAGCTGCTTTCTTGTCTTGGGATTTATGTTGACCCTTGGGTTTGGGGAGGAGCTGGAAAGTGTAGGTTTCCCTGTTGCTCTCAGCCTGATGGGAGAAAATGCTTGCAAATGGGAGGAAGGATTGACCTGCCTGGGAAAGGACTTAGACAAGATTTGTTCTCCTGCTTTTCTGCAGGTACATACCTGCCCAGCCTCCCTTTGGAGGCTTCTGCATTGCTGGAATGAGGACAACCTTGTGTGTCCATCCTTCTGTGCCCCTCCTCGTGCTGGGCTGGACTCTGGCTACAATAATTCATGCATAGCTGAAATAATGACTGTGGGTCACTTTGCCCCTGTGGCAGAGCTGTCACTCCCCTGGGGTTGCTACAAGTGGAGTTTTTCCAGGCTGTCTTGAGGAGCTGCTTCAGCCTTCCTACAGTGTGGGGCTGCTTTTGGAGGGTCTGAGTTTCCTGCAGGTTGGGTGGGACATCCAGGTGGGTCCTCCTTCCTCAGCGTGGCAGTGGACATGTACAACCCTGCTGCCACAGCCAGGGCAACAGGCACTGCTGGCTCTTGGGATGGCATTTGGTGAGCTTGGATTTGCAGGAAATCAGCACCCTGAAAGGTCAGGGAGGGAGGGACTGTCCCTTGCATTGCTGTGAGCAAGGGTTTGGCTGGTCCAACCCTTTGCAAAGTACAGAGGGCGAGTGCCAGCCTGGAGAAGGAATGGCTGAGCAGCAGAGCCATTGCTTGCTCTTGCTCCTGGGGGCTGAAAGATGCTAAAGTTTGTGCCACTGGAGTGGGGCTGCAGCTGGGCTCGTGGGTGGCAGGAGCATTGCCACAGGCACGGGGACAGAGAGGGGTCAGACACAGCAACCACTCAGAACTGCACTGGGAGCCTGTCTGCAGCTCAGAGCTGTGCTGGGTGTGAGCTTTTGATGGCTGGCAGGCTGTGGGAGGTGGAATGAACCCCTGGGTCGCGGGGAGCAGCAGCCACATCCTCCAGGAGCTGGAGGCTGCTGGTGCTGTGGGAGATGCTGCTCCGTGTGTCAGCTCTAGACAAAACACCTCCCAGGGCCCAGCTACAGGCTCGGATTTGAGTTGAGATGGAAAGCATAGACAACTCTTCTAGACAACTCATCTCCTTCCACATTAGAGGCCAGATCCCTTTCCTGTCCCTGTGCTGGATTCTTGTGAAGGAAGAAGACAAAAACCTCCCCAGACAATCCTTAACCTTGTGCCAAACCTGCTGCTGCCTCCAGCACTTGGAAGCTCTGCTCTTGCCTTGCTGGCTTGTGAAATACTCAAGACTATTTGTGTCTCAAGAACTGACAGGATGGACCCAGAAGGATGGGGACAGCTGAGATTTAATTAGGAGCTGTTGGTTTAATTAGTGGTGTCTCAATATATTCACACTCGAGGGAGTTGTGTATCTTGTGAGTTCCCAGCCTTCCTGCTCAGTCCTTTCTGTCTGAAGCTGTATGGATGTGTTTCTGTGTAAAGGCTATCAGTAGAAAAACCTCATCCTGCCTCTCTTGGTGTTCACTTTTCATCGAACTTTTCTAGGAATTACCCAGTAACTTGGAGTAACCTGGGAGTAACTTGCTCTGCCTGTGGGTCTTGCTCACTCCCAGGCTTTCCATTTTCCCTGTGCTGTCTGTTCCTGCTTTGCTGGCAGTGTGGGGAACCTCAAACTCCTCATCTTCACACAGGTGCAGAGCTGGAGGATCTCAGAGTGTACCCAACTTGTGATCTTTGCAGAACCCAGAGGTGTCACTCCAAGGTGGTGCTGTGTGTTGAGGTGACCTCCTGCTGCCCATCTTGTAACTCCTTCTGTCAAAACCAGGTCCCTACTATCATGCTTTAGGGAGGGCTTGGGGCTCAGGGGGATCCTTCACCCCCTTTTCCCATGGCTGCTTCTGGCCCCTGGGTTGGAAAATGGCTCATTCCCAGCTCATGGATGCTCTGAGTGCCTGTAGCTCTGGAGCGTCCCTTACACCTTGAGAGAATCAGTTAAAATGTGTTGGTCACTGTCTGCCATGGCTCTAATGGAGAGGGATGAGGGAAGGGGGCCCTGGCTTCCTGTGGCTGGTTTCCATGAAATGAAGACTTCTCTGATGCAAACTCACTTGACTCCCACAAGTCCCACAGCACTTTCTCCTCCTCTATTCCCTTTATAGCTGCATCCAGGCATGCACAAGTTTTCCAAAGGGTATCTCAGTCCCTGGGTGCCCTCTGATTCCATCACTAAAGCATTCCCATGTCCCTTGTGCTGTGTGGGGTCACTGCAGGCACACAGTGCCTCTGCCATCCATCTCAGCCCACGTGTGCAGGGCTGAGCCTCTCCTTTCCTGCAGCAGGGACCGCTGGAGCCTCTGGGTCCAGCAGACACGGCTGAAGCCACGTGTTGACCTGGGCAAGCTTCAGCTGGCAAAATCCCAGGGCTGTTTGTAAGTGCCATGTCAGAGCTCGGGTGCCAGCTCTCCATCCATCCTTGTGGAGGAAGGGAATGACGGGAGGGTCTGTCAGTCCTGCCTAAGCTGCTGCCAACTGCGACAGCCACCACCTCCAACTGTGCCAGGCTGTGTCAGGGGCAGGCTCAGGCTGGAGGTCAGGGAAAGGTTCTTCCCCCATTTGGTGCTGGCACTGCCCAGGCTCCCCAGGGAATGGGCACGGCCCCGAGGCTGCCAGAGCTCCAGGAGCCTTTGGACAGCTCTGCCAGGGATGCCCAGGGTGGGATTGTTGGGGGGTCTGTGCAGGGCTGGGAATTGGACTGGATAGTCCTTGTGGGTCCCTTCCAGCTCAGGGTATTCAGTGATTCTATGAACTGTTTTTGCTGCTTCCCCTGCCCAGCCTAGAAAACCCAAAGTGACCAAAACGCAGCAGCCTCTTCCCTCCCCCTCTGCCCATACCTGTTGTGGCAGGTGTGTGACATAGGTGGGACTTGAAGTCAGAGGCGTTTGCTTGGGACTTGGGCTGAGTGCAGGGTGACCATTGAGCCTCTGCTTGCTCAGCATGTGGATGGAGTTTGGAAGCAGGGATGTGCACACACAACTTGCCCCTGGCAGAGGAGGGGACGCGTGTGTTGTGCTTTCCTCATGCCCAAGGTGCCACACCAGCTCCCCTGAGGAGGGCAACTCACTGGGTCAGGAGAAAAAGCAGTTTGAAATCTACGGCTGCTCTCCTTAAATCACCTTGGAAGAAGGCAGACGTGCCCAGCTCCTGGCATCTCTATTTTTACTTTGTGCAGAGATGGATATGGCTGAGCTGTCTCCTTTTATTTCCAGCATTTGGCGCGTGCTGCAGCGCATTGCTAAAGATGTGTCTGGCTGGATGCGGAGCTGCCCGCTTCCCTGAATCCCCGAGGGACTGCAGGGGTGAAGGGCTCTTGCCTTCTGCACGGCTTCATCATTCGTTTCTTCTCTTTGCCTCCCCCTTCCACTCCCCTTCCAGTTTTTGGACTTTGTTTTTTCCCTGTATTTATTCAAATCAGCCTGGGTAAACAGAGAGCAGGAAGGAGGTGACTGGGGACACTGGTAGCACTGGATTCCAGAGGCATTTTTAAGGGGTTTCTAATAACTGGAACTGGCCTGTTCTGATGTAGAAACTATTCTTATTTCCTCTGTGGGCATCCTGGCAGTTCCAAGATTTCCTTGGAAAGGCTCAGACTGTGCATTTTGCTCCCTGACAGGCAGGCTGACAAGCTCTGTGTTCAGGTGGCTCCATTGCAGCAGCTGTGATGGTGCTGGTTTTGCCAGGTCTGTCCTAACAATGCTGATTTTAGGTTCCAGCTGCCCCCAGAGCCACGTGCCCGACTTGTGCCTGTCACACATCCCTATCTCTCCTCCTGCTTGTGGGCAGGACCCTGTACAAGGGAGATCCAGGCAAGTCCCCAGTATCTCCCTCTGCCCATGGGATGCCCATGGAGAGGTTGATTTTATGGTCCACTGTTCCAAAACCTGGTTAGGAGTGAGATGAATGGTTTGCTCTGTTGAACCAGGCACCTCTGAAACCAGATAAACTGGCCCTGTAGCTGCTTTTCCAGAGTCTTTCCTGCTCTGGGGATGAAACTGGGGGGCTCTGTGGCTGTCCTGGACCCGCTGCCCCCAGCATCACCCACCCTGCAGGGGCCTGGGGATCTGCTGGCTCCTCCAGGAGCCTGGGGGATGAGGTGGGATATGCAATCCCTGTGTCCAGCTGCACTCTCAGCTGTAGGGCTGACAGAGCTATTGTCCACCCCATTTTTCCCCAGTCACCTGGGGGGGAGCTCATGCGTCTGGAGCAGGTTGGAGGAGATGCTCCATAGCAAATCTCTGCTCCTTGAACTGCTCCAAGGTTTGTCCTAAGTGTGGTGACTTGGTGTGCCTGGTGAGGGGACAGTGGGAACTTTGGGGAGTGTAGAGGGAAGGAGAGAGTGAAATTCCTTCGAACTTTTCAGCTTGAAAGGCTGCTTTCTGTTGCTTGGGACTGGAATGGCAACTCCAGGGTGTGTGATGGTCAGGGAATGTGGCTGAAGAGGGCTGGGTGGGGCTGGAACCCCTCAGAGCCCCAGAGCAATCCCTTCAGGGACTGTCCCTCCTCTCTAGGCACAGGCTGGCTGTGACTGTGCCAGTTTGGGATGTCAGTGGTTAATTGGGAAACCTCGGAGCTGACAGCTGCTGTGCTGGAAAACTCCTTAGCAAGCTGCAGAGGGATTTTTGGGCATGGTCTGACTTTAGCCCTGGTGCTTCACCATGGCAGCAGGGCCCCAGCCACGGGCTGGCTCTGAGTGTCAAACTGCAAACCACTGCCTTTGCTTGCTGAGCCTGTCTGCTGTGGGAAGGGAGCTGGGCCACAGCGTGTGCTCCTGAGCATTGCCACCCACCTGCCTCCCTGGAACAGGAGAGCCTCCACACTGCAGTGCAGCGTCGGGCTGCAATCAGAGTCTGTCAGCCCCTTATCTGGGTGTTGAACAGATGGTGGTGGTCTGTAAGATCCTGTGGTGCAGGGAGGCTGAGGGGGAGCCTGCTCAGGGGCTGTTGCTCCTGAAGGATGTGAATATTCTCAAGTTTTTGGTTGGGTTTTTCTCGCTTGCATCTCCTGTGTGAAAATGAGGGAATGGAGTGGGTGAGTCTGGGCTGGATTTGACTGGATCCATCTGTGTTATATGGGCTGATGCAGAGTGGGACAGGCTTGCTGTGAGCCCAGAGATGTGGCAGTATGTCCGAGCACAGCACAAATGTGTGCATACGTAGGACACTACCCTGCTAAAACCTTTCCTGCTCCTGATGCTGAGGCCCTCTGTGGCTTTGGCTCTGCCATCTGGCAAAAGAGAGTATTGGATGTCACCTGGGGATGTGTGGAGGGTTCACTGTGATGGTTCACCTCGGGAGGGCACCTGTGTCTGCTCAGGTGTGCTCTGTGCTGTGATGGGGGGGTTCCCATCCCAGTCCTGTTCTTTCCCTACCTTGGAAATGGCAAAGCACATCACAGACACAAACAAGCCAGTGATGTGTCAGCCTCGCTGCTGTATTGGTGTTTGGTTAATGAGAGTTGGCATCTGGAGCGGCTTATCCTTTGTCCTTGAGTGTAGAACAACATTTGGACTGCAAGGGCCCCTTCATCTCACAGTCATGATCAGCTGTGAGGGTATGGCAGGAGATCTGATGGGTGAGGCTGTTCTTCCTTCTGGGATTTCAGACTTTAAGCCCTGAGAAGCTCATTCCACCTGACTGCATGACGCCCCTCGCTGTGACTGGGGTAAGAGCTACGTGCTGCCCCTGCAGTGAGGGCTGGATTTGGGGTTCTTTCCACCCCATCTTGAGTCAGAGACAAGGTCACATTGGCCAGGCAGGTGCTCTGGAGAGCTGTTTGAGGTGGTGGCGAGCAGCAATAACATGCAGCCCTCAGTGTTTGGGTAGGTGGGTGGAGGTGTTGATATCAACAGGGCTGAGAACACTTGTGGAGGGGAGAGCTCCTAAGCCAAGGCAAACTGGCTCTCTGCTTCCCGGGGAGATGCTTCCCGTGGATGCAGCTGGAATACGGGGGAGCAGAGGAGTCAAACAGGCAGAGTCTCTCTGGTGGATCCTGTCACCTTTCTGCCAGCAGAACTATTCACCTGGCAGATGGGGTAAGGGAGTCCTGTGGGGCTCCAGTTAAGCTCTTGCAAAACCTGATGGGCTTCAGGTGGGAGATGTCCAGGCTGGGACAGACCTGAAGGCTCTGTTTGTGCCACGATAAGTCTGCCTGTGTCCTCCCTGTGTGGGGGTAGCAATGCAGATCATCTCTTGCTGTGCAGCAAGGCCAGTCTGTCATGTTTGTCTGTCTCTGTGGTCCAGTGTCGACATCAGAATCTAATTTCAACCTGCTGAGTATTGGCCAAGACTAACTGAAAATGTCTGTGGGGAGCTCCTCTGAGAGCCACGCAGCCCTCCTGAGCCACGCTACAGGCTGAGCTCTTGGCGTGACTTTCCCCAGGCAAGGCACAAACACAGCTCAAATTACTGTGCTTGCTTTCGGGAGGGTCAGATGGCACCTCTGGTGCTTCCAGACCTTCCTGTGCAGCTTTGCTGAGCCCTGTGTCCCTAACAGAGGAGGAAGCCACTCCCTTAGAACAGGTGTGTGCCTGGGAAGTGATGTGTACATGGACATTTTGGAGGTCCTGATGCAGGACAAGTGTTAATGGGCAAAGTGCTTTTGCTGCAAGCCATTGAAGCTGAGACTGACCCCAGGAGTGGGATCAGGCTCTCAGGGGCTGGGAATGTCCTCTGACATTCTGTGTGAATGTGAATTCAAGCAGCAGAGAGCTTGTCCAGGCTGCTCTGGCGGGTCCAGCTCTCTGCTGCTGCTTCAAACAGGGCTGTCTGAACCCCTTGTCCAGCTGGTTAATGGGCTTGTGCCAGAGGTGTCTCTCCTCCCAGGGATGGTGAGACACTCGGTGGGATGCCTGGCTCCTCGTGGGGTGGGAGGCAGCAGAGTCCTTGGCTGCTCATCCCTGTCTGGACAGTGACACCCAAGGCTTCTGCTCTCAGCCAGGGTGCCAAGGCTGGTGCATGTTTTGGGAGGGAACAGTGCTTCATTTGGGAGCCAGGTTTACGCCAGGTTTACCTGTCAGGGAGCTGCAGTCGCTGCTGGTAAGGGCTTCCACAGTGCAAGGAAAGCAGCTTGAGGATTTCAAAGGTGCTAATATCTGGGAATAGCACTGGGGTAGCAGGGAGTGCTCAGTTGTGCTGGGAGTGCTGGAAAACATACCTTTGGAATGAAAGCATGACCTGATTCCTCTGCTCCATTTTCCCACCCTGTGTGTGTTTTCAAGAGGCACTACTCCTGCACAGTCCAGTACCTGGAGCAAGTCTGAACCTGAGGTTTTGCTTTCCCCCAATGCTGACATGTGTCCTGTCTCTCCACAGCCATCAAGGTGAGCTGCATTGGATCCTGTGGGGTGTCCAACAAGATCAATGACACAGCATGGACTGTGGAGGAGCAGTACTTCAACAGCACGCTGTCCCTGGCAGACAAAGGTACGGTCCACAAAGCCCTGGTGCAGATCTGTGGTTCAGAGAAGGTTTACAGAAATGTATCACCAACACTTCAGCATCCCCTCGATGTGAAATACCCCTCACAGGCTGCCTTGGCCTGTGCACAGAGGATGGGAGCCAGGATTAGAGACTACAAGATCTTCAGTAGGAGCTGTGCAGGGAAGGATCCTGAGCAGAACTTGGCAGCCACCCTGCAAACGCTGCTGGCATCCTCTGGCCCTGGTCTGCCTGAAGCAGAGCTGTCACAGGGACTGCTCCCTGTCTCAAGGCTCTGTGGATTCACCCTGCTCCACCTCCCATGTGTGTTTATGGTGGTCACAAAACACTGATCAAAGCTGGTCACCAGAAGCCAGTGGTTTGCTCTGAAAGGGATGTGGAGCTGTCACTTGTGCTCCAGGAGAAGCATGGCAGGATCAGCCTAGGCCGGTTACCCCTGCTCCCAGTGAGATGGACAGAGATAGTGATGGGGTTGTATTGTCCTGTGGGTAAAGTGACACCAGCAGCCTCTGGGGGATCTGGGCCTGAATGAATGCTGTCTTTCTGCTGTTAAATAGGTCAGCCTTACCACAAATAATTCATGCTGTGCCCTGGCTCCTGTTGAAATCAAGACGTGCCAGTATTCACCTGCTGAAGGCAGTGGCTGAAACAGGAACATGGCAAAAGCCCAGGGTAGCAGGAACTCAGCCCCCTAATACTGTTTTATCTAATAACAGGAAATGGGTAAAATTGGAATGGCAGTTCCTTCTAGCTCAGCAATTTTCCAAGCAGAGCTTTTAGCATCGAAGAGAGACTGAGCTCATTCTTGCAGCAACTGGTGAGAGTGCTGTTTGCTCTCAGGTCCCTGCCAAGGGAGACAGTTGGCTGGCTGGCTCTTGGCTCATGGCCTGGGGGCTGCAGTCAGAGATAAACTGCCTGGGAGGGCAATGGGAAACACTCCTGCCTGATTCTGGATGTGCTGAGCACAGAGAGCCCAGCTGTGGATGTCAAGGGCACAGTCACAGGGGGTCTCTAAGCTGCTGCAGACCTTTGGGCTTAGATGAGTTGGGAGCTGTAGGCTGAGTGCGTGTGGACTTGTGGAGAGGTTTACACCTGCAACTGCACTGAAAAATGCTCTTTCCAACTTTTGTTTCTAGTATTTAATGATTTGAGAGAGAGCTGTGATCTTGTGGTCAGATCTGTGTGCTGGTCAAGCTGAGCAGTGGCAAAAGCCAGGCAGGAAGGTGGAGTGGGAAGAGGTGGGTGTGCTGCTTGTTGGGTTTGCAGCCTCTGGAAAACTTTGATAGCTGCTTTGGCAGTCAGTTCTTGTGATGTTGCCCTTGGGAGCCATCCCCTTGATAAGTAGAACTAGAGTGGATTGGGAAGATGGAAGGAAAAGCCATGTGCTGAAGTGTGCCCTTTGAAGGCCTGATATTCAAATGTGGCCAAACTTTGGTAGTGCCAGTTCTTAAAGTGTTTGTGGAAAACCCTGATCTTTTGGCTCTTGGTCTTTTGAGACTCAGACTCCTGTATACCTCCCAGTACAGTGCTGCTATCTGTCACCCACTGGTGTCACAGGCTCTGCCAGCCTTGAGCGGGTGCCTGGAGCTGGCAGCAGGGCTGGGCTGGCAATGGAGCTGGTGACAGAGCCACGAGCCTGGGCTGTGAGTGGGACTGGATGGGCCAGCTGAAGTCTCCCAGAGCTGCCACAGCTGCAGGCAGGTGAGGCAGGAAACAGCAGTGCATGACTTACCTGAGGTGTAGGGAATTGAAGGGAAAATCTATCCCTGTGGAGTCGTGTGATTGGAAACTGAAGTGTGTTGTGGTGGTATTCCTGTCCTGCCTTGCAGAGCTGCAGTGAGATTATGAGGAATGCCCAGCCCAGGTATCAGCAGCTGGTCTGGAGCAGTGTGCTGGGTACTCACAGTCACTGACCTCTGCTCTTCAGCTTTTTGTGCTCAAAAAGTTGTGTGAACCCAACTGCTGGGAGCTCTTAGGGAAGCAGAGAGGGAGAGGGTGGGCAGTCCCTGTGTGTGTGGGATTGCAGCCAAGGGGGATTTGCTCTTCATGCTCAGGAATTATTGCCCTGGACTTGCAGGTTCGTCCCGTGTCTGCATTAACACAGGACAGCTGGGCCCCTGGGAGGATGGAGAGGGGAGCAACGGGATGGACATGGAAGGGACATTGTCAATGCTGCCTTTGGACTCGAGTCCACCAGCAGAGGTGGCTTTGAAGCTGACTCTTGTATTTGCTGTGCTGGCTTGCAGGGATGTGGAACAAAAGCCCTGGGGGCTGGCACTGCTCCAGCCTGCAGCACAGGGACAGAGAGAGCTGTCTGCTGTCACAGCCCTCCCTGTGACATTGATGCGTGTCGGGGCTGGCAGAGCAGAGGCAGCTGGGCTGCTCCTCCATGTCCCCCCTGCCTCTGTGTCTGCCTGTCCATCTGCCTCCTCCGAGGGGCTGCTGCCAGCACAGTGTCCTGGCAGTGTCCTGGCAGTGTCCTGGCAGTGTCCTGGCACAGCTCAACCCTGCAGTGAGGCAGTGGCAGGGCTGTGCTGGGGGAGCCCTGCATGGCCTTGCACGGGCAGAGCCTCGGTGCTGACTCAGCCGTGGCATTTTTAGGCTTTCCAGGAATAGCTCTCAGCTGTCCTGGCCTTTCCTGAAGAGAGCACGAAGGAGCTGCAGACAGACGGAGTGCCCCATGTGGGTGTTCCCTGGGTGCCTCCCTGCAGGGCTGATCCAGATGGGAGGGGAAACTGAGGCAGGCTGGACTGCTGGCTCCTGGGGTATGGGGTGGTGAGGTCACTGATGGTGATGGCAGGAGCCCAGGGTGAGGAGGGTGAGTTAGGGGACTTGGAAGCATTTCCAAGCAAAGACTCCTAAAGGGGCATGAGCCAGCCCAGCTGCTGGCCCAGCACACAGGTCCTTCCCTGGCCAGCAGCAGCAGCCACCCGTGACAGAGCACCCCGAGCAAAGGTTACTGTGGTGGCATCTGGTATGGTCCTGCAGGTGAATAAAAACCATGCAACTCCCCCCGGGGTTATTGCAGGTGAGGTGTTGAGGGTTGGCTGTGCCCACCTCACCTTCTCCCACCAAAAAGCAAACAGCAGAGGGGAGGGCAGGACTGTGGGAGGCCGTGGTGTCCGGCGGAGGAGCTGCCTTCCTACCATGCCCCCAGAGACCTCATCTGCACAGGGGATATCACTGCCTGAAAATGAGTTGAAGAAGGGGAGGAATTTGCTTCTGTTTCAGAGGACTCTTCTGTTCCTGCCTTCCCCCCACTACAGCAATGCTGCTACCTCTTCTTTTTGTGCAAGTGCATTAGGAAAAAAAAAAAAAAAAAAGGTAAAGAGGACACCATGTCCCTGCTGGGGGGAAATTGGCAGCCAGGCTGTGCCCTGGGGCAGAAGATGATGCCAGGCTATCCTCTGACACCATCCCCAGCTCTCTTGAAGGGGGCTCATCCAGTCTGATGGCCTTGGCTTGGATTGAGGAAGGATCCCAGGTTGCCCCCAAGGCCACACAGGGAATGGGGCCCTGTCTGCCCATCGCTGGTGAGTGGCTCAGCTCCAGTGGTGCCACCACTGTGCTGGCACCTGTGGAGGTGGTGCAGGGAGGGAGGCTCAGCCTGAAAAGCAGCCTGCCTCACTCTATCCCTTCCCACATCCTGAGCAGTAACTTTTAAATTAAAACACCGATCTGTGCTCTTTGAGGACACGTGAGGGGAAGGGCAGAGGAGGTTTGCAAAACTGTCGAGGCTCAGATTGCTCTTTAAGCCTCTAAGAGTGACTCTACACTTCTCCTCCCACACACCTTTGCATTGCAATAAGTGAGGGGGCAGCCCATCCTCTGTGGCATCAGCTGCTGCTTGTATTACACACTGCTTTGGGTTTTTTCTTAAGGCTGTACATTGCATGAAAAAGGAGGCAGGCCCTGAAATAACCCAGATGCCCACTTCGGCACTTATTTATGGCACTTTCCTTTCTCTCCCCACCTTGGGACAGGGTGTGCAGGACCCGCCTGTGCCACTGGAGCAGGTCGGTGATGAGTGCTGCTGCAAAGGACCCTGTTCCCCACAGGGCTTGTCCCCACTCCAGCAAGGCATCCTCTGTGCTCTGGGAAAGCCTCTCGTGGGGCTGGGCAGGAGCTGCAGGCAGCCGTGAGGAGCAGGGATTGTGCTGTAGCCTTGGCAATCACACACAGGCCAACAGTTTAATGAACTCGGGCTCTTTACATAAAAGCTGCTGGGAAGTGCAGAGTGTGCCAGCTGCTCCAGAGCCTCTCTCTGCTCTGTTTGCTGGAGAGGCTGCTGTGCTACAGAGGTCACTCAGCCCACCCAGGGCTCCCAAGGGGCTCGTTACTCTCCTCCTGCAGGGGAGGCTAAGAGGGTATTTACTTTTCCCACTTGGACTTTGATTGCTCGCTGCTGTTGGTTTTTCCTTTTGCAAAGAAATGCAAGAGGGGTGGGGGCTGCTGGGTTTCTGTAGGTGTCAGCAGTGCAAGGGATCAAGTGGCAGCAAACACAGAATGGCACCACTTGTACCCGCTGCTCTGGGACACAGAGATGCTTCTCTTGGTCCAATATAATGGAGTGATTCAGCTCTGTGGAGCCTCCTGCTCCTCTCCCCCTCCCTGCTGGGGCTCTGCCCTTGTTCAGCCAGAGAGGAGCAGGTCCATCATGTGCCTGTGCCCCCGTGGGGCTGTCCCACACAGCTCTTGCCCTATGGAAGGGCTGTGCATGCAAAGGTTTACTTTTGTTTTTTTTCATTCCCTCCCTGTACCTGAGCTGAACTCGTGCAGGGAGCTGGCTGTAATTTCCAGCTGACCTTTCTTTTGGCAGCTTGTTAGTGTACTTGAAGGCGCTGCAGGGATTTCCTGGCAGCTCCACACGCTTCCTCTGCTGGCGGATTTCTTGCACAAAGAACTAAAAAGGGGCAGCTGTGCATCACCTCTTCCCTGGGGTGGTTCTCTGCTGGCCTGGCACAACACCTTCATGGCCAGCAGCTGGCACAGGGTAACAATCCTGGCTCCCAGTTGAATTTAAAGATCTTGGTGGCCTGACTAAGCAGAGTTGTGAGACTTGTGCAGCTTGCTGTGTGCAAACAGGAGGTCTGAGAGCAGCAGGTGATGCTCCTGGACAGGTGAGAGCAGCAGGGTGTGCATGGGCAGTGGTGAGCCACTAAGAATGTGCTGGTGCCAGCTCCTGGCCACACTGTGCTGCTGGGTTCAGGAGCAGTAGCTGCAGGTTCAGCCCTGGAAAGCCACACGGAGGGATCTGCAGCTGCCTTGGGTCACAGCCGCTTCCTCAGCACTTCCCAATTTCTTGCCTCAGTAGACCAGTTAATCCTCTGGGGTTTTTTTGCAGCATTGCCATACTGCCAGATCCTGCTAATTCATTGAGGATGTCTCTGGAAACTGCTGACACAGAGGCTGATGAGCAGTGGAGCCCTTGGCTCAGTGCTGGGCGCTCTGCTGCACCTCCTGTGTTACAGAAAGGTTTATCTCAGCAGCATTACCGTGTGGAGGGCTGGAGGTTGTTCCTGCTGTGTATTTGTGTGTTTACAGAGCCAGAACAAGCGAGTTGCTGCCTTGAAAGGAGCGTGGAGCCTGCTGGGGCTGTGCTGCCGTGCTGCCATACAGAGCAGGAGAGCTGAACACCAAGGCTTTCCTGGCAGCTTTGGCTGTGCTTGCTGGCAGGTTGTTCTTTTGGCTCTTGGCTGCTCCCTCCGTGGCACCTGTGCCTGCTGATGGCATGAGTAAATGTGTGCATTTCCCCTCCTTTGTTGCAGTCTGTAATCCCCTGTATTAACTTCATTCACCAGAGGCTGAGTTGAGTCCTGTGCTAAAGCTGCAATGGCCCAGCGTCACCTCAAGTGCCCTGGCACAGACTTAATGCTTCCCTTCTGACAGCTCTGATAGAGCCTCCTGAGAGCTAAAGAGCTCTGGCCCCTTGCTTGTATCTAATATTCATTTTTCTGGCTGCAAAAGTGGATGAGGAGAGAGGGCAGGACAGGAGTGAGGGGGTGCTGGCAGCTGGGACTGCAGTGAGAGTGACAACTCTGCCTGTAGCTGGGGACTTGGGGTCCTGTGGCACAGTGCAGAGCTAGGGCTGCTCATTTCTCTGCCCCAAAGTGGAAAACACAAACCTTCTGCTTTCCTGCTCTCTGCCTGGAGAGCCTTGAGAGGAGAGTACTGCAACAGCAGAATGAGTGTAACTGAGCACCTTTGGAGGAGCTCACCTTCCCCAGGGCCGATTTTAGGCAGCAGGAAGAAAGAGACATATTGCTACAAGTGATGGCACAGGGACCAGCAGGCACCAGGTACCTTTCTGTACTCCTTGAATTGGCCAACACAGTTAATGCATCACTCATTAAGTGGCCAGGGAGAAATTGCCATATGGTCTGGCCTGCTGTTCCTCTGCTAGAAGAACCAAAAATTCCGTGTACTCCAAAGGTGCAGCCTGTTCCCGTTCTAGCACCCAGGGGGGAGAGCCTGGCAGGGTCTGGTGGGGAGGGACGGGGATTGGGGCAGGAGCCTCGTTTCAGCCACTCCCTGTCTCCTGTGCCTGGGGTGCAGGGACACTTTCCAGGCTCCTAGTGGTGGTTGCAGAGCTGATATCATCCTTCTCTTTGGGGGCTGGAGGGAGTGACACACAGAATTATTCACCTCTTTTGCTGTGTGTAGCTGTGGGTGAAGCCTGGTGAGGCAGAGGTGTGTGCTGTGCCACATGCTGTGGTTCCTGGCCTGCAGCCTGCTGCGTGTCACACGTCTGGGCTGGTGTCCCAGCACTCTGCAGTGTGAGCCTTCATAGGAGAGGAATAAGCCTCATCTAAGTCTCTTGTGTGACCAAGGCACCTCCCAACTCCCTTCTGCTATCCTGGAGGTTCAGTTTTTGTTGTGGTGACCGTGACCCTTGTGGAGAGATGGCTGTGACCGCCTGTGACTTCCAGACAGAGACACTGGGGCTGGAGCAGCCAGCCTGGGAGGAGGATTTGGCAAGTGTCCCTGCAGTGGCACTGGTTGGAACGTGCAGCCCAGGCAGATCTGGCCCCACCGGTGCTGTCAGACTGGGCTGTTTGCACAGAAAGCTGCCAGGCAGCCCTGGGAAGGTGGGTGGGACACAGCAGGTAGGGCTGTGACCTTGTTCCTGTGGGGTTGGCTCCTCCTGAGCCCCAGCCCAGCCCTGCTCTTGTGCCAGGCAGAGGCTGCTGGAGGACATTTCCCAGCTCTTGTCCAGCTGCAGGCAGAGCAGGGTGTGGGCAGGGAGCTTCCCCTCACTCTGGAGGGAGGATGGCTTTGAAGGGCTGGTGATTTCTCTGGCTGCCAGCTCTGCCTGGGCAGAGGCAAGGCTGCACTTCTCAGACCAGAGCCCAGACACTTTCAGCAGCTGTGGTGGAGTAAACTCGGCTTGGATCATTTGTTTAACAGTGGAAATACAGATGTGTGGTCACTGCACCCCCAGTGGGTATGAGGGTGGCTGCTTCCCCATGCAGGGGTGCAGCAGTGTGCTGGTTTGCAGTGAGTGCAGGGAAACATTTATTTGGATGGGAAGGAACCTTAAAGATCACCTTATTCCACCCCCTGCCATCGGCAGGAACACCTCCCACTATCCCAACTATGGGGTTGCTTCAATTCCCATCCACCCTGGCCTTGGACACTTCCAGGGA
>VZSR01000692.1:1754373-1767871 GCA_013398615.1 Brachypodius melanocephalos
CTTTCCTGCTGCCCACGCTGCAGGATCAGCCCAGGGCACAGGGAATTTCTGGGTCCAGCACACAGGGCTGGGGCACACTGAGCTTCTCATCCACCAACATCCCCAAGCCCTTCTCTTCAGGGCTTTTCTCCATCCATTCTCTGCCCAGCCTGTGTCTGTGCTTGGGATTGCTCTGACCCAGGTGAAGAACTCTGCACATGGCCTTGTCAAACTGCCCAAGTCTGACAGCCTGGCAAAAGTCTCTCTGGATGGCAACCCAGTGTCACCAGGGGATCCAGAAGGCTTGGCATCAGCCCTCTGGATCAAGGCATTTATTTTCTGTGACTGAAATGTTCCAGGACTCCCCCACATCCAGTGAACACCCCCAGTCCCAGTGTGGAGCAGAGGGGGGCAGCTGAACCATGAATGACAGAGACCAGACCTATCTCTACTAGAGTCAGGGAAATCTCCAAGGTTCTTCTGCACTGTTAGTGTGTTGTTGCTGCTCCTGCTATCTGGACTTGAGTTTTTTTCCAGGATCTCTGGGGCAGCAGCTTCCTTCCCTTCAGGAATTTTTTGGGAGGAAGTTTCCCAAGGCCATGTGGGGGTGGCCAATCTCTGCTGGCTTGACTCCTATCAGGGGGAAAGGCTGCTGCAGGTATGGCCCCACAGCAGAACCCTGCTAATGCTCTGCTGCCTAATGACTTTCTCAAGGTATTTTTAGCTGCATGTAAACTTCAGGAAAAGCTTTTTTGCAGCTGAGGACACTGTGGCCTTTGTTTCAGCTTCTAGGAATGGGGAGGTGCTGGCTCAGCGTGGCTGGCACAGCCCTGTCCCCTCACAGTGGTTTGTGAACTGCCCAGGAGCCCCTGTTTGAGGGGTCTCAGTGCCCCCTTCGAGCAGTGCTGAACTCCTGCTGCCCTGCTGTGCCCTTCCCAGGCTGGGGAGTGCTTTGGCAAAGCCTCTGGTTCTGGAGGAGCATGGAAAGGGCTGCTCTTCCCAGGTGTTGGGATGGCCACGGGTCCCCACCGTGACTGGAAACCAGCTCCCCTCTGCCTGCTGCCAACAATGGTCTCTGTTGCAAAGTCCACTTGCAAATGAAATTAGCACATTAAATGTCCTGGATTGTTACTTGAAGCTCTCTGGGCTGGAGGGACAGGGGTGATGAGTGGCTTCCCGTGGGCTGTGTGTTCCCCTTGCTGTTGGGATGCTGGAATTGCACAGCTGTGCAGCTGTGGGATGGCTCTGGATGCTCTGCCTGATGCTGCATCTCCCCTGCTGTGATCTGGGGATCTGTTCAAGGCACGTGAATGCCTGGTGACACACATTGCCCTGTGTCACCAGCACAGTGGCTGTGCTGGACTGACACTGCGAGTGTCCCTTGCAGGGAGCTGAGGTGGTGTTTGCTCCTGTTTTCCATGGGAGAAGTACCTGGCTGTTGGCTCAAGGTCAGTCTGTGTCCTGCCCATGCTCACAGGGAAGCTGGGACAAGAGAAATTGCAGATTTTCCCTACTATAGCAAGATTAGTCAGCATTTGTTTAGAAGGAGTTGCCACCTCCCTTCCCACTGTAAAGGTGCTTGGCTTGGGATTTGACAACTTTCCACCAGAAGTGGGCAGAAGACAGAAATGGTTTTGTAATTCCAAGTGGCAAATGGAGCCTTTGCTGTGTCTGTGCTTGAGGAGCCTCTGCCAGGAGAAGCAAGAAGGAGCCCAGATTCCTGCTAAATATCCTCCTTTCCTCCTGTTGCAGTGGGAGGCAGGCAGGACCTGAGCTCACCTGTGGTCTCTGCCACCTTGTCACTCTGCCAGGCACTCTGGATCCTGCCTGTGCTTTCACATGAGTCTCCTGTCTCAGTCAGGACCATCAGCTTTTCTTCATCTTAATTTTGTTAACCCTTGTCTGTGAAATAGCTCTGGCACTGAACCTTCTGCACCAGTGGGTGCCTTGGAATGCCCACTCCGGGATACTGAGGATGCCTAAAGATTCTCTCTCAGGGGGTAGGAGAGAGTGGGGTGGAAGGAGCAGATCTGAAAACAAGAATTGTTCTTAGTCACCTGCAGCATCTCCCTGCTCCATGGAGTGGAGAACAGGGCTCACTGTGCTTCCCTGGCTCCCTGCTCAGCTCAGGCCTGGGCTCAGGGCTCTGTGGCCACAAGCCAGGTGCTGCTGTGATGCCCATGGTCTGTGTGAACTGTGGCAGGACACAGCTTCACTCTGGGCTGGCTGCTCTGGGAACTCCTCTCCGGCTACAAAAAGCAGGAAGGGCCTTTTGCAGCCCTTGTGGGTAGCTTGTTGCAGGCAGGAGCTGCAGGAGGGATTTGCAGGCTGTTCAGTGGGTCACAGCCAACAGGTCATTAGGCACCTGGGCTCGGTCAGGACCATCAGGCTGGCCTAGGCTGACCTGTGGGCAGTTCCCATCTGGTGACCTGCTCAGAATTTGGGCTACCTGTGCAGAAACTGCCTCAGTGCCAGCCAGTCTCACGGTGGCTCTGACAGCCAGACCACATCCTCTGCGGGTGGTGCTGCCCACGCCTGTTCCTGGGAGAGTTCACGGCCTTGCTCAGTGATGCTGTGTGAGTCAGAATCTGAAAGTGCTCACAGGTTCACTTCCAGCCCAGCTTTCTGTTGGTGCACCTGAGCTGGGCAGGACTTGGACAGAAATGACTTGTTGGATGGTGCTGCCTGTAATCTAGAATAGGGACTTTTACTTGGTGGAGTCTGTGGGCACATCCTAAGGATTCTGGACAGGCTGTGAAGTTTCATGCTCCTAGCAGGAGACTCAGAATTACTGCCTTCACCTTCATGTGAGGCTCTGCAGGTCACACAGCTGGGAATTCTCTTGGTGGAAACTCAGTGACCACTACCCTCTGGAATTGCACCTCCTTCCCTTCTGCAGGGCAGGACCAGGATTTGCTCCCACTCCTTGTCAGGTGCAGAGAGTCCCTGTACTGCAATGCAGAGGCTGCACAGGACAGTCGATGTATTCCAGTTATCCATTTGCTTTCTGAAAGTAGGGATAATGGGTATAAGATCAATGTTGAATGGTGCCCATTAAAAGACAGAAACGCTCGGGGCAGCAAACAAGGGCTGGGTTCTTCGAGTCATTCACATTAACCAGGCTTTATCCTGGACCCAACCAGCCAAGGCACTGCTGCACCTCACCTGGCACCTTTACTGAGCCAGGCTGCCCAAGAGGGAACAGGAGAGGCTGTCCCACACCTCTGAGCCTGCCCAGCTCTGGAGCTGCAGGCCTGGCAGCGAGGGCAGAGCCTGGCTTGGTGCCTCCACCTGGTGACAGCGCCGGGTGCTGCATTTTAGCCTACATAATTCGTGTTTGTTTGGGGAACGGGAGGGGAATCAGCAGGGAGGTGATGGCAATGAGCAGATCTTGCTCCTCTCTTTGAGGCCAGAGTGTATAAATAGACATGTCTGATGTTCTCCCGATTGCAGGGAGATGTTCTCCCTTTGCAGGGATCCGTGATGAGGCACGTGTTGGATTATTTATCCTGCTGCCCCTGCACTGCCGGCGGGACACGCGCACCGGGGTGTCCCTCATCCCCATGGGGTGGCTGAGCGAGCAGAGAGGCAGAGATCCAGCTTTTCATAGCAAGAATGATGCACCAAGTCCTGCCTGGGCTGCTGTGTCAGTGGGGGGGATTTACTCTTCTCTTGCCCACCTCCCCCTTCCATGTAATCCACTTAATCCCCTGACGACAGGACTCGATTACTGTCAGCTCTGCAGAGCCAGCGTTGCTAACAGGCAAGCTGCCTCCTCCTGTCTTGCAACAACAAAAGCACCAGCCAGATCTGGGCTTTTGGTACCTCCAGCAATGATCCTACAAAGCAGAACAAACACAGCTCAATTTACTGACAACCAGGTCTCCTCTCAGCTCTGCCACTTTAAAAACAAAGCCTCTCTTGTATACATGGATTTAACAAACATGGATAAACCTCAGTGGTTTTCTTACTGAAGGCAATTTTAGGAGCTGCCGGGTTACACTGTGGGTTCAGCTCAACTGTCAAACTGTCCTGGAGGGGATCTGGGAGTGCTGGAGGGTGGATGGAGTCAGGGAGTTGGAATCTGTAGTTTCGGCCATGCACTGGATCTTGGCTCTGCCCTGTGCCCTCGGGGCTCTTGCAGAGCAGTGGTTGAAGAAAACAAGTGCTCAGGTTTTAATGTTGTGGCAATATTTTTCTGAGCTCCTGTTGTCTCAGCAGCTGGGCTGAGGTATTGCAGGTCCCTTCTTGAGTCCAGGGGTGGGTGTCCCTCTAGTTCCAGCTCCTGAACCCTGTGCAGTCTGTGAAGGGCTTGGTATGGGGCTGAGGGTGGAGTGGCTTGATGGCCACCAGAACACCCTCCCCACCCTCAGACAGTGCCTGTGATCTCTCTTGACTGCCTGACAGGGGGAAGACTTGAGGAAAAATAAACCCACAGCATCCCTCCTCTGTGCCCTGTGTTGATAGCCTGGGATAATCACTTGCTGTGGCACTGGGATCCCTTAGAGCCTGCCCCAAACTTCCTTATTTACAGGATATCTTAATGCAGAACCTCTCCTGTCCCAAGGAGGGGTGGGTGGGAGCAGGTGCTCCCGTTGGCTCAAGCACTGCCTATCGGATGTGGAGCTGTCCAGTGGCTGTAGGCAGCAGAACAGGTGGTATGTGATTCCCTGGGTGGTGGCCTCTCTCTCCCAGAAGATCAGACATCCCATGGTAACATGTGATCAGCCTCTCAGCCTGTCCCATGTACACTTCACTCTTGTTTCCACAGGGGTCCTGACAGCTGGAGAGCACAACTTTCCCTTCCAGTTCCTGCTGCCAGGTAAGATGCAGAAAAGGGCTGAAGGCCCCTCCCTATAAGCCTTGGCTTTTCCATATACTTCCAGTTCAGAAATTGGCCTGACTCAGCCTTATGATCTCTTCATTCTCTCTCAACTCCAGCTTCTGCTCCTACATCATTTGAAGGCCCTTTTGGCAAGGTCCTGCATCAGGTGAAAGCTGTGATAGACACGCCTCGCTTCTCCAAGGACTACAAATGCAGCAGGATCTTCTACGTTCTCTGCCCTCTCAACCTGAACGACATCCCTGACATCGAGGTAAGGATGAGGAGAGGCGTGGCTGGGAAATGCCAACACTTTAGCACCCGTCCTTGTCCTGCTCTCTGAGGAGTCACTGAGTGGCTGGACTACTCTGACTGCGTGCTGTGACTATGCAAGAGCAGGACAAGGGCTCCTCATCTCTCTTGCCTTGCTGTCAGTACCTGCTCCAGGTGATTTCTGACTCTTGTGTGTGTGTCGCTTTGAAAGATTTATCTGAATTTTCAGGATGCAGAGAGACATGTTGGTCAACAGCTTCAGGTGCTTGGAGACACTTGGGTTTGAGGAACTTGCTTTGCAGGGGAAAGCAGCTAATAGGACAGTAGAACTGTGAGGCTGGAGAAGTGAGACCTGCTGTCTGTGGCATTGCCATGTTGCTGGTTCTTTGCTTCCTCTGAGATGCAAATATTTCTGCTTGCTTCTTTTGAATCTCTTGAGTGTTTTCCTGGAGACTCTCTGACTCTCTTGGGCCAACATCTCTGTCTCTCCATCCTGCAGCAGCCCAACACCATGTCCATCACCAAGAAGTTCAACTACAAGCTTGTGAAAAGTGGCAACATCATCTTGACAGCCACATCTGATCTGAAGGGTTACATCGTGGGCCAGGCCATCCAGCTCCGCACAGACATCGAGAACAAGTCCGGCCGCGACACCGGCGCTGTGGTGGCCAGTCTGCTCCAGGTGGGTGTCCATGGGGCCATTCTCTGGCTTGTGCTGCTGCTCCACCCCATGGAGGCCTCTGTGAACCTGGGGCAGCACGGAGGCCAAATCTCCAACTCTGTTCCTCTCTATCTTCTTGGGGAAAAAGGACCTAGAACTTGTCTCGCTTATCCTTGCTCACTCTGTCACACAACCCTGGGTATTCCTGCTCTGAACACGCCTGTTAGGTTTGTGCTTGTGCCTATCTGACAAAGCCATTGGTGGGTTTATGCCCTGGCTTACATTTCTGGGAGACAAAAGACCACCTGCAGCCTCTGTGCAAGCTGTGTTTCCTCCTGTCTGTGCAGAAAGTGGCCTATAAATCCAAGCGCTGGATTTATGACCTGAGGACCATTGCCGAGGTGGAAGGCTCAGGGGTGAAAGCCTGGAAACATGCAGAATGGAAGGAGCAGATCCTGGTTCCAGCACTGCCCCAGTCCATTCTGCAGGGCTGCAGCCTCATCCACATCGACTACTACATCCAGGTGAGTTTATCCAGGGTATCCCTGGGCTGGGCTGTGGCTCTGTGCCTCCTCCCAGGCTGAACAGCGTGATGTTGCTGGTCCAGACATCAGGTGAACCTTCCCACTGCCCTGTATAATGAGGATACTGCTGTTTTCCCTTCTCTTCCAGGTTTCCCTCAAGTCTCCAGAGGTTTCTGTCACTCTCCCCATATACATTGGAAACATTGCTGTGAACAGGGTCCCATTGAGCCCCTCCCGTTCCATCCAGCACATCCCATCTGTGGTGGTCCCCAGTGCCCCCCCAGAGGAAGAGGAGGCTGCCAGTGGCTATCACCCCATGGACAATGTCTCCATCCCCACCAAAAGCCATTCCCAGCAGCAGCCCTTCAGCTACGCCCCAGGACTGAGCTTCCAGGAGATCCGGGCTGACTCGGAGCAGACGGGCTCCCCAAACCACCCCACACTCTGCCTGTCCACGGGAGCCACCGTCCCCTACTACGCTGAGGGGAACGTGGTGCCTGTCCCCACGGCCAGCTCGCTCATCCTGCCCCCGGAGTACAGCACGTGGGGATACCCCTACGGTGAGCAGCATTCCCAGGATCTGCAGCTGGGGGGAAAGGGCTCCTGCAAGCAGTCTCTGCTAACTGATTGGGGATCTGGGGATTCAGTCAGTCTGACACAGTGCTGGAGAATCCCAGCTATTCTCTTCCCAGACTGGGCCGAGAGCAGCATCCCCCTGCCCAGGATCTCTCTGGGTGGAGCTAGAGCAGGGCTGCTTCCTGCAGCAACAAGGCTGCTCCCTATGACACCTGATGTCAAAGTGCTGAGGGCAGGAGCAACAATGATGGAGAGGTCCTTCCTGTGTTTCTCAACGTAGGTCATTGCCCAGAGTTGGTCGGGGAGGAAAGGCAGAGAACAGAGCTGTGCATGAGCTTATAAACAGGGGAGGATCCAGGGGAGGATACAAATTTCCAACGAATAGGGAGAGAACAGGGGAGGATCACAAAGCAGGGTTTAAAATACATAAACCAATGGGGAACATAAGGGGAGGGGAACAGATCAAACAAACCAATGGAGCGTCGAGGAACACAGAAATTTCTCCAACTGAGGGCAGGAACTAGCCAGGATTGACAACAGAGCAAGGGGAGCAACAGAGAGCACTCCTGAAGGAGAGGCAGGTCCTAGGGTACAATGGATAACCAGCACCAAACCAATGCTAATGGGGGGATTACAAAACAAACTGTTAAGGATAAAATCACAATCAAAACACACCGCAACATCAGTCTGCTGCAGGCTGCTGTCAGAGGGGGTTGTGATATCTCTCTGCCTGCTTTAGCCTCTGGAGGAGTCCCCTCTTCCAGCTGTAAAAGCTGGCTGTCCTTCCCACATCCACGCCCATGCCTGCCTGGGGCTTGTCATGAGAGGATCTCCCTGTTCTTAAATGAGCTTTCAGCCTCCCACTGACAGAAAAACTTCTTGGATTGTGGTGAGGCTGGTGGGAGCAGAGCCAGGAAAATGATGTCACTGAAATCCTCTGTCTGCCTTGGGGTGGGCCTGCAGCTGGTCTGGATCTGTGGGGGTGGGAGCTGGGAAAGTGTCCGGGGTGGAACAGCTCGGGGAAATCCCAGCGTGCTGGATTCCTGGGGCTGTGCTGGGGTGGCAGGAGCAGCAGTGTGTGCTGGATTCCTGGGGCTGTGCTGGATTCCTGGGGCTGTGCTGGGGTGCAGGGCCAGCAGTGTGTGCTGGATTCCTGGGGCTGTGCTGGGGTGGCAGGGATGGCAGGGCCAGCAGTGTGTGTTAGCACAGTCCTACCCAAATCAACCCCTCTCTTTGCACTGGGGTAACAGAACACTCCAAGTGTTACTTCAGCCCTGGGTTGGGGCACAAGGAGTACCGGTGATCTGGAGGTGCTGGAGGACAGGAGAACGCTTGGGAAAGAAAAGGAGGGAAAGAACAGGACTGTGAGGTGGTGATTTTAACCTCTATGGGCATCAGGGCAGGCTCGAGTCCTACAAACCCCGTGTACACAGCTGGGCAGACTGTGGGGCCCTGGCAGGGAGTGTGTGTTGGTGGGTTGTTTCACTCTGCACTGGGTTACACAGACTGAGGTGAAGGGAACCTCCCAAACGCCCACCATAACCTCTCTCATTCTTCCTTTCCCCCACAGAGGCACCTCCATCCTACGAGCAGAGCTGCAGCAGTGCCAACTCCAGCATCAGCAATGGCAATTAGCCCTCCCTGCTCCCACCCTGGCACCACGGGGCACCGCCTGTGGCAGAGTCTGGTACAGCACAAGGCGAATTCTTGTCTCTCTGGCTGCTTTAGGGGGGGAACTGCCACATCCCGGCCTGGGCTTTTTAAGTCTTTTTCTAGGGAGGGGGTAAAAAACCAAAAAATGTCAGCCAGAGCAGCCTGCATGCATGTAGGAGAGGTCTGGGACACTGAACTGTCTCCTGCTGCTGCACCAAGTGCTGGAGAGCTGGATGTGCCCCTGGGATGCCCTGGGCAGCAGCCTGTTCCTGTACTGTAGCCAACACTAACTGCTTTACTATCAAAGCACCTGCAATGCCTTATCTGAAACGCTCCTGACTTGGCACGGCTCCACTCGAGGGGCAGGCTGGGCTCTGTGGACTTTCTCTCCTCTTTTAGGGGCCGTGTGCTCTCCACAAATGGTTTTGACAGCCCTTCCTCCTTGTCCTCAGAGGTCCTAAGGGTAGCAGGAGGTTTCTTGGAGTAAGCAGGTTGGGAAGGTCAGGGACTTTAGAAAAGCCAAAAGCACAAGCTCTCGGTGTACCTGAGCTGTGGGGGGAGTGACTGGCAGTGTGAGTGGCCATGGGCACAGCGGGGGCTCGTGGGGGCACTTGCTGATAAGCCCTGGTGAGGTCTGGGGAAGATCCTGGTGTTCCATGGGGTGCTCTTTTCCAGCACGGGGGGCTTTTCCTCACAGAGCCCTGTGGGACGCAGCCCACCCTTGCTCACTGCTGGGCCCTGGCACACGGGATAACAGCGCTGGTCACTCTGTGAGCAGGGGGACCACACTCCATGTCCCCTGTCCTGCCTCTGCAGGGTGCCCTCTCCTCCCAGGCTGGAGTTCTGTGACCATCAATCACAAAAGTCTGTCTGATGCTACCTCTGAGTCTGCCCAGGGGCGCTGCCCGTGGGATCCCTTCCCTCTGGTACCCTCTGGGGCTCTCCCTGGCAGTGGCTGTCCCTGCCCAGGCAGGGTGCTGGGCCAGGGGACTCTTGTGGCACTGGTTTGCTGTGTGTCCCCTGAGCCTGAGCAGAATGTGACAATGAACACAAACCATGTGGGAGCTGCTGCACTTGTCTGCAGTCTCCGCTGCGCCTGGCAGTCGGGGGAACAAGCTGGGTTTTCTTGCAATTTTTCTTTAGCTCTTTTCCCCCCCACCACACACCTTGTTTAGCTCGTTTAGCATTGACTGCCCAAGCTGAGGGAACCACAAGCCGCATCCCTCAGAGCCACAGGCGCCCAGCCAGGCTGGAGTCGTGGCCTCCAGACCTTTGGCACCTTAGACCTGGTCCCCACATGGCTGGGCAGGCAATACCTGACAGACCTTTAGGAGCATTTCCAGCTGCTGCCTCCTTGCTCAGCCACCTCTGCACACCCCTCAGGCAGCTGGGACAGGCCCTGCTTTGCACTCTTTCTTTGCAAATGCTTTTTTATTTTATTTTTTTTTTTAAGCATTGAACTGCTTTAAGGGTAGCGAAGGTGCTGTTCTGGAGCAGTGCTGGCACAACATGCACCGATGCTGATAGAGTGATTGTCATTGTCCCTGAATATATATAAATATATATATATATGAGAGATGAAGTTGTTTTTAATGATTGAATTCAGAAATACAAATTTTAATGCTGTATTTAATAAATTATTCTACGAGAAATGCTGTGCTTTTTCATCCATTTCTGATGCTGATCCATGTGCCTGTTCATGCCAAATCTGGGAATGCACCTTGCTGATTTCTTACAAAATGAAGTGAGGTTTTTTTGCTCTCACCAGGAAGGCTGGTGAACTCTGCCAAGGCAGCTTGGGGAAAAACAAGCACGGTGTGGCCTGACCACAGTGCCAGGTTCATAATTCCACAGGGCTGGAGGGAATTTGGCACCAGTGGCCTTGGCTCTGGAGAGAGCAGCCACTGCACTGCTGCTTCCCAGGCCCTGAAACCAGGATTTGTCCAAGTGGCCCAGGAGTCCTGGGCAGTGCTCACTGCTGGCAGAGATGGGCTGGTGGGGAGGAAGAGGAGAGCAGGCTCTGCCTTTAAGAGGATGAAGATGGCATAGCCAAGGTCTGGCTGGAAGGGCTGGAGACCACCAGCCCCAGCCATTTCCTAAAGAGCAATTTGGAATAAACTTATTAAAAATGGAAGAAGACTCCTCCCCACAACCCCACTTTGGTAATCCCATGTCTGAAGCATGCAGGTGTTGCCCAAATGTTGTCACTGCAGGTGGCCTGGGGTGTGATTTGTGTCTCAGACACAAAGGTCCTTCTTCATTCTCTTCTCAGCTTATGTTTCTGCCCAGCTTCCACGATTCAGGCTCTCCTTTGCTGGGTGGTCCAGCCTGCCATGAGCAGCATTCTTCATCCACAGTGGGTCAAAGGCTCTGGGCTCTCCCCCAGTGCCCTTCCTCTTCCTCCCATTTGGCTGAACCTGTCTTGCCTGGCTCAGTCTGCAGCTCCCGTGGCCTGCTGTACATATCCTTGAACCTAAATCTCTTCCACACCTCTGGAAAAGTTCCTATGAGGAATTCTGTGCTTCTGGACCTGCTGGGTTGGGCTGCAGGCTCTGGGAGAGGCAGACAGGGCTGGGACCAGGACTGGTCTCCCAGCTCCTTCTCTATCCCTGGGGCTGAGCTGCTGTGCTGTGTCCCGCCCATGTTCCTTGGAAAATGGGATTGCTGTTTGGTTGCTGTGGCCGGAGCCACTGGGCTGTTTTTCCAGACTCCCAGCCAGCATCTGTCTTTGTTCCACCTTTGTTTTGGGAGTGTCCCATCCATGGTGGAGGCTTTGGAGGAGGGAGCCCTCACCCAGCCCGTGGTGTGCCCTGAGTCTCTGCAATGCTCCTGTGCACCTGGGCTTGCTCTCCCAAATTATATTTGGTACAAGTGGTCTTTGGGACCTCTTGCTGTACACTTTGCAAAGCAAGGAGCAAATTGGAGCACTCCTGGCTGGTGAGGAGTGTCCATCCCCACCAGCTGCTGTGGAGAGAGCAGGAAGGAGCTGGAGCTGCACCCCAGAGTTGTTCTCATCCTTTTGGGTGCTGTGCAGGGCTCCTCTCAGCCCTGTGAGGTGGCTCTGACCAGGGTGCAGCAGGCTATCACCCCAGGGTTGTCTCTGAGCAGCCTCACTGTGCAAGAGAAGTGACACAACAAGTGACAATCAGTGCTTTCCTACCCTCCTGCCCCGCCTTGCCTGTGCCAGGCTGTGCAGGGAAGTGAAGCCTGGCACAAAGAGCCTTGCTGATGTTTTATGGAGCCCTTTGAAATGGGCCAGAACTGCAGGGTGGAGGGGTTAGTCCAGCTCTCCTCAAACCCCCCACAGGGGTGGCCCCAGGGCACTGTCAGCAGGTCCTTGGGGAGGGCTTTGGGTGAGCA
The DNA here is from genome assembly GCA_013398615.1 of Brachypodius melanocephalos. Classification (NCBI taxonomy): domain Eukaryota; kingdom Metazoa; phylum Chordata; class Aves; order Passeriformes; family Pycnonotidae; genus Brachypodius; species Brachypodius melanocephalos. Next base: position 1,766,222 of record VZSR01000692.1, read on the forward strand.
CAGTGGGGTAAACCCAGTATTTGGGTTTGGGCTTGAGTTTCTCTACTCATCCTCTCCAGAGAGGATCAATCCTCTGTCCTCTGTCCACAGCCTCCCTGGCTTCCACCTCTTGAAGTCTTGGGGAGCTCCTTTAGGCCCTTTATCATCCCTCCCTCCTCTTGCTGAGCACTGAAATAAAGAGGAAAAATGACCAATTTTTCCAATCACAGCTCTGGGTAAAGAACTTCAGCACATAGGGATTCATTCAAATTCCTGGCTCAGATTTTTGAAGGAATTGTTTTTGAGTTTGTTTGAAATGGGGAGAGGAAGCAGTGGAGCATGAGAGAAGCTTGTGAGTTAATTGTTTCCAAACTCAGTGTTCAATGGAAAACACCAAAAATATCATCAGTTCTTTTTTTTTTTTCCCTGCTGCTTTTATGTCCTTCATGGTTTTGTTTTCGTCCTGCTCTCCACATGTTCCACCTCTACATCTTTGGCTTTTTCAGTGTTGTTTGTGTCCTAAACTCTGCTTTGGTGTCTGCTGTCCCACTGCCTGCAGGAGATGGGGAAGGGGAGATGCAAAGGCTCTTCTTTCTCTTGGACAATGATTCTTTTTTAGCTTTCCACTGAGCTTCCAGGAATTTTGTAAAAATAATTTTTTTTTTCTGCTAGAGTGTTTTCCCATTGAGCCAGCACAAGACAGGAGATACAGGGTGTTCTAGGCCCCATTTGGGTTTTATTCTATATTTTAAAATATTTGCAACTATCTGCAACAGGAATGTCCCATCCCTGCTCCCCTGGTGGGGAAAAACCCTCAAAACCTGTGCCCTTTCTTGTACCACTACTTGTGGCTGTAATTCTTTATTCCTGTGGTTCTCTTTACAGATTCTGGGGTTTTATACAACAATTTGTGATGGCTCTGTACAACCTAAGACTTCTGTGCAATTTATAACTGGGTTTTGAAATGTAAACTCACCGTTTTCCATGTTTACCACGGCTTCTGGGGAGTATTTTTGTCCTGGTTTTAATCCCCCAAATGTAAAGAACTGGAAAAATGTAAATAAAGATGATCTTTTTTAAGACCACGAGTGTTTTGCTCTGGGTGTGTGATGATCATAAATGATACCTCAGCTGTCTGGATGCTGAGACCTGACGGTGAGAAGTGGTTCAGGGCTGTCAGTGGAGGCATCCCCGCTGGAGCTGGAGCTTGAAGCTGGTTTGGAGCCGAGGTTAAAGCAAAGCCACGGCTCCTCCAGCTCGGCAGGGGAATGGCTGGGGTGGGCTGAAGGAATTGTTGCTCACTCCGATGGGGAATCAGAGTCATGGAATATCTGAGCTGGAATGAATGATGATGGAAGATCATCCATCCCAACCCTGCAGAGACACCCCAACAATCCCACCCTGGGCATCCCTGGCAGCGCTGTCCAAAGGCTCCTGGAGCTCTGGCAGCCTCGGGGCCGTGCCCATTCCCTGGGGAGCCTGGGCAGTGCCAGCACCCTCTGGGGGAAGAACCTTGCCCTGCTCTGCAGCACAAAATCCCCTCGCCCCAGCTCCGTGGGCAGGTGCCGCTGGAAGGACGCGGCTGCGGCCGGAGGAAGCGCTGGGGTTGTGCTCTTCCTGCGGGCAGGAATCCCAGGATGTGGAGCTGCGGCTCCGCTCGCCCGGCTCGGG
>VZSR01000692.1:1767971-1817810 GCA_013398615.1 Brachypodius melanocephalos
CTCCCAGCAGCTGCTCCAGGAAAACAGGGAGTTCTGGTACAGCACAGCTCCTCCACGGCCCGCTGCCCTTCGCTCAGGATGGGTTTGAGGTGGGCAAGAGCCGTGGCCGGTGATGATGGGCGGCAAAAGCTCTGTGTGTTCCTGGTTATTTCGGCTTCTTTTGGGAGCCTCTCCCCTCCGTGATGGCTTGGGGAGGTTTGTCCCAGTGGCCGCTGCGTCCCTGTGTCCATCTGGGAAAGACAGAGCTGCAGCAAATGCTGGAGAGGAGCCCCCAGAGCCCGTCCCGATGCGCGTCCGGTCTCACCCACCGCCCTCATCCCTGTCCCGGTGCCAGCCCGGCGAGCCTGGTCTGCTTGGTAGGAGCAGGGATGAAGGCAGACAATTCCCAACATCCCACGTGGGGCACCCCCAGAGCGGGATGGGTGATCCTGGGCACCCCCAGAGCGAGGTGGGTGATCCTGGACACCCTCAGTGCGGGATTTGGCGATGTCCAGACTGACCCCGGCCCTTCCTGGAGCAGAGGTTTCCTGAGGTGGCTCTTTGTGCGGGGAGCAGTCGCCCCATCCCGGGGGGATCCCAAGGGAAGGACCCCCATCCCCCTCCTCCGAGCCCCAGCTCATCCCCCGGGAGCGATGGGACCCCCGGGGCCCCTCTGTGTCCCCAGCGAGCGGGAGGAACCGGAGGGGCCGCGCCGGGGGCTCCGCGGGGACGCTGCCGCGGCCCTGCCGGGGCGCAGGGGGTTCTCTGGGGGAGGGTTGGTTAGTTAGTTAATTAATTAATTAATTAATTAATGAGCTGCTGCTGCCGAACGGAGGGAGAGGCTGCTCGGAGGGGATGGAGCGGGCGGGGGGCGGGTCCCCAGGCTCGGGGACTCTTATTTTGACCGCGGCGCTGCCGGTCGGGCGCTGCCGCCGCTCTCGGGCCGCGCTCCGGGGCCGCCGCCTCCTCCCTCTCCCGGGCCGGCAGCGCCTGGAGCGGCCTCGGAGCCGCTCACGGTGTCCGGGGGCCTCTCCCGAGGCTCTGAGCGGCTTTGGGAGCATCTCAGGGTCCCTCACACATCCCCGAGGGCCTCCGCTCCTCGGCACCCGCGAGGGCTGCAGGGTCCGGGTGTCCCAGTGGAGACCGGCCCGAGGTAACCGGGGGGACACACGGCTTGGGGTGACCAGGAGGGACATACAGCCCTGGGTGACCAGAGGGACACACAGCTCGGGAGGGCCCCGCTGGGGGTGCTCCGGCAGAGCTCCTTTCTGTCACAGCCTGTCCCTAAGCCCGGGTCACCGCGGGGTGTGCGGGCAGCGGGGCAGCGCCGCCCCAGCAGCGCAACCCCCCCGGGTCAGTCAATGCATCGAGACACGCACAGAGACAGCTCCGGGGCTGAGCCAGGAGTGTCCAGGGCCTGAAGGGGTGGGATGGGAGCGGGATAACCCCGCCTGTTCCCCGGCACCTCACCAGGCCTCCCCATGGCCGCTGCAGGATGAGAGATTCCCTGCAAAGCAAAGTAAGAACCCTCAGTGGAAGGCTCCCACAGGGATCACCCAGCCCAGCCGCTGTCCCTGCACAGACCCCCCACCAATCCCACCCTGGGCATCCCTGGCAGCGCTGTCCAAAGGCTCCTGGAGCTCTGGCAGCCTCGGGGCCATGCCCATTCCCTGGGGAGCCTGGGCAGTGCCAGCACCCTCTGGGGGAAGAACCTTGCCCTGCTCTGCAGCCTGAGCCTGCCCTGGCCCAGCTCCAGCCCTTCCCTGGCTCCTGTCCCAGAGCAGAGCTGGGAGCTGCCCCTCGGGAGGAGCTGGAACAGAACTCTCCATTTGCCCATTCAGAGGAGCAAGGTGTCAGCTGGGGCTGCAGGAGAGCAGCCTGAGAACCAAGGGATGGATTCTGTCCCTCCAGAGTGCAGATAATAAACCCGTCAATTGACTTCAGAGTACTCAAATGATCCTGTTTCCCTCCAAGAAACACAAACTGCCCTGTCCAGGAGCCTGGTGCAGCAGTACCTGCCCATCCTTGTGCCTCCCTGGGGCAGGTGTGACTTCCCCAGGGTGGCTTCTAACACAGCTGTGGGGCCAAGGAGTCTTTGCAGGTGTTTACCTGCCCCTTGTGCTATTTTCTGCTTTACTGGAGAGCTGTAAAAGGGATAATTGTTTTACAGTCATGGGTTTAGGGCCTGGGCATTAGGAGGGGCCCTGTGGGATTCGAGAGGGTTGAAGCTGTTGCGGGTGCTCGAGGTGTGGGAAAGGGAGTGAAGGGGCTGGAAGTGACCCCTCTATGGGGCAGAGCCAGGGCGAGCTGCTCCCTCTGCCCCATCCCTGTCTTTGGGTGACACAGACACCAAAAATCTTGCACGAACTGGGCTGAAATGACCCAAATGTGGGAGAAGCTAAAAAAGGAGGTGATTTTCAGTGGTTAACCTTTGGCAGCAAAGACAGAGGAACCTTTTTACTCTTTCTGGGATTTTTGCAGGGCTTCTATGTAGGTTTTTGGCCACTTGTGCAGCTGGTGCTGTTGAAAGTTTGGGAAGCTCGTTATGAGCTCAGCTGGGAACGGCGGCTGTCTCGGGCTGTGCCGGGGCATCGGGGGTCTTGGTAGGATCAGTGAGGAGCCGCAGTTTGTGGGTGCCGGTGCGGGGAGCGCGGGGTCGGTCCCCATGCCAGCCTTGTCCCTATGTCCCCGCTCCGGCTGTACGGCACCTCCCGATGGGCGCCGCCATGACGCCGTACGGACAGCGGGGCCCCTGGGGGCCGCCATGCTGCCGTGCGCCTGCGCAATGCTCGGCCGAGAGTCTCCATTGAGAAGAATGAGGGGCAAGGGGCGGAGCCAAGGCGCGAGGAGCCGCCGGGGGGGCGGGGCTGCGCTCCGGGGCTCCGGCCATGGCCACAGTGGATGCCGAGGTGAGTGAGAGCGGCGGCGTCCATCTACCCGGGCGGGGGAAAGGAAGATGGGGGAGCGTGGAGTGGTATCGCCCAGGGCCAGGCGGGTTCTGTCGGAGGCCGGGAGGGGGGCCGTGCCCCCGCCGCCCCATGGTTCAGTCCAACTCCTCTGAGGGGAAGAATGTGGGAGCTGCTGCCATTGTGTGTAGGGGGGCCCGGGACTCTGTATAAGTTACACCCCTCCACGGTGAGTCAGTGGTATGTGCCATACAGATTCCGGGGCTCCCCCCAATGGGAGCGACTGCGTGTGGCGGAGGCGGGAGGGGGGAGCGGCGGGGTCGCCATCCATGTTCCGGGGCCGCCCCATGCGGCGGGGCGGCGCTGGCGCGGCTCCATGCAGAGTTCGGGGCCCGGCCGGGCGCGGCGGCGGCGGCGGCGGGCGGGCCGGTGCTATGAGCCATGCAGGGTCCGGGGCGGCGGCAGGCGGGAGCCATGCAGGGTCCCGGGCCCGCGGGCGGGAGGAGCCCCACAGGGACCCGGGGCTGCGCATCCCGGGGGAGCCCGGCTCGGGATCTGTGCTCCCGGCGCTGCCGCTCCGCTCCTCCGGGAACACCAGTGCAGCTCTGTGCCTCCCCTGAGCCGCTCCCGAGCGCGGCCGGGGCTGCCCTGCCGCGCTGGCCGTGTACAATCTGTTATGGAATGGTTTGGGCTGGAAGGGACCTGAAGATCCAGTGCCACCCCTGCGTGGGCACTGTGCCGGGTTGCTCCAAGCCCCGTCCAGCCTGGCCTGAGACACTTGCAGGGATTTGAGGGCAGCCACAGCATCCCTGTGCCAGCCGGGCCGGCTCGGGAGTGGCGGTGCCCGCAGAGGCCCCGCAGAGCCCCCGTCACCCCACCGGGCTCGGGGGGACACCGGCCCCGGCCCTACATCCCCGGGAGGACGAGCACTGCCGTGGGGTGACAGCAGCCGGCGCTGTGACCGTGCCCAGGGCTGCGAGGGCACACGGGGCGGCAGCAGCGCTCCTTGTGCCGGGCTCACACTCCTGCCCCGGCTGTGCAGGGAATATAAACCTGTCAGCAGTCTGTGCCCTCAGGTGAGCACTGGAGCGCAGCTGGGCTGGCTGCCGAGCCTTCGTGCACAGAGAGAGCCGCGAGGTAATGACACAGGTGTGCATCGTACACAGGCTGTGACACAGGTGTGCAGCTGTGCAGGGACTGTCATATATGTGTGCAAGGACTGTCATACAGGTGTGCATTGTACACAGACTGTAATACAGGTGTACAGTCGTGTGTGGACTATAATTATGGACTGTCATACAGGTGTGCATCATACATGGGCTGTGACACAGGTGTGCAGTCCTGCAGAGGGTGTGCATTGTGCACAGGTTATAACACAGGTGTACATTTGTACACAGACCATAACACAGATGTGCAATGTACACAGACTAATAGAGGTGTACAGTTGTACACAGGCTATGATGCAGGTGTGCACTATGTACAGACTATAATACAGGTGTGCATCATTCTCAGACTGTCACAGAGGTGTGCATCTTACACAGACTGTGATCCAGATGTGCATCTTACACAGACTGATCCAGGTGCACAGCTGTGAACAGACCAACTGGAGCTGGGCCCGAGCAGCTGCTTGTGACCACAGCCAGGTGTGGTCACTGATCTGGGCCCCCCCAGGTGTGACAGGCTGGCTGCTCCTTTCCCAGCTCTCCTCTCTGCAGTACCTTGTTGACAGGGCTGTGCTCTGCCCCGGAATCTCTGCCCTGTGTGGGGTGAAGGTGGTGGCATGGCCATGCAGGTGACACCGGCAGTGCTTTGAAAGTGCTGCAGACAGCTTGGATTTATTGCTCAGACAGGATTCCCATCGTTGCTGGGAGAAGGTCCAAGGCTTCCTTTATGTTTTCTGTTCCATCACAATTGGCCTGATCCTGCTGCCTTTCCCTTGTGCTTTTGGAGAGGATGAGTGTTAATTTTTCCCTGCGACAGAGGAATCAGCCTTTGAGAGCCTCTGTGACTCCATGGTCCAGTTTTCCTTCCAGGAGAATGGCAGGGCTGTAACTGGGACAGGAGTTGGCTAATAGCTCATCAGCTCCTAATGCACAGGTCAGTCCTAACCCTGCAGACACACAGGTTTTATTTTGGGAAGCATGTCCCAGGAGCCCTGGCTGGGTCTGCCCTGTGAGCAGCATTAAGTACCACTGCTCTCCAAGTATCCCCAGATGTTGCTGTGGATTATGGGGAGGGAACAGTGACTCATTTGGAGTTTAATTCCTCCCCTCCCCCATGAACTCAGTTCTGTCTGAGGTCAGATCTTGCTTATACCCCTCTGAGGCCAGAGGGGAGGAAGTTGGTGTAAGTCAGGCTGGAATGTGGGGACTGGAGGAGAAGCTCTTTGCTTCCCCAGTGCTGGTGTGGGAGAGCAAGGAAAAACATCCCACATCCATGGTGTTCTGCCAAGTGCAAGATGGAATTGTTTCACTTGGTTAAGAGAGTGCAGAGATGTGTTTTTGGGAGGAGATCCTTGCTCCCAGCAAAGAGTTGGGAGGGAGTGGCCAGGTTGGGAAGGTGATGTCTGTGTCTCTGCAGGAGTGCCCAACCACCTGCAGACAACTCTGCTGAACTCCAGACAAAAACTCCCCAGTCTAGAACAGCTTCTTGCCAGATCTTGGTGTTGATGGGTGAGGGACAATCTCTTTGAACACCAAGTTCTTGCTAATGAGCTTCAGTCATTGTTCTCATCTGTTACCTGTCCCAGGTGATTTCTGTGTTGAGGAGTGGCTGTGCTGCAGTTCTTAGTTGCAGTAACCACAAGGCTGCAGAAAAAAATTGATTTTGCTGTTGAATTTATTGAGTAGATGTCTTATATCCAGTCCAGTTTGGGCTTGTTGTGTGCTTCAGACCTACTTCACTAAAGTTTAAACTTTAAGGAATTGAGTTTTGAAGAATTGAGCCTTGCTCAGCCGGTGTGTGTGATGGTGCATGTTCATCAGATTTGATGCTGTTCCTCCAGTTTGCATCAGTTTGGTGAAGAGCTGCCCTTGTGTTTGCATGTTCCCTAAAATACTTGTTTGGTACAAGGCTGAAATTCGAGCCATGATGTTTTTTCTGGGGCTCGTGGTAACCTGGGGAGGCTGGTGCAGGAAGTGAGGTGTGTGTGTGGCTTTCAGTGAAGTGGTTCCCTTCAGAAGTCTCACTACATTTTTCATCCTTTTTTTCCCTTCTGTCTGTTCGGATCTGTAAAATCTCTCTTCTGGAGGTGCAGCTTTGATCTCTAAAGCGACGAGCTGGCAGAGCAGGCAGAATTCCTGGCTGGGGCTGGATCTGAGATGGACTCAGCACCCAGCAGCTCCCCAGGCTGGGGCTGAGCAGTTCTCAGATCAGCCGTGATGCTCAGGCTTCTCCCTGCCTTTGATCCTGGCTCTCACCCCCTCCAGCCGGTGCTGGGAGCTCGGCTGAGCCCTCTGCCAACTCAGTGACCTCCCCACGGCACCAAGGGACAACATTTCCCTGGCTCTGCCTGCAGAGAGGCTCCTGAAGCAGGTGCTGGGTGCAGGAGGGATCTCAGGAGCAGCCAGGAGCTGAGGAACAGTGCCTTGGAGTGGGAAGCAGGGAGGGAAGAGCTGCAGGTTCCCCCTCTGTGTCTGGCAGGTGTCACACAACCCAGCTCTGTTCCAGGCCTGCCCTCCCTCATTCTCTCCTGCCAGCCAGGAGGGGCCTCTGTGGCTTTTAACTCACATCTCACTTCAGTCACTCGTCTCAGGAAGATCTGGTGTGTTTTAAACCCCAGCAGCCCTGCTCGGAGCTGTGTCCTGCAGGGCAGCAGATCCCCGGGGATCCTGAGTGCTCTGAGGTGTGTTCACACCACACTGGGCACACACAGCACAGCTGTGTTTCACTGCTGGTACATCCCTCCTGGGGCACCAGGTTAATGCATTTAACTGTGTCTTTGTACAGACAAAGAAGGGGTTTTCCCCCCTCTCTGATACTCATAAGGAGGTTTTAGAATTTTTCTGGAATAGTGAGGTTACTTTGCAGACATGATTATAATTACACACAGCCCTGGCTTGTGTCAAATGGGTGCTGACTTCTACTTTTTTCATGAATTCTCCCATGTTGTAGGCTGACAACGGCCCGTGGGGAACTCATCCTTTTCTTCCATCTAGAGAAACTTTAAATAATAACAGAATGAGCAAATGTGATTTTTGAAGCTTTAAGAAAGCCTTAGAAGTGCCCTTCAGCTGTGCTAAGCTGATGTGACTGAGCCAATGTGACTGAAGAGAGCCTCTGAAGAACATTTTGTCAGTCGAGGCAGAATCAAAGGCCTCGGTTATACTTTAAATAAACTCTTCCAATATAATTATGCTGGCTGGAGAGAATGATTTTTCATTTCTTCTTGCTGAAATTGTAATAAAAGTCCTTGCTTTGGATGCAGCTTTATTAGTTTAGAGGTGATCCCAGACCAAGCTGGCTTATTTTTTGCTTTCCAAAGCAAAGCCTTGGTCTCCATTTGAGAAGTTTTGCCCATTTAGTTCTCTGTCCATGAATACAAAGCAATTTCTCTCCCACTGCTGTGTCAGCAGAAGCCCTGGGAGAGATGCAATGACCAGCAAAACCCCAACAGCAACAAGGAGAAGCAGCAGCTCCTCCATGAGGGAGCCTGTTGGAGTCTCTGGAGCTGGATCCCTCCCCTGGGAGCAGCTGAGTGAGGAAGGCACGAGCATCCCTGAGCCAGTGCTGGTGCCCTGGGTATCCCATTTCCAAATGTGCACGAGGGCAGCTGCTGTTGGAATCATCAGGGATTGATCTGGAATGCCAGTCTGAGGCCTTGCTCTTTATCAGCTTGCCTGGCCTTTTGTGCTCTCTCCACCCCAGAAGTGCTCTTCCCCCCTTGCTTTTCCCTGGCAAAGTGCTGGTTTGGGTCACTGCATCCCAAGAAAGGAGGAGGTGAGAGGGGATTGTGTTTTGTGCAGGACTGTGAGAGGTTCAAGGAGTCTGTTTGGGTGCTTCAAGTCACAGTTTTCTAGAGAGTTCCCTCTTCCTGACTGTTGTGGACGCCAGAGGCACCACGAAGCTCATCCAGCTGTGTGAGGATCAGGTGGAAGAGGGAGCAGTCCTATGAGTCTGTGTTCCCTTGATGTGGGGCTGTGTGGGCTGGGACATCCCATTGCTGATGGCTGGAGTCTGGCTGAAGTGGTAAAGTGAATCCAACAAGAAATGAAGAGTTTGGTGTGGCCCTCCTAGCTCTGGGAAGTTCATAAACCCAGAATAAACCAGGTTTGGAAGAAGGCTCAGTGTGGTACTGCAGTGTCTAAAATAGAAAAGCTTTTCAAAGCTTTGCCGCTTTTAAGTAAAACTTTGTAGCACAGCAAAGTATTAAGCACATCCAGCACATCCTCTTTTCAAGTAGGATATGTTACTCCAAGAGAATTCCTTGATGTCCAGCACAATCCTCACCATTGTCTTGCCATTTGCTTCCATCTCAGCCCAGGTTTCCATCTGGGATGGTTCAAAGCTGCTCCTGACTCATGGCACAGGCAAATCCTGAGCCAGGTGAGCCCACCTGAGCTGTCTGTGTGTACCAGGGGCTGGCTTGGGGGTGGGGACGAGCTATTTGATATTAAATCCATCCTTTTCAGTGTCTCCTTGCAGGAGAGCTCTCAGAGGCAGTGTCAGTTCAGGACAGGGAGATGCTGAGTGGCAGAGCAGAAAATTCAGGTCCACTTCTGTTTGCATAAGGCTGATCATCCTGCAGAGCCAGCACATGGACAGGCAGGAAATTTGCAGGTGGTGCAGCTGGGGAGGAAGTAAGTATGGAGCAAGATAAGCAGGCTGACATGGATAAACCCAAAATAAAGCCAGGTAAGTGACTTAGCGTTACAGGGAAATGTGAAATTTCATGAACAGTGATAAAAATGATGACAGTGATTGTGTATCCTTGGGTCAGCTGGGCCAGAACCTGCTCCAGAAGGTGCTGTGAGCTCAGTACAGCATTTACAGCAGCAGCAGAGACTGGGGAGCTGAGCTGGGCTGGGATCACCCAAAGATGGCACAGGTCCATTCCCTGTGGTTTGGGGAGAGCCACTCCAGGAGCCCTGGGGTGCTGCAGCAACACTGCCTGCTCCTGCTGCCCATGCTGGTGAAAAGAAGAGGAATGAGGTGTTTATGGCTTCTGAGATCAGGCTGCTTCTGGGGCAGCCAGGATGGACCTGATGGGCTGAGCCATCCCTAGAGAAGGGAGCAGGGCATGAGGGCACATCCTTGGAGAGGGAATGGCAGTCCAGGTGTGCAAGCTGCAACAGGCTGTGCTGGGGCCTTGATTATGGTAAAAGTTGTTCAGAATGCTGCCTCGGACTTTTGATTAATTTGGAATTCAAGTGCAGATGTGGACAGAAGGATTTGAGCGTGTTGTCTTGCAAAAGGGAGCCCTGATCTCCCCAGGCTCTTGGCCATGACCTGCAGGTGCATTTGAGTACAGCCTTGAGAGCAGTGAAATACATATTTCCCTCCCTCTTTTCATTTTTAAGCATCAGCTCCTCGTTTCTTGAGAATCTGAGCTACCTTCTTCCTCTCCAGTTGCACATTTCCAATCCTTGCAGTTTCAGAGGAAGTTTTAATGGGTAATTTCTCCCACAGGCTCAAAGCCAGAAGGCAAATTACCCCAATGCTTTATCCAACTTCAGTGGGAATTGGGGATGTCTCGTACTGCTGACCCAGAGCATTCAGAAGCTCTGCTTCTCTCAAAAATCATAATATTGTTTCAAGAATTGGGAATTTAAACATGCACATGGTAGAAGACTTAGAAAGGATTAATGGGTTTCAAAATTACATGCTTCATCCAGCTGCTGATTTGGGAATTGAAAGTATGCCTGTTGCAGGATTGGGAGGGAGGTACTGAAACGTGGTGTTCCTCAGCATCCAGTGAATGCAAATATCCCAAATCTGTGATTCCAAAGCCTTGCCCAATCTCCAGACTGACTCCAGGTTTGATGCTGGATTAGCTCAGCCCAGGTGGGAGCAGCTGGGTGGAAAAGCCCTCTGTATATTTTATTTTGTCTTCCCTGTAGTTTAGTTTGTCCTCTCTTGATTATCTCAGCTCCTGGGGTGTCACCCAAGGCACGTTTTTAGGCTGCTTTGACTGAAGTTCATTCCCTGTGTGTGAGTTTTGCTTTAGGCACATGGAAGGGACTCATGGAAGGTGCTGGAGGCTCCTCTTGGCTCCTCCTGCCTTGTGAGGAGGATTTGGGATCTGAAGGGGCAGCACCTCCAGCCTGGAGGTTACTGGGACCTGCACTAAATAGGAGATGGGTGTTGAAGTCACTTGCATTTTTGGGACTTGAGAAATTATCTTACTGTTTTGGTGCATTTCTTGTGTCCACTGGGGTTGGCAGCAAATTTACAGCCTGTCAAGTGTGGGTTTGGAGGTGTAAAGAAGAGAATATTTGTATTTGGGTGATGAAAGCATTAACAATGGGCTGGGAGTTGGTTTGTGTGGTTCCATGCAGCATCCTGCCAGTTTGCACATAAACCTCCAGATTATGAGACTCTAAAACATGAGTCTGAATATTTTATTAATTGAAGAGTATTATTAATATTTGATGGCTTAAATCAACACCCAGAAGGCTCTGCAAAAAGCACCACTGCTGGACGGGTTGCCAAGACAAAAGGTGCTTTTAATTGCAAACTTGTTTTTAGTGCCTTTAATCAGCTCTGTGTTTTAAATGTCAAGGATCTGTGAATCCCATACATTAGAAATCCTTTTGTTCTTTGGATTAGGAAAGGTGTTCTTTAGTTTTGCTAGGCTGGATTCAGATTGGTGCTTTAATGCCTTCTTAATATGCAAAGGTGATTGTTTGTGAGGTGTCCTGTCGGGTCTGGAGGTGACATCTGGAATATTTAATCCTTTTTGCCACACTTTGAGGACAGACAAGGACTGTTCCTTTAAAGAAGGCCCTCGGATGAGCTGGAACATTTCCTCTTGCTGTAGTGCCAGCTCCTGGAGCTCCGGGAGCATGTGTGGAGAGGTGAGGTGAAGATCCTGGCTGTCCTTTAATCCACATCCCCCTGCAGCAGGGAGATGCCACCAGTGAGCAGACAAACTGCAGCTCTGTCTGCTTTGAATTTGGGAGTTCACAGCGCCAGGAGCCAGCGCAGCCTCCGGCGTGCAGCGTTGGGAAAGGCCAGCGAGGGGGGATCATATTCTGTCTTTTATTTCCACTCTGGTTTCTAGGAGCTGCAAGTTGTATTTCTCATGGTTTTTTTTCAAGATTTTTTTAAAGACTTCTGCCACACACAGTGAACTCTATGCCTATCTCACACTTCTTCTGGGTTTTTTGTGAGTTTTGTTGTTTCCTTCCCTGTAGAATGTGCCCTTTGTGCTGGTGAGCTGGTTATGTTCTTGTGTTTCTAGGAGTTTGCCTTTGATAAGAGCACATTGGTATTAATCATTTATGGCTTTTATTAAAACCTTATTGGCTTGATGTTTTCTCAGCCTTCCAGACTGCCCTCACAGAGGCTGCTTTACAGACATCATTTATCTCCTAGCCCTATCTGACAGCAGCCCCAAATTTCCCCTCCTGCTGCAGATGCTGGTGCTTTGTGCACGTTGTGGGGCTGTTGCTGCTGGGATTGTGGCTTCTGTGTGGGCTGGAATTGGGGTTGGAGGCTGTGTCAGTGACATGGGACACACAGATTGTCCCCATCCCTATCCCCAGCCCTATTCTCAGCCTTATCCCCAGGCCTATCCCAGCCCTATCCCATCCCTATCCCCATTCTTATCTTCAGCCCTATCCCAGCCCTATCCTCATCCCTGTCCCAGTGCTATCCCAGCCCTATCCCCAGCCCTATTCCAGCCCTATCCCCAGCCAGCTCTGGCTCAAGTACCGACCCAGTGTGATCCCAGGGCTGTGTGAGAGGAGCAGAAGGGCAGGAGGTGATGAGGAATGGGGCTGATGTGTCAGGTCTGGGCCTTGGCCATGCTGGGAAGTTTCACCAGCCAAGTTGCCTTTCTCCACCAGGCCTTTGTTCCCAGGCAGGCTCTGATGAAAGGCAGGAACGCTCTGCTGGCTGCAGGAAACCTCCTCCATCCACAGCCCTGCAGGGATGAGCCCCAGGGCTGCCCTGGGGCTGGGAGCCCAGGGCTGACACTTGTGGGGTGCCCAAGCTGCCTCCTGTGACAGGGAGAGGAACCAGCTGGGAGAGGGGATTTCCACTGGCTGCTTTGGGATGAGCCTCAACACCCTGTGCCTCTTTAGGGAGGGCAAACCCTAAGGAAATGGCTCGGATATTCCCAGTGAGCTCCCAAGAACAGGGAGGTTTGATCTGGTCCCCCCCTACTCGTGACCCAGCAGCTCGAGGCCGGCGTGGGCAGAGCTGCAGAATTTGCAGACGCGGCCCAAGAGCTGCAGGAGGAGGCCCCGTGTCTGTGTGTATTTATACACTGGATGCCCGGGGATAGCCGAAATTCCTCTTGGAATGACCAAAACTCCACAAGTGGAGCTTGGCGTGGAGCTGCCAAGAGTAACTCCTGATGCAACAGTGTCTGCTCTGAAGAGAGATGTAAATGTTTCCTGCCTGTGACTCAGAGCCCTCCCTGCCCCATGGTGATGCTGATGCAGTTGCTGATCCCTGCCAAAGCAAGCAGTCCACACAAGGAGATTAGACAACAGCCCCTGCTCCCCTGCTGGGTGCTTGTTAACATTTCCTTGCTGATGTATTATTAATTAAGCTAATTTTTATTGCCCTCTAAGTGTGGAGGGTGCTTTGCAAGCACAGAGCTTGTGTCCCAGGGTTCCTGGAGCGCGGTCCCAAGTGTGAAATGAGGCTTGGACTGTGTGGTTGAGTGTTGAGAAAAGGTAAATCTATGGGTTTGGGTTTCTTTTTTTTTCTCTTTATTCTCTCTCTTCATGTCTGGGGCTGATGAGTGTGGTGCTGTGTGAGCAGAGGGCTGAGGAAATGCTGTCTGTGCAGAATTAGTGCAGACAGACAATAGGACTTAAGTGCAAGCAGAGTTTGCAGCATTGACCCTCCATAAGACAGAAGATTACCCAGACTGGAGTATTATATTTAAAACAGTTTTGGGAGCTGATCCAAGCCTACAGAAGTCAGGGAGGGATTTGCCATCAGCTGCAGTGAGAGCTGACTCCCTGCAGTGTACCCAGGCAATGGGACAGGCAGCAGCTTAAACAAAAGAAGTTAAAGAAGTGTCCAGGCAAGGCTGGTTGAGGTTTTGCTGCCTGTGGTGCTTTTCCCAGATGTAAAACAGAGGTAATATTTTCCCAAAGTTCAAAGGCCTGACTTGATGTTGGAAGCCTTTAACTGGAACTCTTGAAGAACTGCTGAATTTTAAGATTATCTTCATTAGGGAAGAGATGGCGAGTTACATAACAGTCACTATTTTGTATGCTCTGGTTTTTGGCTTTCTTCCTTGACATCATGGCCAGGCCTGATGAAGGGAATAGAAAACTTCTAGAAGCACTTTGTAAAGTGTGAACTATTTGTGATCAAAGCCAGTGTGACTCTAAATGTCCAGCTCCTCTTCCTTGGACTTGTGATAGCAGCCTTGGATTCACCTTGAGAATGGGACCTGTGATCTTTTGTATGTTCTTGTTTCGTTCTTAAATTAGGCTAATGCATCCTGTTCCAGCCGATGCAATTATTAACAAACCTGGGCAATTACAGCATCTATTGTACAGACATTCTGGGCTCTTTGCTAGGAAAAATACACTTTTAATAAACAAATCCACTTTGACAACCTGTCAAGGACTTTTCTAATGCAAAATTGAAAGAGTCACCTCAGTGACCTTTCTTTTTTGTTCTGTCGTGTTTGGGTTTTTTTATGTGATCTTACAAGATCACAACAGTTGCAGCTGGAGGTTCAGGCCTGGTTTTACAGGGCAGGGGAGTGAAGGAAAGCAGGGAGGGGATCACAAGTGCTGGATCCCCCACCAGCATCCCCTGCTCTGCTGTGTCACAATCCAGGATCCTGCCAGCCACAGGCTGCATCTGGCCTTGCAGAAACGCTGGGAAAAACTCTGCTCTCTTGGTTGGTTCAGCTGGTTTACTTTTTAATTTTTTTATTCTTTTGAATGAGAAAAAGCCCTGAATGTTTTGGTGCAAATTCTCAATGCTTTCTGTTATTCCACATGTGGCAAACGTATGTGGTTACTCAGCCTGGGTAGGATCCACTCCATCATAGGCTGCCACCAGGAGTTCAAGGCAGATCTTAAATCCTACTTAAAGCTCCCTCTCCAGCAGATCAGCTTTGTTTGGCTCTGGGCACAGGAGTGGGAAGGAGTGTGTTATATTCAGTACTAGAAGTTAAATTGCACGGAAGGAAAATCAGCCAGGATTGTTTTCTCACTGCATTATCAGCACTGTGTGAAGGTTTGGCCAGTGGAGGGTTGTGCTAACTGGAAATATTCCTGTGTGTCACATCACCCAGAGAGGAAAGGCAGGAGGAAAGGGATGGTTTCCTGCCTCTGCCAGACATTCCCTGCTCCCTGGGTGTCTCAACAGATTGTTCTTCCCTTGCTACCTGGGGACTGAGAGACACAGGGCACCCCTGCAAGTGAATTCTCAGGAAAGTGGGTAACCACAGAATCCCTGGATCAGTCAGGCTGGAAGGAGCACAGTGGCTCGTCAGGCCCATTTCTTTCTGTGGGAATGCCTGAATCCAAATGATTGTTAATCTCCCTATGAGCTGAGCAGTGAGTTTTCCCAAGCTGAGTTTCAGAGCTAATCCCCTGTAGCCACTGCCATTATCTGGGTGCTGTGTCTCCTCCCCTGAGCTCCCCAGCTGTGCTGTGGCACTGGGCACATCTGTCCCTCCCCACAGGAGACTCTATCACCTCACTGCCTGCTGGGCTGGGCAGCTTCTGGGAGGAGCAGTTAACATCTCTATCTCTTCTAGTGCATCCTCTGAGCTGCTGATGTGACAGCAGCAGCTTCTCCAGGGATATGGTGCCCAAAATCAGATTAAAACCCTTTTCCTTGCCCTGACAGCCCCCAGGGGTGTGGTGAGGGATCTACCCGTGGCATAGGTTGTTCATATGAACACAATTCCGTGGGGGAATAGCTCATGGGCCAGGGCAGGCCCAAAGCAGGAGGAAGAGGAGCAGGGCTGCGCTGCTGAGGGCTCTGCTCTGGAATTACCCAGTGAGGCCAGACAGGTGGGTTTGGGACTTGCAAACATTAATGCATCAGAGCAATAATTAGTGGTTATTACAGTAATACTTTCCAGAGCATTCAGCACTGCAGGGAGAGCTGTGTGTGGTGACACAGTGGCACAGACACTGGGAACAGGCTGCAGGCCCAGGCCCTGGCTGTGTGGGCAGGTGTGAGCCATGCCTCCATCCAGGAATGCTGCCTCGGAACGCTGTGTGGGTGTCTTGGATGGCTTGAACGTGGCTGCAGTTTCTTCTGGCAAAATTAGCCTTTCTGAGGGAAGTGAGCTGCTTCCATGGCATAAAGATCATTTTGGATGGGCTCCTGGGCTCCTCCCAGCCCTCCTCAGCAGAGCAGGAAGAGGCAGATGTGACGTGTTCTGTCATGTCAAATGACAAAATGAGGCAGATGTAACCTCAGTTACACGTTTTTATCCATTGGATTTGTAGAAATAATTGACAGGATGATCACGGCAGTTCCTTTGGTTGTTGAAAGCGATGACTGTTGATGGAGACTGTGTTTGTATGATGTTGATACCCAGGTTGAAGCTCTTTGTGGGAAGACTTGGGGCACAGCCCTGTTGATGTCAGCACATTCTGGCAGGAGAGCATTTCTGTTGGTCTAGCTTTGACCTGTCTCAACAGAACTGTCATGTATAAAGGTGCCTTTGTCAGGGATGGCTGAAAAGATGCCAAAATTGAGGATGGACCAGTCTTCAGGTCTTTGAATTAATTTACTTCTTTTTCTACATTATACAGTTGCAGCATTTGTCGTTCTGTCTGTTTGAATTTTTGTATTTCTCTGTGGTTCTTCTTTTAATGGGTCAAATGAAGAAGAAGCTATTCTGGAATTGAGAAGCTGGACTGGAGGTACCAGTTGAGGTGAGGCTGGAGCACATGCCAGTGCTCTGCTCTGCATGCCAAGGGAAAGGTGCATTGCTGAGCAGAGCACAGAGGGGACAGAGACTCTCCAGAGCTGTGAGCAGGCACGAGGAGGCATCTGAGCACTGAAACTGGGCTGGTTTGGAAGGTCACAGTCACAGCCATGGATATCAAGGATCAGCTTGCAGCAAAGCCTTCAGTTTTCTCAGGTGTGGAGTCTCACTGAGCACGTGGCAGCCTTGGCTGTTTGTTCCCAGGGCCAGGCAGGCCCTGGTGCTGGGATCCTCAGCAGTTCCTGTGACTTCTGCACCTCTGAATTTTAATCCAGAAGGGGAATAAATACTGTTCATCCTCTTTGCTGCTTGGTCTGTAACTTGTGCAGGTGGTCACAAGGAGATGAGACCAGCTCTGAGCCAGGCTTTGAGCCTCACTTCCCTGGAGCTGGTCCTGCCTTTGCTCATTTTCATAACCCACCCTGAGGATTTTTGTGTCTTCACCTTCACTGATGAAGGATTTGCTTAAGCTTTGGAAAAAAAAAATTTTTTTTTTGCTTTCATACTTCAAGCCAGACACCTCCAGGACTTCTCCTACTGCTGCTGCTTAGTTTGTCTGAGTGCTTTGTACTCCCATGTAGCAAGTGTGACTCCTGCAAGGGGCTCCCTTTCCTCTCAGAGACTTTTGGAAGCTGTTGGCAGAGCCAGGGTTAAAGCCCCAGGTGCAGGTGACAGGAAGATCAGGCACAGAGGGACAGTTTGTGTTACATGACAAAGGTTGCCTTTAAACTGTGTTTTTTATTGTGAGCTACAGATCGAAATTAGCCAGATCCTTGCGACCAGTGTAGTGCAAATGAATCCCAGTGTGTGTGAAGGATCTTCTGAGCTCTTCCAAAGTTCTCCAGGATTAGGACTGGGCTGCAGACAGGCTGATGCAGCAAACATAACCCTGCATGGATGGATTTTGACAGTGGGCTGCCATCCCCCAGCAGCCTGCTGTTTGCTGTCTGTCCCTCCCCAGCTCCAGGGGGTGGCAGTTCCCATCAGGACACTCTCCACACATCTTGGGTGCGGTGTCCCCGTGCTGAACATGCCAGAAGAGACAAAGGGAATCCCTGAATCAGTCTGCTTTGAGGATTATTTCCTAAAGTATCCATGTTCCTTACAGCAAGGGCCACTCTGCTAAACCCTGCAAGGTGCAGTGGGTTCCCATTGTCTACCCAGCTCAGTCAACTCCTGGAATGTCACTTAATTTGGATTTGTTCAGTGAGAGGAATTCTGACCATGTCTCCTGCTGCAAGGGCAACCTGCTGGACCTGCAAGCAGGGATTTACTCTGCCTGTACAGAAAAATCTGACCCTAATTCCTACCTCTGTGCACCAAAGTCAGCTGTGAATGGCGTCCTTGTGCTGGGCATGAAAGGATGGATCATGGAGAGGAGCAGTGCTCTGGTCAGTCATGGAGCTCCTGAGAAGAAGCAGACATGGGGCTGAGCTGCTGGGATTTCTTACTTGGGATGATCTACTTGCTAATTTATCACTCTGCCCAGCAGAGGATGGAAGATGGCAGTTCCCTGCTCCAAGGGAGGTCTCCTGATCCCGTTTTACATTGTTGCTGTCTCCTTGATCACATCCTGGGTGAGGCTGTGGAGTCCTTTTGTTCTCTGCTCTACTTTCCAGCATTTTTGTTGCTCTAGCAACACTTGCAGCCCCAAAGCAGCGGGATCCTGGTGCTAACACAATGCTGCATTTGAAAGAAGGAAGCAGAGCACGACAGGTGATCTCCAGCTTTTGTATGGAATGGCTGTGCCTTGAGATGGGAGGATGAATGGCAGGTTGTGATATCTTATTGTCTTGCAACTGGCATTGCTTTTGTCATAAAAGGTGAGAAATAGTCTTGTGTTACTGCCACAGCTGTGGTTTGTAAAGTTGCTGTATTATTTTCCTTGTGTGGAGTAGGACAGCACCAGTTTGAGTGGGGCTGTGGGAGTCAGGCCCATGGCAGGCAGTTCCTTTCTGGGCAGATAAATAATGTTTTCCATGCTCAGCAACTCCAGCAGCTCTGCAGGCTCCTCCCCAGAGCTGTGCTGCCACTGGACTGTCCTTACAGCATGGATGCACTGATCTGCTGGTCGTCTGCACATCTGGAGGGGGAAGGAAAAGGGTCCACATTTTATATCAGAAAACTGCAGGTATTGTGTGAAAATCTTTCCTGCAAAACTCAGGAGCCACTGGTGCTCTGCAGTGTAGTTTGTGGGATCCTGTCAGCTTTGGCATTTTGTAGCTTCTCTATAAATGGTGAGAGTGGTACAGGAAGATGGATTTGACACATTTTTTTTTTCTCCTGAGTGCTCTGCCATGCTTTGCCATGGCGCTGCAGACAAGGCTGGCAGTGTAAAAGCCACCTGTAGGTGCTCTGTGGGTAAGAAAAGAGGAAATCCTTTTGAGATTTTGGGCACAGCTTCCCACAGCTTCCTGCTGGCCCAGCCACTGCTGAAAGGACCTAAGTGCTCTGTGTCTAGATGGAAGTCAAAACCTCAGTGGGCTTCTCAAGAAGTCTGTCTCAACTTCAAGTGCAGTTGAAATAATCCATTATCTGCTGCCTTTCACCCAAACTTCCCTCCCAGACCACTGAAACATATTGAAGACTGAGGATATTTAGAATGTATCCTTAGATATGTGAATTTTGTGCAAATGGAGTATGAAGATGGAGTACCAGCTATGGGATTGATCTTCTTTCCGGTGGGTCACTCCTTTTTATTTAGATATTAGGCTCAAAATCTTGTTTTTTCAAGCTGGTATGATTGCAGATACTCAGTCTGCAGGATTTGGTCATCATTATACAAACACTTCCCTTCCTGGGCAAAAAAATGGGAGGATATTCCCAAGTCATTCCTTTTCCTCCCTTCTAAAAAAGGGCACTTTGCACATTTTGGGCCCCTGGCAGCCAGCCTAGATGGGGTCACTGTGGTGTGGTGATGGAGCTCCCCCAAACCTGACCAATCTGGGACACTTCTGTAGCACTGAAAGCTTCCCAGGCTCCAGGGGGCTTGGATTTACAGTGCTTGGGCAGCTTTTGGATGCCTTGGTTACATCCTCCTGTGGCCCTGGTGAACTCCTGATGTGGAGGCCACCAGGGCCACCATCCTCCTCCAGCAGCGTGAGAAGGATTATTGAGGTGTTGCTGTTCTTTTGGCACTTTTGGGCTGTTTTCATGACTTGTGCAAGAATGCAGGGACAAACAGGGAAGTTTCTAGAGTCTCCAGAACTAGATGGAAGTTATGATTGCCCTTGGATAGATCGATAGATCGATAGATCAATAGATAGATAGATAGATAGATGTTACCATTGCACTGGGCTGGCATTCCAGCTGTGTGCTCAGATTGCTGCAAATTAAATAGGCAATTTTTATCTCTTTTCATATAAATGGGCCTGTAAAGGGAATCTGCACTGAGAGCATAACATGCCTCCATGAGTTTTCAGCTGTTTTCTTTGCTTTGCTGTTGGCACCGCTGGGTTTAAAGTGTCTGGGTCACTGAAATGCTCAAGAGGAGCCTTTGGCTCTTGTGTTTGTGTCATGTTTAGGCCATGAAAAAGTGAGGAAGTGCATTTCCTGGGATGAAATGATTAATTGTACACTCAGGGTTTGGAGGTCACAGCAGACAGATAAGAGAGGTGCCAATAATTTACTGTCTTGGTGGTGTTAAGCATGTTTTTGTTGGGGTTTGAGGTTCCTGGTCAGCAGCAAGGTGTGTCCCAGGGACTGGGGAGTGTTCTGCCCTGCTCTGTTTTCCCCCTACAAGTCATTGTTCAAAGGAGAAGGGTTTTGCTTCCTCCTCTCCCTCTCATCATCTTCATCCAACTGCCACTCATGCTACTCCTGAGAGATGAGGAGTGTCAGGGTGGATTTCAGCATATCACCTTCTATCTCCTGTGCTGTAAATTAGTGATAGCCACCACACTGTTCTGCAGGAATCCCCCTGACCTGGCTGCTCTTCCAGCCAGTTTGAAGGCTGGGTGGGTTTTTAAATGATGATATTTTCAAATTTGAGAACAGCTTTGATTTATTGACCTGCTGCCTCCACAAATCGAGCTGTCTGGGCTGGCATCTGCAGATAAGAGGCTGTCGAGTAATTGCCTATTATTGACTGATTGCCAGCTTGGGCTGTTTGCTTGCAGAAGAATCAATAGCAGTCAATCGTCAAAGTCTAAACTCTCAGGGAGTGTGGCTGGTTTCCAAATTAGGAATGACAGGTCAGGATAACTCCACAGTGGCTATCCCACCTTCAGGTGTGGGTGTAATGCTGCCGTGGAGGAGGAAGTGCAGGACATCTCTTCCTCCATTGAGGCTTTTTCACATCTGCCTTCTCCAGACTCTGGGGTTCTCTTTGCAGGGGTTTTCAGGGTCGGATCCCACCTGGCTCCAGACCTTCCCTGGAGGAGCTGGGGCAGGCTCAGCAGCACCTGAGATCCGTGGGAGGCGAGGGCAGGATGAAGTGCAGCCATCAGTCATTAAGTCCCCTAAGGATGGGGCAGGGAGGGGTGGCTGAACAGCCTGTGCTCTGACACATCCAAACCAACCAGTTTGGATGCTTTATAAATAAAACAAAGCCTCTATTTTAATGCATGGTAACAGAGATTCCCTTTCTGGGGGTGATTCTATTTAGGTGGCAACGGAGCAAAATATCCAGTGTCACCATAGGTTTTCTCATTTCTTGCGGGGACGGTCGCTATGGTGAGCGTTCATTGTCAAACACAGCCATAGCCCTTCTTTAACACTCTCCTGACATCCTGCCTTCTTGTGGATTCACTTGTAGGGCTTAAAACATTAAAAAGCCTTCATGGCATCAAGGACACTCAAGACTTTTTGAAAAATAAATGCATGTTTAGGTGGTTGTAATGGCCGGGGTGAAGCCTGGCGCTGGATCTGGGGAGTGAGCTCAGACCTTGGGCTGCAGTCCCCTCTGAGTTTTTTCTCTCTGGGCTCAGAGGTTGTGATTTTCCCTGGACTCAGGGGTTGCAGTCTGGTCTCTGCGTATCCTAGACTCAAGCTGGGTTTAAAACTTGAAATAAGAGCCTTTGGGGGGAGGGGGAGGCTTGGATCTCTTTCAGCTACAAAGAGCAATTAAGCAACAGGACATAAAATAGATAAATGGGAAGGGGAAGGGCAGAACCCTGGAATATGAGAAGATGAAAATGGAAGAAACTATTTCTGCAGTGTATTTGTCCTTAGTTTTGGAGCTTTATTTTCACCAGGAAGGCTTTGAATTGAGGTACAATATTTGAGAAGAGGGAGAAATACCTCAAACAGAGCAGTTTAATCTACAGTGGTCTAGGAGAGAATGGACAAGATTACTTGAACAGCCTTGTTTAGATGCTGGATTTGTTGTCTACCAGCAAATCCTCATTTGCATGGGTCCTTAATCTGTGGAGTTAAATGTGTCTCAGGATCTGTTACCAACTGTGATGCAGAGTTGAGAACTGGATTTTTAAAGCTGTTCCTTTTTATCGGAATGTTTTCCCTCCCCTCCCCCTCTCGGCACCCCAAATTATTTTCCTGATTTTTTTTCTGAATAGCAAAGATGAGCCAACAAGTGATGCAAAAGGCAAAATCTGCCAGCAAGAAGAAGGTGTTTTTGACTCCAGACTCAGTGGATGAAGTGTCCACCAGGCTGTAGAGAAAAGCCAAGGTCAGACATTTCAAACGAGTGTCGCAGGGAAACCACCGCCCCCCTCCTTCCTGAAAGGGGCCATGGACGTGAAATCTTTCAACCTCCTTGGAGCTGGAGGCTTGGCCAGAGATCCTTTGTGGAGCCCTGGGAAGGGCTTTAGCCCTTGGTTTGGGGGCTGCTCGCTCTGCCTGGAGCCCTGAAATGGCATTTCCTCATGTGTGCAGCAGCCCTCACTCATGAAATGGATGCAAGTGCTGAAAAAGCTCCCGCGTGAGCATGCTCACTGGAAGATTAATCCTTTAGAGGGAGTTGGAGAGTTAAGCTACTGTAATTTCTCTGCAGTTGGCTGCAGTAAACAACTGCTCTAAAGACACGAGGAAAAAAATTGACGGAGGTATATGGCATTAATGTACATATCTTTTTGTGTTTCTCCTTTCAGGTTGAGGGTTTGAGAAAGGTTTTTTTCTCTAAGAGCCGGGGAAGAGGGAGCTGTGTAATGATTTTATGGGTGACCTTCATGTTGTGGTTTCTTTTTTTCCTCCAGGCCAAAGTAATCCTATTTCCGTGCAAGGCCATACTGAGGCTCGGGCTGACTTTCTAGAGCTGGGGTAGAGCACCAGGGTGGTTTGGTGTTGAGTTAAATGATTAGAGGAGGTGAGGCCTTGCTGCTCATTGAGCTGTGTTGGCAGAAGGGAGCTGAAAACACCTCATCCTGTTTAGTTGTGAGCAGAACCCAGTGGGACTCGATCTATCATGCTTCTGTTGGGAAGAAGACGTGTGACAGGATTAGCTTTGCCTACAGAAGGATAGTCTTTTGCTTTTGATTATTACTATTATTTTGCTCCCCCTCCTCCCCATGCCTGAGGAGCTGCAATCCCGTGTCAGATGGGGGAAGGAAAACAATCCTTGAGCTATTTTGGCTTTGCTTTGAAGGCTGGTGACTCTCGGCGTGTTGAGCAGGGATGCCTTGGCAGCCAGGTAAGTGTTGCAGACACAGGGATTGTGTCAAGGTGAAACTGAGCCCCTTCCTCCCCAATCCCTGCTTTGTGGGGGCACCCCGGAGGAAGGGAAACCTCGGATGGTTCCTAATGAGCGAAGAGTGTTTTCTCTACTCGCCTCCAGAAGCGTGGGTGAAGGAGGATGTGATTTACCATCCCTGGTGCTTTGTATCAGCTTCCTCTGAACGCAGCACAAGCCATGGAGGGCCAACCTGGGGCTCCCAGGATGTCGAGCAGAAATGCCTGGGTGGCTTTTTTCTTGTCAGGCTGCTCGAGCTGGGAGAGACAGTGCTCCCTGACCACGGCTTGTGTCTTTACCTCTTACAGACATCGCTGTAATCCTTGGGGATGGTGAGGAAATGGAGGTGATCTGTCAGCAAAACCTGCCTGGCGTGGGGGCGGGGGTGGGGAAGGGCATTGTTCTGTTCTGTACCTGACTGGAATGAACGGGAGCAGGAGGGGCTGGAGGTCACCCCTGGGCAGCCCCCCAGGACTGAGGTGGCTGCAAGGAGGGCACGCCCTTCCTGCTTGAGGAGGGGATAACCACGAGAGCAACTGCAGATCGCGGGGTTGCCTGGCTCTGGGAATGCTCCTGGTGTTGCCTGGTGTGAAATTTGTGTCCAACGGCTTTTGTTGGAAGATGGCTTCACATTTCCTTGGAGTGGTGTGAAGAAGGGAGTAATAATTCAATAATTTAGCAAATGTCAGTGGCTCCCACTAGGTTCGTCCTGAGGTTGCTGTCAGCTTCCATGTGATACCCAGGTGGATTCTAACACTGTTGGATGAGTTCAGAAGGGCAGTTCTATTACAGACTTGGCTAAGCTTGAGATGCTGCAGATTTGAAGAAAATTTTGCCACCCCAACGTTGAGGTTTTTGTTTGCTTAGTCCCTCCTTTTCCCCTCCTTTCCAGAAGCTCTGGCTAGCACAGCCTGTCTGTTCTGTGGATGGTTTTAGGGAACATTGGTGGCTGTGTGCGTAGGGGGAATAATTAGCTACCAAATGCAAATAGATTGTTTCTTGCTGTTTCAAAATCATTGTAATTTCTATTGATGATGGGTTAATTATAACTTGGCTTTGATGGGTGTGAGGGAAATGATAGAGATATAGCAATATGAATCTATATAGGGAATGATGTTGTTGTCAGAATATTGTTTTGGAGATGTTTGTGAGAACAAAGACTCATGTCGTG
This sequence comes from Brachypodius melanocephalos, assembly GCA_013398615.1. Lineage (NCBI taxonomy): Eukaryota > Metazoa > Chordata > Aves > Passeriformes > Pycnonotidae > Brachypodius > Brachypodius melanocephalos. The sequence goes on from VZSR01000692.1 coordinate 1,791,746, forward strand.
GAGGACCATGGTTGTGTCAGGATTTGGTGGTGCTGCTTGTTTTTCAGTGCTGGATGAGTGTTTTCTCTTTCACGTTTTTAACTGATGCCAGCGATGTATCTGTCACCATGACAAGGGGTTTTAGTTCAGAGCAAAATGATCAAATTCTATTTAAAAGCACGCTTGGTGGAAGAACTGGGAAATAGTTTTTTCTGAGAGGCAAAGTTGAAAGCAAGAAAGTTAAAGGAAACTGGAAAATCTGTGATCAGGATATAACAAAAATGCATCTTCAGGCTGAGGTGTGTAGGTGGGGGCTGCTTTACCAGGGCAGGGCCCAAGGTCCTGTGACACCAGGACTGGTCCTTGGTCTGGAATGAGGTGCTGGGCCCTGGCTGTGCCCAGTGCAGGTCATTGCTGTCCCTCCCTTTTCCAGAGGGTGATTTTAGGGAGCCTAGATCCATCATCTCATTCTTTATTTCACCCTCACTGGGAAGAGTAATCGGATTTATCTTTGAAATGGTTTGGACTGGCTTTAAACCTTTTCCTGCTGCTTCCAGTTCCAGAATGGGGGAAAGGCTCAGCAAAGGGACGAAGGTCACACTTTCCTGAGTGCCACTGGTTTTCACTCAGAGCCAGAGGATAAAGCCCTCCCTCTCTTCTTGTTTTACAGTAAAATGGGGGAAATGGGCTATTTTCAGTGGCTGAGGAGAGTCCCCAGCACAGAGCACCAACTTCAGCCTTGCCAAGCCTGTGGTGGCCTGGGCACTTGATGCTTCTGGATCAGAGCAGATTTTGAGAATTTTGGGAACCCTCATTCCACCCTGCTTCCCTCCTGTGCAGGGCTCCTCTCTTCCAGGGAGACATTCAGCTCCTTTCCAGCAAGCCCTGGAACTGATAAGTGTGGAAGGAAAGAAGTAGCTACAACCAAATGTAATTTCAGTTTGTGTGTTCGTTCTTGGGCTCTGCCAGAGGAGTTCTGCAGGTCCCTGCTGGGTGTTCCCATGGAGTGGGAACCTCTCTCCCCTTGCAAACCCTGAGCACTCTGGTGTGGCTGAGCTGAGGGAGATTCTTAATCCCATGGAACTGTGTCCAGTGCCTGCTGAGGGTGTGGGATGTGCAGGGCATGCAGGGCAGGGACTCCTGGATGCTTTCTTTGAGATGGGTGACTTGGACTTCATGGGAGGATTCATTGCTTGATTTTGCACATTGCTGTCTTTAGATTTGTGTGAAAAATTCAGCCTGTGTGGCCAGTTTTGTCTCATTCACCACCAGCACAACTTTGTTCAGTGGAAGAACTGAAACCTGAATTTGGGACTTGCTCACGTTTTTGGCATCATATCAGCCCAGGGCTGTATTCAAACCAAAAAGAACAAGATGGAATGGAATCCTACAGGTGCATCTAAAAAAACCCTCATGCAACCTTGGCAGTCCCAGGGAGGAGAAAGTAACTCTGCTGGATATACACAGCAAGCAGGTCCCAGTCTTTAATAGTCAAATGGTGACCACTTCAAAGCCTGGTGGCTTTGCTTCCCTCCCCTCTAACTGCTTCAGCCAACCTGGACTCAACTTGCAATGCCTTTAAGAGCAGATATTATGACAGGAGCCTTGTAATTGTTTGCTGTGGTGGATCCTCTCTGTGCTGATGCTCTGTGGAAGGGTTTGATGTCACGCACAGCATTTCTCCACCCTCAGAGGAGTTTTGTCTCCTGCTCTCCTGGCTTCCTGGCCATTTTGAAGTCCAACTTATAGCTGAATTTTGGCTTCCTTAACACCCTGGGCTCAGTACTTGCTTCTGCACCCTTGTTTTGTGTCCTTTGGCAGTGCTGTCCCCCTGCTCAAACATTCCTGAGTGAAGCAGGGAAGGGTCTTGGAGCATCCTGTGCTGCTTGGAGCTGATGGAGCCCTGCGTGGAGAGAGGACCTGAGGAAGCCTGGAAGCACCAGCTGGCAAAGGGGACTCCTTACCCCCCTTTTCCCTGAGGATTGATGAGTGAAGCTACAGACACAGGGGAAGGAGCTGTGATTTTTAACCCAGAATTACAGAATAACTCCATTCCTATGGTGGATGGGGTTTAATGCATCGACCAGCACAGAGGACATCCAGGGTTCTGAGGGTGAGAGAAGCAAGGGGTACGTCATGCTGGGGAAAATATGATTGTGGGAAGGGGAAGGTGGAAGAAAAATCCTGCTTTAAGGACCTGCAGGGGAGAGGTGGAGTTAAACAGCTGAAGAGAGCAGAAATGCAGGAGACAGGGCTGTAGGGAGAGGTCTGGGATGGACGGACGGATGGACGGACGGATGGATGGATGGACGGATGGATGGATGGACGGATGGATGAAGTTTGAAGGTGGTGGTGAAGTGATTTGGTGGCTCCTAAGAACCCAAAAAGGCAGAAAAAGGAAGAAGAAATGAACTGCAGGTGATTCTTCAGTGTCTAGCCCGTGACCTACTTGCTGCCACAGTGCTCTGCAGCTGGAGGAGAAGCAGAGGAAAAGGCTGTTCCCTGTGGGAAGCACAGGCTGCTGGGATGTGCAGGAGCTCTTCCCAGTGCTGCTTCCTTCAGCTGCTGGGATGTGGCTGTGCCAGGGCACCCAGAGTTTGTGACTGGAGCGAGGACAAGGAGAACTGGAGCCATTTCCTGCTGGAGGGAGGCAGTGCTGGATCCTTGAACCAGGCTCATATTTGGGAGCTGCCATAAACACACAGGCTCCTGGATGCAGGAGATCCTTCCCTTAGGGATGTGGAGCCCTAGAGAACTGTTCTGTGGGGGGACATGGCTCACCCAGCCCCCCTGGACAGTGGGGATTATTCATCCCACACCTCCTCATAATCCACTGCAAACTGAAATCTGCCTGCTCCTGCTTCTGCTCCTTCAGGAGCCCCCACTAACCTGATCATTCTTCATCCTGTGTTATTTTCCAGATCATCAATTTGATTTCTCAGTTCTTCTACAGTCCTCAGTGTTCCTGGGAATCTGTGCCTCCATCAATTATCTCTGTTTCTTTTTGAGGCTGTAGCAACCTTGAACCACAGTTTCCATCCTATTTTTATAACTCATTCTGCTTATTAGAGGAGTCCTCCAGAAATAACTCTACAATTCTTACCAAGATACCCCAAATTTTTCTCAGTAAATAATTTCATGCTAATATGAACTTGAAGGCTCTCCTCTTCCATTTGTTCCCTTCTCCCTCTGGGGTTTGGGAGTGAAATACCTTTAAGTTAATTCATATATGAAGGTGTACATGTATGTCACAGGGTGTCAGATCCCCCTTTAACCATATTAATTGTGATGCTGAACATCTGCTGTCAAAGGCTGGTGTTCAATAGTGGCTGCTTCAGATTTACCTCTGGTCCAGATGAGATTGGGAAGTGGCCCCTGTGTCTTTTTGGGGGGCTGTTCTGATTTGCTGTACTAAATAAATGTATAAAGTGGCTCTGAGAGTGAAATGCCAGCCTTCCTCCTGCTGAAGGCAAAGAGGCAGTGATTTGTGAGTCAGCAGTCCAAGGTTAACTCCAAAACTTCTGCACTTCCCTTGCAACTGCCATCCTAGGAAATCATTTCTCTGGAAAGGAAAATGAAAGAAACTTGTCCTCTGTTTTTCAGAAGTTGTGAATTATGCTCTTGTTTAAGCTGATTATTTTATTTATTCCAATAATCCTCTCTTCCAGAATAAAGGAAAATTAATTGTCTTCCTATTTCCATAATGGTTTGCCCTTCAGACAGTTGCCAGGCAAAGTGCTTAAAACTGAAATGAAAAGATAGTGAATGCTTAAAATCATTGAGCTACTGTAGGAACATGTTTGTATTTGATAGGGTGGTGTCACACAGTCCCAGAGTGTTATTTGCTCTGGGATCTGTAAGATTAGGAGGTGTTTTTTTTGCTTCTGCATATGAAAACGGGGTCAAGACTGCTGTGGTAGATAGTGCAAGTCTTAGGTAGGATTTTGCTAGAGAGATGGACTGCCTGCAGCTGAGACCCTGAAATTATCCAGCATTAATGGGGAGAGTTGTCATTGGGCTGGGTTGTGTTTGTCTGCAGGGACAGCGCCTGGAGATGGGCAAGGACTTCCTTCCTTACAGGTGTGATGGGACAAGCTTTTCCCTGCTGGAGCTTTTCACTGACACCTACCTGGATCTTGGTTATTTTTGACTCTGGCTAAAAAAAAATGTTACCTGATTACTATGGGAAAATGCTGGAATGTTTCCTTAAAAGGCTCCAAAGTGATGCAATATTCAGTGATGAATCTCAGAGCTAAATGAGTGCCTTGGTGGGTGCGTTGGTTGGGGAAGGGAGTTCTGTGTTTTATCACCCAGCACATTTATTTTTCATCCCAGGGCTGCTCTGGGAAGGTGCTGTGGGAGCACTGACAGAGCTCCAGCTCCAGGTCAGCATCAGGGCAGTGCTGGATCTCCTCTCTGCTTTGCTTTCCTGTTTTATCCCAGCAAGCTTTGGGAAATAGGTAAAAACCTGGAGCTGGGGGTGGTTGTGCTTGCAGTGGGTGAAAACAAACCCCAGTGTGGTGACCCGAGAGCCTTGTACAGGGACCAGGGTTTGTGGCCCAGCCATTCATGTCCCCAAAAGCCCCTCCAGATGGGCCTCCCAGGCACAGGGACAGTGGAGTTCATCTCCTGTGTGCGCAGGGAGAAGCTGCTGGCACCACTCACACCTGGATGAGGCCCTGGCTCATTCCTCATCTCTCCGTGGGACTGCAGGCACGAGGCAGTCCCAATGTTGTGTGTCCACACAAGAAACCACGTGGGAATAAATTCCTTGTGTCTCTCCTGTGTTTCCCCCTCCCCTCATGTGAAATTGCTCTGAAGGAGCAGAGTGTAATCCATCACAGAGGAGAGGAGGGCAGGAGTTAATTCATTTTCATGATCTCTCTGTAGCACTTAGTCCCTGCTAATAGTGAATTGTCGTGTTTGGCCTCTGCCTAATCCCATAAGGGACCCACTGGGAGAAGGCTGGGCAGGAAGGACCCGTGGCCCCTGGGTATTTACATTAACTGAGGAGCACATGAGATCATCTGCTGCATTTCCAGCCAGTTTTGAGCTGCCATCCCGAGCAGGAGAGCAACAGGAGCATCTCAACACCACCCAGCTCTGGGAGACCACTGTGGCTCATCACCTGAGCACAGGGCAGGGAGGGAGCCTCTCCTGCTTAGGGAGAGTTTAGGGAATATAAAACCAGGTGTGTGAACAACCTCCCCAGGTCTCACCTGCTCTGCCCTGCATGCAGCAAGCTTTTCTTTTCCTTTAAACACCATAAACCTGGCAGGGGAATTCATTAACACGAGTCCCCACAGACTTTGATTTTGCCAAACATTGATTTCAAATCACTCTCCCTCCTGTTAATAGGTGAGATCTCTCTCCTCTCACTGTTCAGAGATCTTGGGAAGGTGTAGGTGTGGGCTGCAGCAGAAACCTGCCCAGATTTGTTCATTCTGTAGCTGACAGGAGTTGCTTTTTGTTGCTGTTGGTGCTTTTGGCTCGTGCATAGCGTGGAAGGTGTTGTCCCAGACAGAGAACACCCATGTGGCCAGCTCCTGTCTGCCCAAAGCTGCTGTTGATTTCAGTATTTTAGGCTCAGTCTCTTCAATCCCAGATGGAGCTGTATTTCCAGCTAGCACACACCCATCAGTTCATTGAGGGAGGTGAAAATGCTCCAATTTTCAGCAGTCAGGGCCCTGCTCCGTGGGCAGTGGCAGCTCCCTGTGCACGATGTGGGGAAGGGAGCCTGGATGTCTCAGTCACGCACTTTTGTAAAATAGCTCCGTGCTTGCTGCTGTGGCTGCCACGTGGACTTTTGAAATGGCAAAGGTGGTGAAATCGTGGCAGGAAACACCAGAGGCCAGAGCTGAGCCAGAGGAGGAGCTGTCCCTTCCTATGGCACGGCCAGGGCTGGAAAAGTGATGTTCATGGCTTGGTTTTTGCAAGAGCCCTTCCCTGTGCTGCAGGGATGCCATATGCCAGGCGGTGGCCTGGAGGCCTCTTTCAAGTGCCAGGGGTTTCCCAGATGTAGCCTTTGCTCCTGCTCTTGGATGGCTCTGTGCAGCAGGAGCTGTGTTTGGGACCTGGGGGCTGTTACCTCTTCCTGGGAGACAAAACAGCTTTTGAAAATCAATAACTTTTTTCTAGTCCCCACCACAGTACTGATAATCTTGTCCTTTTGTCTTCTGCTCCTCCCTGAGAGGCTTTTTCCCTTTTCTGGATCTCATCCTGATCCCTTCTTGCAAAAGTAAATCCTGGACTGGTTTGAAATGAGTTGCCTGATGTGCTGCATTGTCTGTGGCTATGCAGGGAGGGAGGAGCTGGTTAATGTTAAACATTTTGCTTTGGCCAAGGGCACCCAGGCTGCCTTGCTCTGTGTCCTGTCTGCTAAAGGAAGAGAAGCTGATCATATTTGGGTATTGTAAAGCATTGGAAGGGGCTGCCCAGGGCAGTGGTGGAGTCCCCATCCCTGTAAGTGTTCAAAATCCATGTGGATGTGTCACTTGGGGACACGGTTTAATGGTGAACGTGGGGGTGGTTGGACTTGATGATCTCAGAGGTGTTTTCCAGCCTTAATGATTCTGTGATTTTCTCTTGGTCCTGTGATTAGGATTGATGGTTGCACAGCACTTCCATCATCCTGTCCCCTCCCAGCACATCAGGGCAGTGTCACATCTGCACAGGAGGTGGATGGAAGGGGCTGGTAGATCCCCATCATTAACCAGGAGCCTGCAAATGAATGTTTAGCACTGGCAGGATCACTGTGGGTTCTACTTTCCATCCTCTGCAGCTCATGGACAAGAAAATCACAGAATCCCTGACTGGTTTGGGTTGGAAGGGACCTTAAAATCATCCAGTGCCACCCCTGCCATGGCTGACCTCCCAGTGTCCCAGGCTGCTCCAGGCTCTCTCCAACCTGTCCTGGGACACTACCAGGGATCCAGGGGCAGCCACAGCTGCTCTGGGCACCCTGTGCCAGGGCCTGCCCACCCTGCCAGGGAACAATTCCTGCCCAATCTCCCATCTAAACCTACTCTTTTCAGTTGAGGCAATTCTCCCTTGTCCTGGCACTAAACAATAAAAATGCTGAAGAATGTTGGGAGGTGCTCTCTGCTTGTGCAGCTCCTTCAGGAAATCCCCTCCTGGTCCAGCTTTTGGGTGGGAACAACTTCCCAATGTCCATGGAATGGCCTGGCCTGACTGGGATTTTTTTGGGGGGCACCTTTGCTGTTATCCCAGGGTGGCAGCTCCATCCTGATACTGTGGGGAACTTCAGGAGGAGAGGAATTCACAATGTAGGCTGCATCTATATTAATAAATACATTTTTTTTCTCCAGGTTTTTTAAGATCATCACTGCTGTTTGCTCTGAATGCTGTGTTGTGCCTCTTCATGGCTGTGGTTTCCTTTATCTCCTTGCACCTGTAATGTCCCTGCACTGAGCATGCCCTTTAAATATAAAATTTGAGCCATCTGGGAGGTCTGGGACTGGGGGTGGGGAGGAAGGGGAGGAGTTACTTCCAAAAATCTGGTTAAAAATCAAACTCCTGGATTTGGAGCTAGAGTTTAGTTGTAGCTGTTTCTCCCTGTTTACTTTTCCTTGGGATTTGGAAGCTCACACAGGGCCTAGATGCTGCAGTAGGGGATGGACACCTACATTTGTGGTGTTTGCTATTGAGTCTTTCTTTAGAGAGAGAACTGGAGTAATATATATTTATATATACATTTTGTACATCAAATTGGCTGAACAAACTCCTCTTACCAAGCCACTGCTGCATTTTGAAGCAGGTGGAAGAGTTGCCATGGCTGCAGTGATGGTTATTGGGCCTTTTTGAGGTTTCCAGGGCTCAAAAAGAAAAAAACCAAAAAACCAAAAAAACAACTAAAAAACCCAAAATAAAAATAAAAAAAGAAGATGATTTAGATTTAGGGAAACATCACCAACAAAACCCCCCCAAACAAACAAATCTTTATCACATTTTCAATCTTCCATCTCCCCCCAGTTCCAAATGTGCTTTTTAAAGAGTTACAAATGCTTGTTGGCATAGAAACTGCAGAATGGAAGTGAAGCATGCAAATGTAAAAGGAGCCATTCTGCTGAGCAACATGGCCTGAGCCTCTGCAAAGCTGACTGAAATCTTTTACGAGGCAAAGAAAATTGTCCAGATGTTGCTTGAATTATAATGGCACTAAATATTTCAGTTTTTCAATTTACATAAATCCAAAGAGGCTTGAAATGTAGGGAATGCAGCTCCATTACCAGTGGGCTTTCTTTTCTTCTGAAAGAATTTGTAGTCCAAAAATATTGCTAAAATGTGTTTGGCTCCGAGTAGTGCCAAATCCTCATTAAAACATGTGGATATTTCTGTGGTTTAATCTGTTAGAAATGCATTCAGGATCCAGTTATGTTAAATTAAGCAACAATATTGGCCTGGATGTTGTTTGAAATATTAAATGTGGCAGTCGGAACACCAAGCAAAATGTTTGCACATTTTAATCGCTCGATGAGCAATTTTTTAAAATGTTTTATTTCCAAGGAATGATCAAGAGTGCTTAAAAACTATCCCTGCTCTGCTCAAGCTGCTTCCTCACCCCTGCCAGGTCTGTGAGCATCCTGGCTCTTCCATCCCACCATGGGATGGATTTGTGCTGTGTCAGGAGGGTGCTGCTCCCTTTGAGCACCCTCCCCATCCCCTTATGGATACACCTTTATTGAGAATGTAAAAACCCAGCGTGGCCAGAGGCATTTGACACCCCAGACTTGCCCTAAGAAGTTTTTCCTGCTGTATTTTGCTCTGTTGAGGTTTCCTAAAGATTTCGTGGGACAAAACACCTCTGAACTTGCCTGGTTCCTGGCCAGTTTATCCCTGTGCTGGTGGCTCCGGCAGGATGGAGCCTCTGTGCTCTGAAAGTGCTGTGGCAGTAGGGCTCCTTCCCAGCAGGGAAGACCATGGATTGCAAGGACACTTTGGCTTGCTGAGGATTTATTTCTGATTTATTTCCCTCCAAAAAGCTGTTAATTGTCCCATGGTGAGGCAGCTCCTTCTTCCTGCTTTAATGCAGCCGTGCCAAGGAGGGAATTTGCACTTGGGAATGTGGGAGTGGGTGGCACAGAGAGCCATGAAACTGCCTGTGCCCTGGGACACGTTCAGAATTCATGGGATATAGAAAATATCCCTGTGAGAGGGTTTCTAATGGGGCAGGAGAAAAAATCTGACACATTTGATTTTAAATCTGACACATTTGATTTTAAATCTGACACATCGCCAAAGCAGTTCTACACTGGCGCCTTTGTAACCCTCATTTAAAGTTAAAAATGAGAGGAGTGGGGTATATGGGCAGGTTTTCTAAAGTCTTTGGGTTTGGGGCTTTTTGAATTGTGTGGCAGCTTGTGCTGCATCAAAACGAGCCCAGAGCAGGATGGTTCTGCCTGTACCTGTGTGTGATTTGATAGCATTCACACCTCTTTGTTGTCAGACATCAAAAGGATGGGAGGCTGGTAGGCTCAAAATTCAAACAAGTTTGAGTTTTCCTTTTTAGTATAAAGTTCATACTTTTCTGTGGGATAGTTTTGCAGCTTTGTTTTGAAAAAAAAACCAAAAAAAAACCCACCCAAAAAACTGTCCAAACCTTGAAGTTCAGTGCAATTTTCTTTATTCTTTTAATTTTAAGCATATGCAAAGTTATATATATATATAAAGTCAAGTTATATATATATATCTGATGATAAATGAGGATGGTTAATGATTCATGATGGAAGAAAGCAAGTGGAAGGAGAAGGCACAGTGGAATGGGGTCATTGCTGAAAATGTCTTCTGCAAAAGCAAATGGGAATGCTGGGGAGGGCAGGCAGAGCTCCAGAGTGGGAAGGGAATCAGCAGCAATCCCAGTTCTGGCTGAGTTTGTGGCTCTGGAATGCACCACGTGGAGGGTCCCACCAACATTGAGGGAGCGTGTCCAGGGCAGGGAACAGAGCTGGAAAGGGGCTGGAGCCCCAGGAGAGGCTGAGGGAGCTGGGAAAGGGGCTCAGCCTGGAGAAAAGGAGGCTCAGGGGGGACCTTGTGGCTCTGCACAAGTCCCTGACAGGAGGGGACAGCCGGGGGGGTCGATCTGTGCTCCCAGGGAACAGGGACAGGAGGAGAGGGAATGGCCTCAGGCTGGACACCAGCAGGAGTTTCCTTATGGAAATGCTTCTTCAGGGTTGCCAAGCATTGCAACAGGCTGTCCTGGAAGTGTTCAAAAATGTATGTCCCCAAAAACTTGGGAGCATGGGTTAGTGGTGGCCTTGACAGGGCTGGGGAATGTTGGGACTTGACGAACTTAGAGGACTTTTCCAACCTTAATGATGCTATGAACTTTGGGAGGTTTGACTAAGCAGTGAGTCTGGGTTTTTTAAAGGGGGGCAGCTGGGGCACTCATTGGGCTGTGGTGAGCAAGGGGAGGTGTCAGTGCCACCCCCTGTTTTACCCACCAGCTTTATTTTTATTATTTGCTGCAAAGGGATCTTTCCCTTTGTCTTTAAGTTGGGTTCCTGGTTTTGCTGCACTAATACTTGTTTAACAGTTCATTCTCCATGTGGGATAGAGGCAGCTGTTTCAAAACTGAATTTCCTGACAGGATCCAATATGTGCTTAATAAAGAAACATCATTAGCTGGGCAGGACAAGTCAGCCAAGTTTGTAGGAAAATCTTAAGTCTGAAATTAAGGCACTTAAGCCTTGTTGCTGCCTGTACCTCAAGGTAAGCAACAGCAAGGTCCTAATTTTTAAACCTGCCCCAACAGCAGAGTATGAAAGTATTAGAGAGAAAGAAGTGGGATGGAAAGAATAAATTAGAAACAGAAGTGCGAGAAAATACAGGCGTTAAAAATTTGGGAAAAGAGTTTTGAAACAAAAGAGGAAACTTGAACTCTGAGGGACTGAGCATTTGTGCATGTGAACAACTGCAAACAGGAAAACCTTATCCCAAAAAATGTTCAAGGGAGGCACTTGGGGATGGAGGTAGGAAGGTGGGAAACAGGTGGGGATGGCAAAGGGCTGGGAGGCAAATGCTGCTGGTGTTGTCTGCAGCGGCTGCAGGAGATTTCCTTTAATTGTCCTTCAGGCTAAGGACTAAAAAGTGAAAGTTCCCTGAGCCCTGAGCGTGGATGGGATGATCAGTGGGAAGGAGTGACCCTTCCTTTCTCCACGAGGAGCATCTCAGGGAGGCTGGACAGGACAGAGCTCTACCAGACTGAGAACCCTGGGTTTGAGGTTCTCCCACAAACCCTGAGAGCAGCTGAAGGGAGGGAGAGGAAGTCGAGCACAACTTACCTGCATGAAGAACCTGTGTAAGTTGGTGTCCCACACTTGTTTTATGGTTTGTCACAGTCTTGCACTGTCCCCAGTGCCAAAAGTGTCCTGTTTACATCAGGACAGGTGGCTGTTGTAGCACTGCAGTGCGGTGCAGACAAAACAAAGGACATTTTGACCTTGAGAGCCAATTTAAGTTATTTTCCAATTTGATCCTTCTTAGCAAATCAAGGTAATATGATTTTAAACTTCATGTAAGCCATCTTCAGGCAGCCCTTTCAGCACAGACGTGGCTTTTGCAGTGAAGACAGAGCCTCCATTTAATTTTCAATTATGTGGCAAGAACGAAAGGATAGATTTTGTGTCATGGTAAGTCTGGAAGGCTCGATCTTGGTGGAGTTTGGTTCTTCCCGCAAAATTTGGCTTTCACCCCTAGAAAAATACATGACAAAATATTTGATGAGTTTTTTGATGAGATACAGGCTGAGGACCTTACTTGTGGAAGGATCCTGTTGCAATGCAGCTGTGCAAATCAGCACAGCTGGATCCACGGGGAAGTAACCCCTTAAAACAAAATGATGGCAACAACCTTCCTTCTTCCCAGGCAGACTGACTGAAGGTGAAGTCAGCTGCTGAGTGCAAGGCAGCCTTGCTGGGGTTGAAATGTGTAAGAACCTGGGAAAACAAATGGATACGAACCCTTTGAATCACTGGACTTGGTTCCTTTCCTCCCTGCAGAGTTAGTGCTGCTGAATAAACACCTGGCAGTCATTTAGGCTGCTGTGTACAGATGATGCTGTTGCAGGAAGATTTGGGAGTACTTGTGGGTTTTTCGCTTGTGCATTGCAGTGGATGCAGCCTCGTCTTGAGTTTTTGAAGTCAAACTTTGATTTATGATATCCATTCACTCCCCTTGGGAATGGGGCATGTTTAGATTCACAGAGGGATGTGCAGGGCCTTACAGGACCTTCTGCAATGCTTGTTTCAGTGTGGAAAGGAAGAGGAGTGTTAGATGCAGTTTGAAATGACAGGCACTTTGGGCTGCTTTAGAGTTGATCCTTAGCTCTGTTCCTTCTGAAAAGGACTTAGGAAAAAAAAAATTGGTGCTTCAGGCAAGTCACAGCATATCGACCTGTAAATATGCAGCCTTGCAGGTTTCCCACATGGCAGGAAAGGGGAATATCAGAGATACTGCTAGTAGGTGAGGGATATTCCCTTTATATCCACCTGGCTGATGTTGTCACCATGATCTGAGTGGGGCTTTCCCTCCTCCTTCCTTAAAGGAGGGGAAAATACCACGGAGCAATTCTGCTTCAGGGATGAGAATGTTGTGCTCATGGCTTAGAAGCATTTGTGTTTATCTCAGGTGCCTGCTGATGGAGCTGAGCCAGGGAGGAGGGGACAGGACAGGACAGCTGTCCCCAGGGTGCCTGGAAAGGTCCCTCTCTGTCCCCTTGGGTCTGCCACTGCCTTTTGGGTGGGAGAACGGGGCAGGGGCACCTCCAGGGAAAAGATCTTGAAGGATTTTGACTTCCTCAGGGGTTTTTGCTTTGAAACCTGTATCACTGAGCCTAGAGGAGGGCACTTTTATTTGGAAACTTTCCCGTGTGTGGGAGTGTCCTGAGCAAGCCCTGACCATGCCTGTGGCTCCCGGTGCTCTCCCAGTCCAGAGGCACAGCTCCCATGGGATCTGAGAGCTGAACACACCAGGGAGGCCATGAAAGCTGAGGGATGTTTGGCAGGTGATGCAGCAGCTCTGGGCTCCACTCTGGGTCTGGAGAAGGCTCATCCTGCAGGCTGGGGGTGGAAGGAGTGTGCTGGTGATGCTGGATGTGGAGATCCCTCTCTGCTCCTGGGGCCTGCCTGTCTATCCTCATGGGCAGGGATTCCTGGGAATCTTTCTTGGAGGGCCATGTTCTGCCCCCCTGGCTGCTTGTTCTTGGCTTTTGCATGCAAACACAGCTGCAGCTCCATTCCCCGGGTGCAGCAGAGTCATTATCAAAGCTGCCTTGGTGCACTGCTCTGGGCCTGGCTTTGAGGTCATGATCCAGCTGCCGAAAAGTTTCCTGTGAAACTCCAGAGCTTTCAGCTACCAAGTTAATGTCTTACAAAACTGCTGGAGGAAGGGAAGCTGACTGCAGCAGTCCTTGAGTTTGTTTAACTGGAGCTCAGGAGTGATCAAGGCTGGCATTTGGCTTCCTGTTGCAGAAGAGAAATACTCAGGATTTTTTTTTCCTTATTGCCTGTCTGATTTTATTTTATTTTATTTTATTTTATTTTATTTTATTTTATTTTATTTTATTTTATTTTATTTTATTTTATTTTATTTTATTTTATTTTATTTTATTTTATTTTATTTTATTTTATTTTATTTTATTTTATTTTATTTTATTTTATTATAATCACCAAACCAGAAACAATGACTTCTGCTTGTTTCTCCTCTGGGGTAAGGCTTTATGAGAGTGGAGGAGAAACTTCCAAAGGTCCATCATACTTTTGATGCACATTTGAATTAAGCAAATCAGCACTGGGAGGGAGAGTCTGGGCCCTGTACAGCCCTTTCCTGTTTCTTGTATAACAAAAGTAGTGCAAATGGTCTTCTCAGTGTGCAGAACTTCTCCCTGGTGGAATCCTACCTTCCCTTGCTTTGCTTCCTGGTTCTTATGGCCAAGAGTGGGCAGAGGAGGAAAGGGGCTGCTGGGCAGATGTTCTGCAAAGTTCATCTTTCCCAGTCTCTGGTTCACAGCTCTAAAGAGCTGCTTGTTATTGCAACATTTTGTGGTTTGTTTGGTTTTTTCCTTCCTGGTGTTTCACTGTATTTTGAGTCCTTCAGTTTAAAATGTTAACAAAATGAAGCTCTGTGCCTCCTTGTGAGGCAAATGAATGGGTTTTATACAGGGGGTTGGGAAGGGGGGAGAATTGGAAGGGAAGTTATTTTTGAAATAGTGGTTTAACTTTTGTTGTGAAACCACTGCCTAATTTTCAAATGAACTGACCATTTGCCTCTTGCTGTAATGTCTGTACATGGGGAGGAGATGTTCCACTAGAAGAATGGTGTGGAGCTGGGCCAGGGCAGGATCAGGTGCAGAGCAGGGAAAGTTTCTTCCCCCATTTGGTGCTGGCACTGCCCAGGCTCCCCAGGGAATGGGCACGGCCCTGAGGCTGCCAGAGCTCCAGGAGCCTTTGGACAGCGCTGCCAGGGATGCCCAGGGTGGGATTGGTGGGGGGTCTGTGCAGGGACAGGGGCTGGGTGATCCTGGTGGGTCCCTCCAGCTCAGGGTATTCTGTGATTCTAAAAATAGATTTGAAAAACTTTATCTAAACTGGCCACCCAAAATCAGTGTGTGACTCTTGATGTAATTTTTGTTTTTTGTTGTTCTACAGAGCTTCCCTGTGGGAAAGCATCACAATGAGCTCACCAGTCTTAGCCTTGAGCTCCACAGGCTGTCCTTGCCTCTGTCCTCTAGCATACAGCAAGGCTGTAGTGTTGTGGCTCTGGGAGCCCAAGCAAATAGGATGGTGTAGTGCTTTGGATATGAAAATCAATCCCAGGAATGTCACCCCACATTCAAACCTGAGTTCAGAGGTCTCCAGACACACCTGGGGCTCTCAGCCTCCATCAGCTCATTGTCCCTCCCACACCTGCAACAGTTAAATTTGATAGGAAGTGGTGTCATCTCCCTCTATTTCCACATTTCCTTTTGTTTGATTCCCATCTTTTCACCCAAGCTTTTGCCAGGTGTTTCATGCATCTGCTTTAAAACCCCGTAACAGAGCTCATGGCTCGCCCCAGGGGCTTTGACTTGCAGCCCAGTTATCTGACAAAACATTTCTAAGGAACTTCTCAGGATTTATTGCTCCTGATGGTTGATTCCAACGTGTCTGACTCCTTTTATGAGTCTGGCCTGTGTCCTGGTGTCACAGATTCACCCACGTGGCATCCACCGGCTTTCAAACTTGGCAAGGGGCATAAAGAGCTCCTTAGTGATTGCAGGGTCACTGTTCTGCATAAATATTTCCCCTCCCCTTCAAAAACATGTTGGTTAAGGGAGTATCAGACAGAGGGAGAAAATACTGACGTGTTTGTTACGTACATTATGTGATTTGGGGTTTTCTGGTTGCTTTCTAATTAAGGAGGATTTTATTCAAGGGAGCTTGAGGTGCTCAGACTTCACTGGAATTTAAATTTGACTCATCTCATATGGGCTGTCCAAACACATTCCTTGCTGGCCCAGCTTGGCCAGTTGAGGTGACTCAGTAAATCAGCAGCTGAGCATGACTTCACATCGAGTTCCCCTGTACCCTGTCCTTCTGCTCCATACATTTGTGAAGGACCACTCCAGAAATTTCTGGCAGTTAATTCTCCAAACCTTGATTTTCCCATCTGTAAAAGTAGATACATTAATATTGCCTACTATTCCCACCTTTTATTATAAATTGCTTTATAAAGTCCTAATTATTGCTACAATATCTCTAAGCAAATCACCACGTATCTACCAGGTTCATTTTTACCTGGTAATATTTAGATGTTTTTTCAGTATTTGCTGTGCTTTTGATCAGGAAGAACTAGATGGCTTTTCTTGGTCTTCCCCCAGAATTCATTCAACAGTCTCCAAAACTGCTTCAGACTGTGGCTTTGGTTGGAATAAAATTTAGTAATTACAGTACTTGGGAAAGGGTGCACATTGTTGGTAGTCTGGGGGA
The DNA here is from genome assembly GCA_013398615.1 of Brachypodius melanocephalos. Classification (NCBI taxonomy): domain Eukaryota; kingdom Metazoa; phylum Chordata; class Aves; order Passeriformes; family Pycnonotidae; genus Brachypodius; species Brachypodius melanocephalos. The sequence continues at coordinate 1,807,708 of VZSR01000692.1, forward strand.
TTTGTTTCCAGGATTCCTTGACAGCAGCAAGGCTGGAACCTTGAGCTGGTGCTGCTGAGTGCTCTTCAAGTCAATGTACTGAAAAAATATTTAATTTTTCAAGCTTGAGGGTGAGACCTTGTGAGAGCTCTGCTGGACATTTGCAGGGTTTGGGGGTTTTATGGTGCTTTTTGTTTACAGATTGGCTTCCAGGTGATTGGTCCTACTATGGGCATGTTGAAGAGGAGAGCAAGGCTGCTCTGTCAGGAAAGTGGCCTTGCCAAGCTTGGAACCCCTTTGGAATACCTGGAATGTTGGAGTCCAAGGCTTGAGGTGTGAAGCATCCACAATTCATATCAGATTTAGTGTTGATTGGCCATTGGCTCCAGTAACAACTCTGGGATTCTCCAAGGAAAGGCAATGGCGAGGCTTTGTCCCTTATGTGGAGGAAGGAGGGTTTTCCTGCTCCTGTCACCTCCTGTTTGTGTAGCTCCTGTGGCTTTTTCTACCCAGTGATTCGAACAGGAACAGAAGTTTGGAGCTCTGTTCCCTTGAATGTGAAGGTCACCTTCCCAAGTCGAGATTGCAACGCAGCCTCAGCCCAGGTGTGCTGGGAATGACGTCTGTGCTGAGCAGGCCTCGGGGAGGGCGTGTTTGAGGAGCCATAATTTTATTTGCTCTTCTCATGCGTCCGTTTTTCGCTGGATCTGACGGATTTGTGAGAGGTGCTGAGCTCCTGACAGAGGCTCCGGAGGGTGGGGGCCTGACTCCCTTTGGAAATGAGCCTATGGATAACTCAGCTCTGATTCGTTTGCCCTCTCTCCTATTTCATGCCCTCACAGAGAGGTTGTGTGTCGTTGCTTTAGGATTTACTGCCTTCCCGGGAGGATCTGGTGGGAGTGGGTCTGGGAGAAGAGTTATGGCTGCACAGAAGGTCTGGCTTCCCTCTTCCCTACTGCATGTCTTGGGGAAAAGTTGGGCTTAAAACTGCCAAAACATATCTACAAGATGGTATCACTTTTATTTTTTATGACGCTTGTGTTGACTCATGAGCCTGTGTTGGAGGCAGGTGTGTTTGAGCTGCGTGTCCTTTGGAGTGATGTGGCAGGAGCAGAACAGGATTTCCCTCTTAGATTGCTCCTCCACTGGACCCACCATCCCTAGCCCAGGGTGAGGAAATCACTCTGGGTTTTGCTGTTTTTTTCTACCTGTCCCCAAGGAAACAATAGAAATGCTGTGCCTTGAGCATGCATCCATTGAGGGAAAACGGCATTTTTAAATAGTAATGAACTCCAGTTTTCCCTTAGTGCAGCAAACCAATGGTTCATTAGTGAAATACATTAATAATTCTCTTATGAACCCTGTTGGTAGGTGAATCTGTTTTAATTCCATTGTATCAGCAAGAGCTGCAGGTATGGATGTCTTGGTTACATAAAATAAAAAAAAGGGAAGAAAGCAATGCTTGCAAATTGGTCTTTGTTTCCAAGGAAACAAATTTGACATGCTTGAGCTGTGCGAGATGCAAACACCGCTCGATTCAGCAGACATGCCTCGGGATTTTATGGTCTGAATATTATTTTTAAACTACCTCCAATTTCCAGGCAAGGCAGAGGATGGGAATAGAATTTGTTGGCAGGGTTTATCAATCTGTGCTTAATGAAGGCACTGGGCGGTATCTGGGATTGCCCAGTGCGGCGTGGAGGGAATTGATCTGTGCTGGGAACAGAGGGCCCTGCTGAAGGTCCCTGGGAAGGGACAGCCTGGGGTCAGATGGCCTTTGGTGACATCCTTCAGCAGGAGGAGAGGTCTGAGCAGAGCTCAGCACACTGAAGTAGTGTGGTTTATCCTGGGTCACTTTACCAAATGTTTTGTGCTCTGAAAATATTTTAGTCAAGAGCAGCTCGCAAGCACTTGGTGTGCCAGGCTGCCTGGCGCTCCCGAGGCGGACACGGGCCCAAAGAATTTGCTAAAAAGCTGAGCCTTGGTGTTGAGGACTGGGCTGAATTTATCAGGGAAGGGATGAGGGAACAACATGATGAGTTGTTTGTGTAGTGCATCTGGCACAGATGTGCTGGGGCCTGATGGAAATCTTGGCTTGAACTTGGCTCGTGGCATTGTACAGAACGGCTGTAGCGTTGTTGTGATTCCCTTGGAAGTTTTGTTTGGGGAAAAAAGCTGGTTTGGTGTTCAGCTGCCACCCTGGTGTTTCCTGAAATGCTGTGTTGATAAAGTCACTTGTTTTATTTTTGAATTTTCCTTCAACTCCAGCTCTGGAGCAGTCAGTGCTCGTGTTCCACGGGAAGCGAACATCGCTCGGCAGAACACACACAATTCACGGATTTCAACATCCAGAGTTGGTTTTGGCCTGGGCCCAACATGAGGAACAGGATATATATGTTCCAACTTTGTTGGGATTGAATAACCAATTTTTGCCCTGGCAAAGCTTTACTTTTGCACCACCTGTCTTTGCTTTCTAGGGTAGTTCAGTGTGCTGGAAGGGATCTGTAGGGGACATGCAAAGGATATGTGGGGAAATACAGGTTTTTAAGGAATACTCAAGCTCCATGTGCACATCACTCAGAGTATGCAGGGCTTTATTTCCCAAGCGTGCTCCAACATTGTGTGTCTCTCATTTTTTGTTGTTTGAAAACCTGGGAAGGATTTTTTAAAAAAAAATTCTCTCAATTCTTCCTTGAAACAGTCTTACTGCATCGAGGGGACAAGGCAATGATGAATGAAAAACAAACCTCTCTTAAAATTCAGGTCTTTAGAAAAACATAGCATGGAGTGTGTTACACTGTAGTCTCTTTCCCTCTCTTTCATCCTGCTGTTTAACTTTCTTGCAAATGGAGTTAAAATAACCTTCAAGGAGTTCAGGGTAGACTGGGGTGGATTTAGCTTTAAGATGGCTGGGAAGCACTATTTGCATTGCCAGCTGAAAGCCTTGCTTGAAGCCTGTTGAGGAAAAAAATAATATTAATGGCATTTGATGAAAATATTGTAATTTGTGGAAGGCCCAGAGTGACAAATTGGCTGGTTTGAATGTCACTGAGAAATGCTCCTTTTGCACAAGGCTTGCCTGAGACAGGATTTTCCTTGCTTTTGTTCTAAAACGAGATGCTTGCTGCCTAAAAATGCCTGCGATCCCTGCAGCAAGAGCTTCACCTCCTTGACAAGAGGATGGGAAGAGGAAGGTTGGTCAGATCAGGATGAATCCTGCACCATTTTTTTTCCCCCTTCTTTTTTTTTTTTTTTTTTTTTTTTTTTTTTTTTTTTGCTAATGACACTTCCTTATGCTTACATTTCATTAAAGCTCTGAAATGGCTGAAGATCAGCCCGTACTGAGCATGCTCCGGGGTGGAGGCTGCACCCATGGAGTGAGATGGATTTGTGGCTGGAGGAGGGATAGGCCTGGAGTCAGGACCTGGAGGGACCCGCAGCCGGGATGGAGGTAGGGCAAATCCATCGATTCCTTGCCGTGCCCCTGGGCTGGGGCAGCCAGGAGACCGGATGGAGTGCAAACTGTTGGAATTGATTCAAAAGCAGCGCAGTTAAACCACTGACACGAGATGGCTTCAAACGCTTCCTGCGGATCCGCGGGGAGGGGTTTGGAATACTGACCTTTGCTGGCTGGCGGGCCTGCGTGGAGAAGGGACCTGTGCAATGTCAGGGTGGTGACATGAGGTGACAGCAGGCAGGGGCTGCAGCCAGGGCTGAGCCTTCATATTGGCAGGCACGTGATTGCGTCTCATCGTGGGCTCGGGCGCTAATTATTATTAACGGGGAGCCTCGCGGGGCTCAGACCTGCTCTGAGCCGTTTAAACCCAGATCCGGCTGGGATTGTGGGAGGGTGAAAGAATGTTAAATTCAAACTCCCCTCTTTCAGACTTATTTTGCATTCCAGCAATGGCAAACAAACCTTGCCACATCAGGTCCTCCAAACTGGCATGGAGAGGAGGGAATATGCACGTTTATTCCTTTGGCTGAGAGATTTTTCTGTGCTTCTTTAATGTGTTGGTGAGTGGGTTTGGGGGAAGGCAGTGCGAGTTGTGCTCAGTTGGGCTCTTGGATTTCACCCGTAGTTGCCAGCTTTTTACAAGGAATGTGTAAGCACCAGCAGGTATGTGCTGCATGAGCCGATTGACTCCAGTTGTTGTACAAGCACGCTGCGTGGTGAGGTGCCAATAAAACATTTACATTGGCTCTGGATGTTTGTGTTAGTGAGGTGTAGGGGAGCTCTGGGTTGGCGTGGAGCAGGGGGACATCAGCTCTCTCTGCCCTGTCCCCTCACACATGAGAGGTGTGGCACGGAGGGCCCACCCGTGTTCTGGCCTGGCTGTAGGTACAGGTAAGGCGAGGGCTTTGCTCTGTCAGCACTGTGAATCCTTGGGTGGTACAGAGTTATTGTGTTTGACTTCCTGAGCAGAAATCTCTGTGATCAGGGGCTGTCTGTGTGTGTTAGGTACATCAGCTCTTCCTTCAGGGCACCTCTGGCTGCTTTCCACAGCACAGTTCCGGGGGTGACTGGCAAAGGTTTGATTTTATTGCTGTGTCTCAGGTGATGGGCATTCTGCATGATGAGTCGCTTCATTACCTACAGTAACTTGCTTGTTTTATTGCCTGGTTCCATCTTTCTTGTGAACCCAACTCTTCCTTGATGCTTTCTGGGCCTGTTTTGCTACATCAGCCCTGTGCTGAGCTGCTGGCCAGCTTGCTTACTGGGCTGGCTTTTATGTTCCCTGCATAAAATCCTGCTGGAGCCCAGCTTGCTGGTCAGGCAGAACTTCTACTCTTTAATGGTCACTGGCTTGTTTACGGCTGGATGAATGCACAAAGAGGAGCGTTTCTGTAAGACAAACAGCACCGTGATTGTACAGCGAGAGGGAAAAGGGCTTGATTTTCTTTGGTTCAGATGGGGGCTGCCTTTATGGCTTTGCAGATTTCACCCCCGTGGCTTTTCCTCCTTGTGTGACTCTGGCAGTGGAGGTGATCTCAGCCCCAAGTTTTGATGTAGGGCCTGGTTCCCTTGATGAGGAAATCTGGCTTAATCAGTTTCAGCTGCTGGAAGCCCACTGGTGTGCTCATTCCTGTTGTGCTGTGGGAAGGTGTAAGGTAGCCTTAAAGACCCACTGCCACCTTATGGCAGTTGCTGAGAAGCAGCGTCTGTGGAGCCAATTCCATACACACATCATGCTCGCTCTATTCCTCCGCTCCTCTTAACCAGGGATATTTGCATGGAGGCAGGAGCTTTGTTTTTACAGAGTTCTTCTGCTCCTTCTGTTCCTTGCAGAAATTTGATAAAGTCAGCAGGATGGCTGGGAGAGCCGTCAACAGGCACTGTTCCATAGGAGCTCATGATCTGGGGAGAGACACAAAGGCTTTGTGGAGCACTCGTTCTCCTCCGGTGAAGAACTTGCTTATTTTCATCTCAGTGCCTTAATCCTTAAAAAAAATAGGTGTGAGGTCAAAGAACAGGGCCACGCTGAACACGTGAGGCTTGTTGGCAGGATCTCCAGCGCTTGCTGCAGCAGGAGGAGGATGGAATGTGCACAGCCATTTTCCCAGTCTGCAGCTGGCAGGGCACTGCAGGATGGCTTTGCACTGACAAATGGGGCCACTGTCCCCAAATAAACCAATAAAACATTGGTCTGTGGAGCGGTGAGTGTGCTGGAAGCAGGAGCCTGCTTGCTGTGCTGGGGGTAGAGAATGCTGGATTTAGGACCCTTCTCCAGCAAGGCTGTGTTTGTACTGTAGGAGCTCTTGATATGCCATAGCTGAGTGAAGGGGAGAAATGGTGGATTTAGAGCTCCAAAATAGAAGGAGCTGTGGTTACTATAAGTTAAAGCTGAAGGAATTTATAATTGGGAGCTGTTAGGAATACAGCATGTTCTAAATTACAGCTGTCTGGCCAATATGCTGCTAAATAAAGTTCTAGGATTGCCCTGTAAATGAAATATTCAATGCATATTCTTATCAAAACATAGCAACATCTCCCAGTGAGCTCACATCTCAATTGCTGTCCAAGAGGATCTTTTTTCTTTTCCTTTTTTTTTTTTTCCATTTTAGCATGTATGATTTACTCAATGCAGCATTCCAGGGAACAATTCTTGTTTCCTATTAAGTGAAAACAATTTTCAACTCTGCTGGGGAAAAGTGGAGAGGAAGGGAGATGGCTTGGAAGCTTTGGGGGAATAAAAGCATGTTATGAAAGATAGGGAAAGTTCTGATTCCAAAAGATGCACTAATGACTGCCTGCTCTTTCAAAGCTGTTACCTGAGCCTGGAGGTGGACATTGGAGGGTGCTGGGGATACCCAGTGTGTCCTGGGACATTCTGATTAAGAAATGTTGTATATAACAGTTGAAGAGCAAAAGGAATGTTTAAATAGCTTGTGGTGGAGCTGGAGAATGCTTTACAGCAGTGCAGAAACAATCAGGATTCCAGCAGAAATGCTCATCCCACACCCAAAGTCCCTTCAGCTTTTGGGATTGCTTCCGAGGGGGCTGAAAGGGAGCATCAGATTTCATCAACTGGAGGGTCGGCAAGAAGAGGAGCCTCATGGAAAAAAGGAAATAAGGAAAACCCTCTGTAATTTACAGAGCTAAATATTGTTCTTCCTATAAAAAGAAAAACCTCCCTTTGCCTCCCACTTGGGCTTCCCCTGCAAGGGAGCTGTGAAAATGCTGGACTTAATGGTGTCATAAAGCAAGAACCCTGAGGAACCTCATGTCCCTTGTGAAGGGAGGTGTTTGTGCTGCTCCCTTCCTCCTAAAAATGTGGGATTTTTGAAAGGGGTGTTTGAGCCTTCAGTCAGAGAAGGGAGGCCGGAGAGCCCTGCAGTGAAAATACCCTGTAATCTGTGGGCCCTGGCAGGAATGGTTGGAAAGAGGGGCGTCGGGTGTGGTGGGAAGGCTGCTGGAGAGCACTTGGGTTAAATAAAAGGCACATAAATAAAAAGCTTCTCGGGGCACGGGCCTGTTCTTGTCCTCCATCACCAGCAAAACCTTTTCCACAGCCAGCCTGGAAAAAGGACTGTGACTGCTGCTGTGCAGCACCCGACCCCACCAAGGGGGGACAGGGGGTCCTGGGCAGGAGGCACCTCTTCCATTGCCAATGGCTGTGCCCTGGAAGCTTCTTGCTCCTTTTGGATGACAGAAATGGGAGGTTTCACTGACTGACACCCAGGCATCCCCTGTGCGGGGATTCTGCTACGGCGCCGATCGATCGCTTGACTCAAGTTGGTTGTTGAAGCATCGGCAGTGCCCTGATGAGCTCTGCTTTTTCCTTTTTGTTTCTAAACAGTGTTTAGTGCTTTCAAGGATGGCCATGAGATGTGAAAAGAGTCTTTGGTAGCATCTGCTCTCAGTGTATATTTAACCTCAGCAGTGAAAACATGTCTGGTGTGGAGGTGCAGTGGGGAGGCTGTGGCTGTGCCGCTGTTCTCCGGCGTTATTTTATCTCAGAAAGGGAATGTTGACTGTGGTGGATCATTGACACTGCCTTTGTTAATATCTTGGTTTCTATTTCTGGGCTCTTAATGAAAGCTTGGTAATTTCATGCTTCAAGGAAGGGCAGCACGTCAGCTGCTTTAAAGCCATCTTTGGTTTGAAGTACAGTAATCTTTTGATGCGGTGGATAATGCAACTTTTCTCTGCATAGCCGGCGTTGGTTGCTTTTGTTTGGGGATTTTTGAATTTGTCTTTAAATGAGTTGCCTCTACACCTCTCAGCAACGGAGAGGAAGGCCAGTCAAATCTCATTTTGTATATATTAAAACTTAAGATTCACATCAAACGAAAACCCGGTGGGTGAAAGAGCCATCCTTTCTTTATACTGTCACCTCAAATACTCCTTGCCTATGAATTTCAATCATCTCGATTTAGCCTTGTGTGTTTTAACTGTTTAGTAGTGAAACTTCTCCAGAGTGTGGAGGGGAAAATAACATCCTCATAGCCGAGGGAGATCCGTAGCAGCTCTTTGCTGCTTTAATTATTGCAGGTCTGCAAATATGCCTGGCCACGGTGGTGAAAGAGCTGCTAGGACTGGAGGAAACGTGGCTTGTGGATGTTTCCAGCCTGGCAGAGCCGGCCGTGGCTGTTGTGCTGTGCTGAGGACTGGACTCGCTGCTGGGGCAGGACAAACATCATCCCCAGGCTCCTCCAGACCTCCCTACGGATTTGGATGGCTTTTTCCTCCCCACAGTGCAGGCTGCTCCCTGCCCTGCCCAGCTCACTGTCGCACATTACACTCGTCTTGTCTTCACTGTAGTTCCTACTCTTAAAGAGAACTCTCTCTTAAGGGGGTTGCTCTCCTGTGCTCTCCTCTTTTGGAAAGCTGTTTTTCCTTTGGCCAAGAGCACGCGGGTGGTGCCACGGGGCCATGTCGGAGTTTCCTTTTCCTTCTGGCCTCTTCCCCGAGGTTGCCGCCGCCCTCCCCCTGCTCGGGGGGAGGTTCTCCAGCCTGACACCCGGCTCCAGCAGCCTCCTGCTCCTGCCTGCGATAAATGCCAGTCTTCCTTGAATCCCTTCCAGCAAAGCTCTGCTTGCAGATGTTCCTGCGAACTGCTGTGGCAGTTTTACTGGGAGCCTGAGCAGATATGAAGGTTGCCAAGAGTTTGTGCTTAATTTTGAAGTGGAAGAGAGAAAACCTACTTTTATTTTGAAGCTAAAATTTCTTCTGTTATCTTGCTGGCTGGGCCAGCAGTATTGTAGGGTTTGACATTAGCTGAACTTAGAGCTCCTGCACCTTGTAGTGAACTATCCCTTCATTAGGGTGAGGATGAGGATGGATCCATGAGAATGTCCCTTCATTCCATTCCCCCAGCTTTTCCATGACTGTGTTTGTGATACCCTTTCAAATTCAGTTGTATCGGGTCAGGTTATTAAATCTCTAAAGTGAAAATGATCTCCTCTTCAGTTCAGCAGTTCAGATCTCGAAGACACTGTCTTGGACACTGCTCTCCGCATCAGTTTAACCCATGTGCCTTCATCCCAGCTCCCAGAGGTCGGGGGCTTTGTTAAGCACAACAAATTCAGCCCGAGGACATCCCCAAGCCACTCACATCCCTCCCTGTCCCTCCTGCCTCTGCTTTTCCCACAGGCAAGTGCTACTCTTGAAGGCCACGAGACAGCACTGTGGTTTAAAAAGCTTTCTCTTTTTTTCAGGCGAGTGATCAGTTTTGAGGCCTGGCGCCCTGTCAGAAAGTTGACAGATGATCTGCATTACCGGTGCGTCCCCGGGATGCCCGGGATAATCGCGCTCCAATGGACGCCCTGGAGCCGGCAGGTTCTCTGTGAAATGGCTGCAGTGGAGGGAGCAGTGAAATGGGCTCTTCTGGGCATGCTCACTCTGTAGAGGGAGCTTTATCACATGAGCAGAAACTGAATCACTGCTCATGAGGATCTGGAATATGCAACTCTTGGAGTCTTCACCAGAAGAAGACAACAGCTGCCCGCAGGTACCGCAGGGTCCGTCCACCTCCCGTGCCTGGCGAGGCCCTGGCAGGGCAGGCTGCGTCCTGCCAGGGAAGGAGAAACATGGAGAGGAGGAGCAGAGGCCAGGGAAGCATGGCCGGGGTTGTTTGCTCGTTTGTTTGGATATTCCTGCGCGTGGCTGCCCCGTGCTGGGAGGGCAGGCGGGCTGGGGTGACCCATCCTGCTGGGATGGCCCATCCTGCTGGGATGGGTGTTCCGAGGGCTCGCGGGGGTCTCAGCGCCCGGCATCGCCGCCCGCAAACCTCGGGCTTTGTTTCCTTGTGCCTTTTCGTTTGTCTCCTGGGGTGGGAAGGCTCGCTGGGGTTGGTTTGGTTTTGGGGTTCTTTTTTTGGGGGTGTTTTTAGGATTTGTCTGTGCTTTTTAAGTGTGAAGTTTCTGGAAAATTCTCCGAGAAGCCCTCCCTGCTTGTAGGTCTTAGAAGAAAAAGAAGCAAAGTCTGGAGTGCTCGAGCTGCTCGAAGACTGAACTTCTAAAGGGGAGGAGAGGGCCTGTGGCCACATGGCACCTCCTCCCTGGGTCTCTTTTGACAGCCTCTGCCTATGGCTCACTTGGGTGGAGGCCAGAGCCAACAGTATTTTACCAGGAAGAAACAATCCTTTTTATTTTGGGGTGATTTCCTCCCTCTCTCTTCT
>VZSR01000692.1:1817903-1848024 GCA_013398615.1 Brachypodius melanocephalos
TCTCTGTGATCTGTGTTACATGCAAGAACTGTTGGCTGCAACCGACCTCCGTTAGATTTGGGATGGACACAGAAGATCCCAGGGCTGTGGAAGGCATAGACAGAACACTGGCCCCTGCAGAACACTGGCCTGAGCTTGCTGTGCTCCAGGGAGACCCTCAAAGCTGCAATGCAGACACAATATTGAATTTTCAATCAAGGAGCAGAATGTGGAGATGGCATTTAAAAGATTAGAGAGCTTACACAGGACAATCTGTGATGCCTAATCTAAATATTTATCGTGTCTCTGCTGGACTATAAATGTGCTCGTTGTTCATCATCCAGAAGAAAAGGAAAAGGCACCAGAAGTCACGAGGAGAGAGATGAGATTTCTTTTTAACAGTGAAGAGCTGAGGCCTTGACCTGCTGCCTGAGCAGCTGCACCCAGGGAGAAAATGGGCTTTGGGCTTGATGAAGGCTGAGGAGACAACCAAAAACCTGCTGAGGTGTGTGAGGTGTGCTCCTGTGTGGTGGTGACCAGGGTGACACTGGTGTGGCACTGTCTGAAAGCACCCAACGCTCTGTCCCTGCCGGCTGGGGCCCTTTGGAAACGTCTGCAGAGACGCAGGAAAGCCTGACCTACTTTGGAGAGAGGAGAGCTGCCGAGGTCTGGGCTTGGCACTGCTTCTCAGCAAGGGTTAAGAGCCCAAAGTGGGGCCTTTGGGTCTTGGTTTTGTTCCGTTTCATGTATTTAACTGACTGTGCAGTGCCAGCACAAGCTCTTGCCCTCGTCCCAGAACATGTTTGGGTAGAACTAGGCTCTGTGGCACACATGGGGCATATTCCTGCAGCTCAGCCTCTGTGAGACCAGCCCTGGGCAGGGGGCAGAGCAGCTCCATGACCTGGCTCCCAGGAGCTCTCCCATGTGGTGCCATCTCCTAAGGAAAGAGGATTGTGTGCACCTCATGCAATGGCAGCGAGTTGTTTTATTCAGGTAAACAAGGAGTTTTAAGGAGCTTCATTCTCCTGGCCAGCTGGTTTGGGGGAGGGCTGGCTTGGTTCCTGCTGCTGCTCTTTGTTTTCCTTTTGCTGCTTTTCCTGAAGTTTTTCCTTCTCGCCTTCCCGCTCGTGGAGCTGAGAGTGGTCGAGGAATGGCCGCAGCGGGAGAGTGACTGTGTGTTGGGGTCAGCCCAAAGGCTCGGGGCACTGATGGCGTGTGCTCCCTGCTTGCAAGCCTTGGAGGACCATATGTTCCTACAGTGACATGGAATGTCAGTGATTTGGAAGCGAATCCCTGAGTTTGTAATCCCCAACTCCCATTTTCAGCCAGTTATTTTTTCTGACTCCTCTAAATTCAGAGTTTTGACACCAAGCCCTCTTTGCAGACTCCTATGGCCCCTCGTGTTTCCAGTGGGATTTGTCCCTCTTGTGCCTGTGTGAGCTCCTTGGTCTCTTGGGTGGAGGATACGTGTCTGGCTTTGCTGTAGGGTGGTGTTGGTCCTGGAGGGGGGCAGAGGAGGAGAGCAGCCTGCCAGGATTTACAGTAGTCAGGAAAGCAGCAGGAGCGAAGCTCTCAAACTGTACAAGCTAATTGGAAAGCATCCATTAAAAAAAAAAAAAAAAAGAAAAGGAAAATATAGAAGGGGAGAAAATGTTGAGCAAGCTTTTAAAAAATATCCTGGACTCCAAGACAACAGCTTGCATCCTCCAAACCAGGTGATTTATTTGTGTTTTTTCTTCGGTCCCCATCAGGAGGGGGCAGGAGGTGGAGAAGGGTCGAGGCAGTGGGGGTTAAGAAGCTCTGACGTGCAAGTGTCCTCCCTGCAACGCTGCCATACTGTGCCTGAGCAGCACAGTGCCTCTTGCAAAGAAAGCTTTTCACAACTTGTCCTTGTTCCAAGGATGAGGAAACCTCCAGCTCTTCTGGCATTTTCTCTCTGTCGTAAGTCAGCGCTGCTTTCACCTGTGAAGTATGATCAGCACAGACAGGGAGAGGGCTGGAACGGAGCGGGGCTCTGAGCAACCTTGCAAGGCTTTTCATGGAGTTCTTGGTGTTAAATGAGGAACATTTCCCCTCCTCCTCTCCTCGCTTTCCTGTGTGCCTGCAAAAATACTCTGGTTTGAATTTAAAGGAGAAAACTGTATGTGCTGGGACTAAGCCAACTTGTTTATTTAAGGGAAATACCATATTTCCAAGCCCTTCTCTCACAGAGGAAGGCTCAGCAGAGGATGGCAGACTGGGCTGGGGATTATATTTTTAGGTGACATCAAAGCACAGTTGTGATTCGAAGAAGCTAAAAATCATGGCTGGCATTTTGCATCGAGCCCTGCGAGTTCCCCACAGCCCCCACAGGGGGTTAACCTCTCCCTCCAAAGCAGGTGGATTTTCACCTAAATCAAGGAGATGAAAAGGAGGAAAAAAAGAAACAAAAACCATCAGAAAGAAACAACAAACCCACCACCAATCACCCTGGAGGCTTTTACTTTGCCATGCTTTCACCGATTGCCTTCCCCCAAGGGGGTGTTTGTGGCGGGGGCCGGGGCGCTGGGCAGGGGCCCGGGCCCTGTGTCGCTGTCAAAAGATGGCAGGTCCGTGTGTCCGTAAACAATGCGGTTATGAAATGGCAGCGCGGCCGCGCTGAGCATGCTCGGGAGCTGCCTGTAGGGGGAGGCGAGCCAGAAAGATGATCTAATTCCGTGCAATTCTTGGGATTGAAGGAAAAGACCAGGCTCCACTCTTAATGACAGAGCAGAAAAACCAGGCCCCACGCCGGGGACGAAGCCCGTAGGCCATGGAGGAGAGGGTGTGAGGATCTCCCACCTCCAGGACTTCGGGTGCTGGGCAGCGCTGTGTCGCTTTCTCGCCCTCCAGCAGAGTAAGGCCTTGGTGAGGTTTTGCTGTAGTTATTAGAGGGACAGGCCCGAGGGTGCAAGTTTTATGATTATGATTATTTTCATTCTTATTCTGTCTTTTTTTTCCCCCCCCTTTCTCCCCGTCCGCTTTCCCGGCTCGCAGGCACCGCTGTCTCGCTGCTTGGCCGCTCGATGGCCGGAGGTGACCCAGGTTGGAGGTGGTGTGGGCAGCTCAGCCAGGTCCTCGTGGTCCCATGGGAACCCATGAGGGGCTTCCCTTCCTCTGCTGTCCCGTGTGCCCTTTGTCTGGGCCCCATGGGGATGGGCAGGGGGACAGGGACCTGCTCCGCTGGCTGCGGTGCTTTGGGGCGGGAGGAAGAGGAGCATGGAGGCTGAAGAGGTACCTGAGCCTCGTTGATGAGGGTGAGCTGCCTCCCAGCTCCCCTGGAATCTGCTCGCTCCAGGCTCCTCTTGGTGCTCTGGTTTTGTCCTGGCTCAGCCACCTCCTGGGGACTGGGTGTTTCTGAAATGGCTGGTTTGCTTTTGCTAGAGATAGTGATGAATCTTGGTCTCCGTTTTAGGGTTTTCTTGCCCTTCTCCCCTCCTGGGGGCTAGGAGAAGGCAGGCAGCAGCTGGACTCCTTGCTACCCTCAGCCCATGGAAGGAGGGGATGCCTTTGTCTGCTCTGGATTTACATTTGCCTGCACACACAAGTTGCACTGGCTTTAACTCTACTGGGATGCAGCTAGATGGGCCTGGAAGCAGTGAGGAAGTGTAAATCGATCTCCCCTTTCCAGGAGGGCACGGGCTCTGCAGACCCCCCTTGCCTGAAGCCTACATGCCGTCGTGGAATGCCTTGGCTTGGGAGAAGTCACTTTAAGTCCTGTTGTGTTTCATGCACGTGTCTCCGTGTTCCCAGCTGTTGCATGCAGGGACTTGCACCTCTTTCTGTGCTTCCCCCCTTCTCAGGCAGTTGACGTGTGCAGCTGGAATGGGACAGAGGACATGGGGGTTGAGAAGGAAATGTTTCTTTTCTATGGAGAAGAGTCTGGATGAAAGGATTTCAGGAGACAAAAGAATTGCAAAGAATTTGATTTGGGAGCAAACTTCAGGCTGAGGGCAGTGCTTGTTGTGAGCTGCAGATAAAATTCCATGTTCACATGATTGCATGAGGCTTATAAGGAAGTGGCCTTAGCCTGAGAAAAAGGAGCTTTGAGACTGGTGACTGCTTTGTAGGCCAGGTATGCTGGTGGTTGTGTTTCCTTCCTTCTCTAGATCAAATGCTTCTGTTGTTTGTAATGACAGGCCCGTGGTCAGCGTCCCCACGAGCCTTGAGCCCAGGCCTTGCCCAAGCACAGTGCTGAGATCTGAAATGAGCAGCCTCTCCCTGCCTACAAAAGAAACACTCTCTTTCTACAAACATTCTCTTAATCATTACTTCCTATATAATTAACTACAAAATGTTTGTCTTCTCTTCAAGGCAAAGGTTATTATGAGCAGACTGGTTTGGGTTGTGTTATTTTTATTTTTGTTTTAAGAGAAAGAGGGAAAAAATGAGTGAATAAGAATCTGGTGCTGCTGGGGTTGCATCATTTGTTGAGAGATTTGCCTCTGCCTTGCTCTGGCATTGCTGCAGCCCTTGTTTTCCTGACTGGTGGGAGCTTTCCCTGAGGCTGTGTCCTGAGTGGGGTCTGGTGTCACGTCGGAGGGGTTGGTGACCAGCTGGAGGCTCCCAGGCAGGATCGGTGCTGACCATCCCACAGAGGCGTTGGTGCATCCGCTGCCCTGGATGGGAACGGGCACTCTGAGGGGTCTCCTGCTCCCAGCCCTCTTCCAGATGGACCTGCTGTGTGTGCACAGCTCTGCTCACAGTAACGCTGCTGCCGAGCCTCAGGTTCCCAGACCGTTGATTTTTAAGACATAAAAAAAAAAAAAAAAAAAAGACCCTGGTGAAGGTAGACATCTTGGCACCTCAGCCTGCACTCCTTCCCGGGCTGCCGGGAGAGCAGAGAGCTCGGGCTCATGATGTAACTCTGGTCCCTTGGGCTGGGTAAGCTGCAATATGTTGGAGTTTTGCTGTGCATGTGTTGTCTTTGCCTATAAAACCTGTGTGGACCTTTGCGAAGGGCACCCGGATGGCTGATGAAAATACCAAGGAGAGGAGGCTGCGAAAGCTCTTTCTGTGTTTCCCAGCTTTGTTCTTTTTCTCTTCTTTCTTTGCTATTTTTCTTTTTTTTTTTTTTTTCTTTTTGGTGGGCCTTTTTTGCTTTTTGGGTTTTTGGATTTTTTTTTTTTTGTGTTTGTTTGTTTTAAAGGCAACACTGTAGTTTGTAGTCATCATCTGTTTGGAAATGCTGCAGAGCCTTTCCTTGGCCGGTCTGACCTGTCTTCCATCCCCTCCAAAGACCTCATGGAGGAGAGGAAGCTTATTTTCTTGTAAACAGAGGCAGAGGGGAAAAAACGAAACCAGCAGTAGCTCCTCTGCTTTGCTCCTCATGGCTCTTAAAGCCCTTTCAAAGACCCAATCAGTCTTTCTTCAGATGCACTAATTTTTTCAACCCTTTGAAATCTAAACATTAATGGTTGAGGGGGGTGGGGGCAAGAATGCTTCGTGGCTGGTGGTGTGTGCTCTTTATGGAGGTTCTCCAGCCACGGATGGTTAATAATCAGTCTGGGGTGGGCGAGGGAATGGAGGCAGACGGCTGCGGGAAAGGGGGAAAGGAGGAAAAAAATAAATGGAGCGAGTGAGACTTTTATTGTGAAGCAGCGTGTGCTTGGCAGTTGGCTTTGTTGGGACTGCTGCAAGAGCAGACATTTCTCGGCGGGGAGGGTGGGTATAGGATTTCCCTGCCAATCGGGAGCGGACGGATGGGGCATGGGGAGGGTGAGCAGAAAGGGAAGTTTGCTCTGGATTTAAGGGAGGGGTGGGCAAAAACCCCCAACACACACACACACAGACACACACACACAAAAGCTGGAGGTATTGACACTTGCGGTGAAGTTGGTGCTAGGTTGGCTGGGTGGAGCTGGGTGGGAATGAATGGTGCTGGGTGCCCCATGGGTGCCCCTGGGTGCTGGGTGCTGATGGAACAAAGATGGGAGAGCGCTGGCCTGGGGGGACGAGGCTTCGAGTGCTTAGCAGGGGTTTCCTGTAGCTTCCTTCTGATCAAAATGCTTCAAAATTCACAGTTGGCTTTTATTTTTATTGTTTTATTTTCTACCTCGATGTTTTTGTTGAGAAGTTGTAACGTTGTTGCCTCTGCTAGTGAAGGATTTGTCTCTGGAGTAGGAAGCAGAAGAGCCTGTGAGATGCCACCTCAGCCAGCCTTGCCTTGGCACCCAGCTTTTGTACTCTCAAAGGACAAAAGCGATGGTTTCTCTCTTGGAGATGGGAATTCTGCTTTGAGAGCTGGGCAGGCAGCTCTGAGCTGCTGGTGACTGCAGCGAGCAGGGAGAGTGGTCAAGTTCTCAGGGACTCCAGGGTTCCTGCAGTGACTTTTCTTCATGGGCCAGCAGCAGCAATGCCTCTGTGGAAGGCAAAGCGTGGGTGGTGTGTGCAGTGAGGGTACTGCTTAGAAAATACAGAAAAACTTAGGCTCAGATGGCTAAGAATGGCCCCTGGAAATCCTGGGGCTTCTTGTATGAGTCAGTGGAGTAGCAGGAATATCAAGACCTCTCCTTGTTGCAACAAAGGTTGGGAAAACAAACTGGTCCCTGTTCGACTGACTGAGGCTCTTTATTTGCTGCTGGTGCCTGTGGCGAGGGCCTGGGTGCCCCTGGCTGTGGTGGGAGCTGGGGGTGCCCTCGAGCACTCTGAGCTCTCTTGGCTCAAGTCTTGCAGCAGGATAATCCATGAGAAAAACCAAGGTTATTCCCAGTTTACAAGAGATCTGACTAGAGGAGAGGTAGGGTTTACAGGCTCATGTTTGCAGCAAGGATATATATTACTGGCACAGCAAATAAATAAATAAAACAGCTGCTCTATGTTCAGAGTTTGGGGTGTGTTTTATGATCATTTCTCAATGGAAGTTGTTGGCCAGTGTCTGCTGAAGGTGGGTTCTGTGTCAGGCTGGGCTGAGCTGAGGTTTCTAGTGCTCACAGCAGCTTTTTGGTCTGTGACTGGAGATCTGAAGGTGCTGTGCCCAGAGATAAGGCTGAGTTTGTATCTGATTGTGCTCAGGGCAGGTTGGGGGCAGGCAGAGACAGGCAGCCACCCACAGCCTCTATCCTGTGCTGCCGGAGCCATCCTTGAAGTGCCCTTAGCTCCAGGCCTGGCAGATAGGAGGAGGCTTTCCCAGGAATGTGTCTCCCTCCTTCCCTTGGTGTGTGTCTCTGCCATGGTGAATTTGGGTGCAGGACAGGGTGATCCTGGCGGGATCTGGGGCTGGATGAGCCCTGCCTGGGGCTGGATGAGCCCAGCCTGGCTGCTCTGCAGCACCTGCCAGCACAGGGCATTGCACTGAGTTCACCAGCCTGGCAGGGTGGCTGGTGACAGCAGCAGCAGCACCAAAGCCGATCTCCCCTGGCAGTCCTGGACAATCCCACACAGGCGTGGGTGAGCTGCTGGGCAGGTTTGGGAGCTGCCACGCCGGGCTCCATGCACTGAGTCTCATCCCCCTCACTTGCTTTAAGGGAGGTGGGCAGGTTGTTTTTCTTTCTTTATCACCCAGTGTGCTTTAAACCCTGTGATTTGCATGGCTGCAGGCACCATCTGCTCCCTGTGCTGGCCTACAACAGTTGGCTTGACCTGGGCTTATTCTTGTGCCGTGACGCCGGCAGCGCGCGCTGAACCCGGCACCGACCTCCGGCCCTGCAGGGCACTCCCCATCTCTGCGTCCACACCAGCTCTCTCCCTGAACACAGCTGGGGCAAAGACCCCTTCTAGTTTTGTTTTTTTTTTTTTTTTTTTTTTAAAGACGATTTTCCTTCTGGTTTATTTTGATAGTTGGTTTTTCTTTTGTTTTTGGTTTTTTTTTTTTTTGGTTTTTGGTCTTGCTACTTCAAAATAGAAAGAGAAAGAGAAGGTGTTAAGGCTGCAAACCTGAGCTAGCAACGTGATGCCAGCGTGTGAAAGGCAGAGGAGATGAGCAGGTGTTCCCTTTGTACATAATTTTTTTTTTTTTAAGAGGGGGAGAAAGAAAAATTGCTTTCTATAGAATTAAAAATAGATCTCATTAACTTTAATAAACACGGATGTTATGAATGAGGAGTTAGCTGTAGCTGACTGATGGTTTGCATTTTTGGATGTTCATTTGAATGAGCTACAAAAAAACCCAACCAAGCCACCAAAAGCACGTGGGCTGGAAATGTTGGTAAATGAGGTGGTAGTGAGAAGTCTGGTAGATCTGCCTGCCCCACCCAAAGCCTAAAAAGTTTTGGGGGAGTCAGAGTCACCTCCTGGAGATGCCTTTCACACAGATGGACTCAGCAGCATTCCCAGGCACGTTGCACTGGGAAAATCTGTCTGGCTGCATCCCACCCAGAGCTGGGAGGTGCCAGCCCTGGGCACAGCCTGGAGCCCCTGTGCTCCCCGGGCTGTCAGCTGGGGCCAGCCTCGCCGTGTTTTATCTGTGACCTGTGCCTTGGTGGCAGCTTCCTGGCAGCCTTTATTTTGCAGAGGGAGGTTTGGCTGTGCTGTAAACAGGATGTGTCCATGATTGTCTCTTCTTTTGAATGCACCGTGTGTCTGAGCTCAACCCTGATGTTTCTGTTTTTTCTCCCCCACCATAGCGAGCAGTGCTGAGTAAGGGAGAGCCAAGGAAAGACGGCTGCATGAAGACTGAGCTGCTGAAAGACATCACCAACAACAAAGAGGAAGGTGAGCACCTGCCCTGATTGAGGGTCAGAGCTAGCTTGTGAAGTGGGCACATGATGGGACAACACTGGGGGCTTGGAGATGTGCTCAGTGCCCCCAGCAGCTCAGGTGTGCTCCCACAAACACAGGCTCCCTTCTGCTGGGTTTACTCTCAGCAGGGCTCTTCCACTGAAGATGCAGATTTGCATTTCAGTCCATCCCTCACCACTCCCCTGAAGAAGGAGATCTAATTTTCACTTCTGCCTCTGTGTGAAGTGCACAGGAGTTACTTTGAACTTCCTGTGTGTGACTGGTTTTAGCTGAACTCTGATCCATCTCCACGCTGACCTTTTCCTCCCTCTAGGAGTGTTGACTTTCTGTTTTGCTGTGGGTTTCCCTCTTGCTGCAGAGCAGCCCCAATGGCTGCAGGGTGGCTGGAGGGGTCAGGCACCCCACACCTCATGGCTTCTGTGTGGGTTCTGCAGCTTTTACTGCACAGGATGCAGCACAGGTTCAACTGACAAAGTATTTTCCTGCAGGATTGTCTGTGAGTTACATACACACAAATCTAAGGGCTTAATAAATATGTCAGTGAGATTAGAGGAAAAAAAGCCCACCACCCTTTATCTTTCCCCCAACTCCCTCCTTTCTTTCCATGGTTTTATTATTCCTGGACTAGTTACTTTTCATAGCTCTTCAGGGATTTGGTATATTTTTGTTCTCCTTTCCATAATAGAGCATTAGGAAAGCACTGAACTGGCCCCATCAAAATCCCTACTCTTATCTAGAAGCACAATTTTGGACTTAATTCAGTTGTGTGTGAGTACAGCATTGCTTTTTCTTTCCTTTCTCTCCAGCATAATGTTTTTTCAAGCTGCTCTAGTTAGAAAGTAAAGCTCAGAACAGGCAGAAATACCTGTGTCAGGTGCTTGGATATTAACTGGGAGCACAGGAATCCTGCTGCCAGCAGTGGGGACCTCTGGTCTGGGCAGAGCAGAGACAAAGTCTGAGGTGTCAG
Source organism: Brachypodius melanocephalos (assembly GCA_013398615.1). Classification (NCBI taxonomy): domain Eukaryota; kingdom Metazoa; phylum Chordata; class Aves; order Passeriformes; family Pycnonotidae; genus Brachypodius; species Brachypodius melanocephalos. The sequence goes on from VZSR01000692.1 coordinate 1,827,547, forward strand.
GAGGTGCCAGTGGGAGGTTGCATTGCTCTGGAGGAAACTCACTTTGATCCCTTCCCTTTCTTAGCTCAGGATTGTCAAGCTTGTTTGTGTAGCTCTTGGTTGATCTTAAGGTGTCAAGAATCTGTGGAGGTAAAAAATCCAAAAGGAGCGTGGGAAGAGACATTTCTGTGCCTCTTGACTGGTTTTGTCTTGGAGTAAATGCTGTGTCAGAAGGGAGCTGAGAGCCCTCCCTGTGCAGGAACAGTCTGGAAGCTTCATAAGGTGCTGAAATTCCAACCACTCCAGTCTATTGCCCAGTTCTGTTCCCAGATGTGAGTCTCTGTTCTTATGGAATGTTCAGAATGTGTCCTTGCCTCCCCAGGCACACCACAGTGTCACAGCCCATGGTGTGTGTGGTGCTGTGCTGGGACATTGTCCCTGCTCCCCCTGGCTCCCCAGCTGGGATCCTGGGAGGATCATCACCACCAGAACATTGGGTCACAGCCCAAAAGCCTGTTAATGACAGTGTTTAGTGCTGGCACAGAATTCACATTTTTGACTGTTGCATGAACATGAAATCATTCCAGCAGACTTGCAGGATGGCATGGAATAGTTTCTTTGAGCTGAGTTTCCTGGCTCAGGGATGGAGCTGGGATGTGTGGACTGGAGAAGCACCCTGAAGTCTCAGCTTTCTCTCCTCAAGTTTTCTTGAGCAGTCATTTCCCTTTAGTGAGGAGGATGGTGCTGTTGAATATCTGTCAGTGCACAAGCACAGGGTTAGTTTGGACTGCTGAGGGTGTGTTTGATGGGAGCCATGGCCTGCAGCGTGTGACTGAACCTGCTCTGGATTGTGTTCCCTTTGGGAAAACCCCCTGGCAGGTAACCTGTCAGTATTAAACCTGGCATCTAAACTTCCAGAGGCTTGGAGCTGCAGATCCAAAGGCTGACTGAAGGTGCTGTCTGGGCTAAAGGCTTACTGTGAATTGCTTTGTTTTCCCCTCTTTTCACTCCCCCTGACTCAGAAAGGTGCTGATGCTAAGGGCAGGTCAGGTCCCCACTGGAATTGTGTTAGCACATCCCAAAGCTCCACTGGTGCCTCTGAATGGCCCTGCACCAGTTCCACCTCTGTACAAACTGAGCTGTGCCTGAGTCCAAGACAAGAAGGAAATTCAGGTGGCTTGAAGCCTTGGCTGATATTTAGGGGTCTGACCCCAAGCAAGGCCTGGCAGCTGCAGTGGTACCTGTGAGCACTGCCTGGCTCCAGCCCTGATGAACATCATCATGTTGGAGATCTCCTTGAAGAGCTCCTGTTGCAGGGGAGGCTCCTGCTCTGGTGGGACAGGCAGTAGCTGAGCTGCCCCTGTTCTTAATCACAGAATCCCAGACTGATTTGGGCTGGAAGAGACCTCAAAGCTGATCTCATTCCACCCCCTGCCATGGGCAGGGACACCTTCCAGAGACCAGGGTGCTCCAAGGCCCATCCATCCTGGCCCTCATTGATGTGCTGCTTTGAGACAGTAGACCTTTCCTGGTAGTCCTCAGCCTGTCAGCCTTCATTTGGGACATCTCAGCAGCTGGGGCTGGGTTGTTGGTGTTTGGAATGGGGTGGGTGCTCTCAGGGAACATCCTGAGGCCGTTGGGTGGGCAGTTGTGGTGTTCTGTTCTTTGTCCCTCGAGAGGGAGGTGTTGCAGAAATTCCCTGTGGTTCCTACCTGGGCTGTCCTTTTCTGCTTTCATCCTGATAAAGAGAAATAATTGAACTCTAAATGTAACATGTCTTTGTAGGAACAAGCTCTTTGCATGTTCCAGCACTTTTATTTCCAGTTCTGGGGGTGAGTCTCAAGCCTGTGAAAATTGTTCACTAGGCTCAGTGTCCCTGTCTGTGTAAAATTGCTCAACACAGATAGAAAAAAGCTGGATGAGGCTGTGCTGTGGTCCGTGGGAAATGTTCCAGTTCAGTTTTACATGTGGGTGTGAGCTTAGGTCCATACTTCCCTTTGACAGGGTGGGGAAGGGGGCAGGGAGATGAGTGGAAAAAAAAGCTTTTATTAGGCCATATTGTCTTTAGTCTGACTCAGAGAGAAACTATTAAAAAGCGGTTTCTTTGCAAGAATTGCAAGTGAATTCAGCTCTCCTCATGTGCTTCACTCCCAGCTCTGCGTCTCCCTTGACCTTTCAAGGCAAACCACTCCTTTTCTGATTTCCCAAGCCCAGGGCTGGAAAGTTCCAGTAAAGCAGCAGAACAAAGGAGCAGGAATGGGTGTTGGGAATGAAATTCTCCATTTGCTCCAGTGTTTCTGAGCCTTCACCCAAGGCAGCTGCTTTACAAGAGCCACAGTGCTGGAGCCTAGTGCTGGGTGAGACCTGCACAGTCACTGCTCTCAGATAAACTTCAGCCTGCTTTGAGAGACTGGCAGGGGTTTAAACACCTGGAGGGGCCTTTTTTTTCCTTTTTCTCCCTCTTATTGCAGGTAGGAAGCTGCTGTGAGCACAGGAAGTGCTGCTTTCCACTGAGCAGCTGCAGCCTTTGCATTCCCAGGTGCAGGGATGGCAGCTTGAAAGGAGGGAAGGACTGATCTGCTCTCCTCAGGTACTTGGCACTGGGATCCCCTGCTGGGGCTGACAGCAGGAGGCCAGGCAGAGCAAAGTGATGCTTCAGGATTTTCCATGTTCACCCAGCTGTGCACCAAGCACTCCCTGGCTTTGGGAGCCTTGCTCCAGGATGTGCCTGTGGCAGCCCTGGAGCAGGAGCATCCCTTGCACACAGCGGGGCTCGGGCCTCAGGCTGTGACACCATCCCGTGGCAGAGGGGTGAATGAGTTTCCTGGAGGCTGTTAACATCCTCTGAGTCATTAAACTGCTGAGCCAGTTTAGCTGTTAATGTTCAAACTGTGTCCTGGGGACTCAGAGGGAATGCTGGAGGGCATTTTGGGATGTCCACCAGGTCAGGGGAGATGATCCTTCCTTTCTATTCCACCACATCTGGAGTTTTAGGTTTGATTCTGGTCTCCATGGTTCAAGAAAGACAAGGAGCTGCTGGAGAGGGTCCAGTAGAGGCTACAAAGGTGGTGAGGGGTCTGGAGGATCTCTCACATGAGGAGAGACTGCAGGAGCTGGGTCTGGTTAGTCTGGAGCAGAGCAGTCTCAGAGGGGATCTGATCAGTGCACATAAATCTCTCCAAGGGGTGTCAGAGGATGGTGCCAGACTCTGTTCAGTGGTTCTGGTGACAGGACAGGGAGCAATGGCCATAAACTAAAACACAGGAAGTTCCACCTCAGCATGAGGAAGGTAAAAAGAGCTCTGGATTGGGTGCCTGGGGAGGGTGTGGAGTCTCCCTCTCTGGAGACATTCCAAACCCACCTGGACGTGTTCCTGTGTCACCTGCTTCATGGAGGAAGGACATCGGTGGGCTGGGACATCATCCATCTTCACAGAGGGTTGGGGGGAAGAAGAGACCATCAATAACTCACACCAGGGAGGAACTTTTGCCTGAAAACACACTTCTGCATTTCTTGGCTTCAAAATGCTCTCAATCCCAGAATCCCTGACTGGTTTGGGTTGGAAGGGACCTTACAGATGATCCAGTTCCAACCCTGTGTCATGGGCAGTGATGCCATCGTGTGCCAGATTGCTCAGGGCCCCTTCCAGCCCTCAGTGATGGAGTGGGTGCTTTCCTTCCCAATGGATTCAGGGCCTCCAGCTGCCACCTTTCCCTCCTCTGTGTGGTTTCAGCCCCAACGTCTTCATCCTTCTGATGGCAGCTGGGCTCTTCTCTGCTTGGCAGTTTTCCTTTGTGTTGGAGTTGGAGGAGGAAGAGGGGAGGGAAGTGCTGTAACACGAAGATTAAAAGCAGGTGCTTTTCTCACTTTTATCCAGCAGGACGGTTGGGTATTGAATCAAAGACTGTGGGATCTGTGATGTTTTAAGGATGATCTGCAAAGTGGTTAAGGTAGAACATCTGTGAGATGTGTGTGTATAAATACAGCTGTATGCGCTTCTTGCTCTGCACTTCCAAATCCTGAGCTTTTCCTTTAAGCTCTGTCTTTGCTTCGTTCATTTAAGCTAAGTTCATTTAAGCCCTATCTTTGATTAAACGTTTCTCTTTCAGCAGCTGAAACCTCTTGGCTCTGTTTGGGCTCTGTACTGAGGGCTCTGGAAATGCTCTGGAAAATCTCATGGGCAGAGATTGTTTTGTCTCCACCCAGTCCTCAGCACCAAGGTGCTCAGAAAAATGTGTAAAAGTTCCAGATAAGACAGGAGTGCATTTGTTGCAGGATAGATTTTTATTTCTATTTCTTTTCTTTTCCATTCTCTTTTCCCTTTTCTCTTTTCTCTCTCTGTTGGCTGCAGTTTGGCCTGGAGTACAAGGACTCCCAACATTTGCGTATTTTTCTTATTTTGTTTCACTGAGCAGCGAACTCCAAACTTTAAAAAAGACATTTAAGCCTTTATTTATTTTTTTTTTCAGAGCATTGTCAAAGTAATCCTGAGTTCTGGGTTGATACCTGGCCTATCCCTCAGATGGGAAGTTTCTGTGGGTGCTTGTCCTGTTGGGTACCCACAGAGGTGATTGATTGTGTCCCCTCTGGCTGTGGCCAGGCTGGCTGCTGGGGACAGTGACACATCTGTTAGACAGCCCCAGCTCACAGATGAGTTTTGGCAGGCTGGACCCAGCTCTGGAGAGCTCCAAGGCAGGACTGGAGCCAGGCCTGGCTCTGCTGGAAGGGCTGGAAACCCCAGCAGGCAAAGACAGCGAAGAGGAACCGATGTCTGGGCTGGGAGAGCAGAGGTGGCTTTAATTTTACCTTATTTAGGGCTTTTTTTTTTTTTTTTTTGGAAGTTATTCTAATTCTGAATTAATCCAGCTCGTTTCTGCATAGACATAGGCAGGCAAGTTAGAAATGGTCCAGGCAGGGATGAATTTGTCCAAAGATGTCTGAAGTGAGCCTGTGCTGCTTTTGAGCTGTGGGTTCTCTCTGTTCCTTGCAGTGGTGGTTTAGGGACCCCTGGAGTCTGAGATGTCTTTTAGACACTAAAGCTAGATGAGGTGGTCTCATCCTGTCTTAGCTTCTCCCCTGCTTTCATCAGAGCCTGTTTTCTTTGGGGAATTTTAATTCAATTTTGAACAACTCTGATGTTCTGAGACAAAAACTTGAGCCTGACCCTTCTGCCTGAGCCTGGGGAGGGCTGGGAGCTCTGCAGTGCTCTCAGGGAGTTGTTAATTCACAGGAGGGATTTAAATTTATTATTGGGTGTTCTTTACCACGTGGAGTCACTGGGATAATGGAATAGCCCAACTTCCTGAGTCTTAAATTCCTTGTGTTACTAAAATGTGCCCAGCCCCTAAATGATATGTTTTTACTGAAGTTTGTGCCAACTTGGTATCAACTTCAAATACCACCAGTAAGTCTCTTGGGCATATTACCTGGGTTTTAAATGAATCCAAGCTCAGATGGGCACTCAGGCAGTGTTGGGGTCCATGGGAGAAGCTTTTCCTGCTGCATCTGGCATTGGAGATGCTTAAAGGAGCTTTGAAAATATTGGGATACTTGAAATTAATAAGGTTACACTTCATGGATGCAGGCCAGAACTTCCTACCTTTTATTTCTTTTTAATTAAAGAATGGTTGTAGATTAAAGAGCAGTGAGCAAGTTGGAGAGTTAACTGAATGTGGAGGAAACCTCCTTTTGGCCTACTTAGAAGGGATGAATGCTGTAAAGTCACAAAGTTTTAGAGAAATACCAACTTTAGTTTTGTAATTCCCTTGCACCTGCAGCACGGGAGCAGAAAAGCTGCTGAACAGCGTTTTCAAGGGGAGAACTCACTGCCACGAGGTGTATTTGAAATGAGGATTTTAGCAGGTTTTCAGTGAGGCTTTTTTTGGGACTGAAAAAGGGGGGATGAAAAGGTCACGTCAGGAAGAAGTGTTTCTTTAGGTGTCTGGAGTTGTTGAAGAGCTTCTGTGGACTGTTTGATTCAGTGTTGTCACAGTGAGGCTCCTGCTGGCTCTGGTTTGTGTTCCCATCCCTGTCTGTGGGCCAGAGTTCAGCAAGGGTGTGAAATGTGTTGAGTTGTGCCTATTCAGCAGTGCTGTGCAGGTGCCCTTGGTGAACCTGGGAGGGCAATTCCTGTTTTCCTGTCACCAGATCAGGTGTCCTGGCTGGGAAAACCCGACCAGCTCGCTTGAGTTGCCATAAAAATTGTGATGCAGCTCTTGACATAAGCTGATTCTCCATGGGCAGCCCTTTAATTTGTGTTTGAAATGGGGGTGATGGGCTGGTGCTCCTGGACCCCAGAGCTGTGCAGGAGCTCAGTGTGTAGGAACCATTCCAAACTGTCCATGGGTTTGTTCCAGTGCTGCCAGAAGAGGGAATGGGAGCATGGAGGGGCTTTTACCCCAAAGAAAGGGAGGATCCTGCTTGCAGTGTCTCAGGCTTGGTGGAGGCTGCAGGGAAACGTGGTTCCTCTTCCTGCTCAGGCCATGGCCTCTGCTGTGAAATTCCATCTCTCTGTTTCATCAAATCTCTGCTCACACAGGTTTGGGAGGCTGGTGCCACTTCCACAGTCAAGCAGATTGCATTTCACAATAAGGGAAATAAGTGTGTGTGTGTGTGTGTGTGTGATTTTAATTTTAGTTTCATGGATTTTTCATAAAGCCCGTGATGCTTTCTGGAGTAGTGCAGTTACTCTTTCCCTAGAGCAGTGCTCTAATTCACGTTGTTTTGGTTGTTTTCATGGCAGATAGAGCAATTCTTGCCCTCTGCTTATTCAGTTTATCTCATAGTCAGCCACTGAGGTTATTTGACTGCTCTGGTGGGAGAACACAGTGTTTAAATCAACAAATATTGAAGGCTTCATTCAGCCAGGTGCCTAAAGCTGAGCTCTAGAAACCTCCAGCTGTGGTTGGAGAGCTTATTTTTTGTTGCTTTTCTTTTTTTTTCCTGGCACTGACTTTGCTGCAGTAATTGCTTAAATGGCCTTTTAAAGACCCTGAATGCAGAAAAAGAAACAAGAATTGAAAGAATGGAGGCATAGTTGTGGCTCCCTCTGCCCACAGCTTTTCAAATAGTTAAATAAAACAGTGGAAAAAGGAGCACTTAATCTTCTTCCAAAGTTATTGCTATCAAAAACAAACCCTTGTGCCTCTTTCTGTACACAGGGAGGTCTGGGTGGTGTGAGAGGGAGCAGGTGGAGGTGATAACTTTGAATCCTGCTTGGAGAACCCTCAGTCACTGCTCCTGCAGGTGAGGTTTGTGTCTCTGTGTGCTCCAGAGAGCACTGGGGAGCATTTTGGGGATGTTTTGGAGCTCTCTCTGGGGGCTGTGAGCCAGCAGAGCCCACATGGGAGGCAATGCCAGGCTGGGTTGCCTGGAATTAGGGGGAATGGATCTCTCAGTGGAGTGTCTCATCAGGAAAAATGGCCAGAGCTGATCCCCAGGGCACAGTGACCACTCAGGGTTTGGAGAGACTTCCCAGATCCACCTGGAAGGATGCTTTGTGCCCAACATCTGTGCCTTTCAACTGGAAATCAGGAGCATCAGAGATACTGTCCCCCTCTTAATTGATGGGCAGTCTGAGGCTGGAGGGGGCAGATGCTGCAGGAGGGCTTTGAGGCCCCCTGGGCAGAGCCTGGTGTGAGTTCAGCACTGCCCATGTGTCCAGCCAGAGGTTGGATCGGATGCTTCACATGGATTGACCAGGCCTAAAAAGGCTTTCAGTTTGCTGGAAATGTCTTTAAATCTCAGATGAACACCAAAACTCTGGAAGTTTAGGGAATGATAAGGGTGTTTGAGATACTGGAATGCATCACTTTTAGAATCTAGAGCTGCTGGTGCTGTTTGGGCGGGAGTTGTACTCAAAGCTTTCAGGTCAATGCAGTGGGAAGGAGACATTAATTATCAGGGCAAGGTTCTTCCCCCAGAGGGTGCTGGCACTGCCCAGGCTCCCCAGGGAATGGGCACGGCCCCGAGGCTGCCAGAGCTCCAGGAGCCTTTGGACAGCGCTGCCAGGGATGCCCAGGGTGGGATTGGTGGGGGGTCTATGCAGGGACAGGGGCTGGGCTGGATGATCCTTGGGGTCCCTTCCAACTCAGGATATTCTGTGATTCCATGATTAAGGTGGAATAAAGAAATGCATTTTAAAAGGGTAGGAAAAGGGGGAGGGTTTTTTTCTTTCCCCCAATAGAAATGGAAAGAGAATTTGGGTGGGTTTTTGGAAGAGCTGTCCTGGTGAGCTGGGTGGTGCTGGGTCTCCTCCCTGCTGACCTTTGCACAGGGAGCTGCCTGTGCTTGGAGCTGGGCTTTGCTGTCAGCTCAGGGACACTGGACTGGTCAGCCCAGGATCCTGGTGGTCCTTCATGCCTTAGCCTGGCACCAGGTTCTTGACAGGTCAGAAGAGACCCTTGTGAAGCAGCTGAGGGAGCTGGGGAAGGGGCTCAGCCTGGAGAAAAGGAGGCTCAGGGGGGACCTTGTGGCTCTGTACAACTCCCTGATAGGAGGGGACAGCCAGGGGGGTCAGGCTGTGCTTCCAGGGAACAGGGACAGGAGGAGAGGGAACGGCCTCAGGCTGGGCTGGGGAGGGTCAGGGTGGACACCAGCAGGAATTTCTTCATTGGAGGTTTGGAGTGCCCTTCCCTGGAGATATCCAAGGAACACCTGGACATGGCACTGAGTGCTCTGGGCTGGGATCAAGATGGGATTGGTCACAGGTTGGACTCCATGGTCTCAGAGGTTTTTCCACCCTTGATCCTGGGATTCAGAATGTTGTTTTCCTCACCTGTTTGTGCTTTGAGGGCAGTGTGAGGTGAGGTGCTGGTACCCACTGGCCTGGCTGTTCCTCCAGTGTCACTCCAGGCTCTTTGGATCCTGTAGGTGAAAATTGCTTTGGAGGGAGCTGCTTTGAACCAATCCCCCCTGCTCTGACAGAGCTCTCCCTGTACTCCTTGTGTTGCTTTTCATAACTGTCTGCTCTCTGGTAGGAAAACAAGCCAAGGAATCCCTAACAGCAGGTTGATGTAATCATTGCAAGGAGCCTGCCAGTGAATTGTTATCACTCCTGCTTGCCTGGGGAGCTGCTGGGTTGTCATGTCAGAAACTTTCCTGCAAGTACATGACATTCACAGTTGGATTTTTTTCAGCTAGGATTTGAAATCTTTGATGGGACAAAGTCATTGATGGAGGAGCAGGAAAATGTTTGGAAGGGAAGGAAAAGCAATGTTTTATATGGCCATTGTTATGTGTGAGCTTTGTCAGGCTGCAAAAACTGTGCTGCATTTGAATCACAGAATTATTTTAGTCTAGAAATGCATTTACCACTTCTTCACTCCTGTGTTTACTCCTGCTGTTACCTCTGAAATGACACCATGAATCCTGGTCCTGTTGTGCTTTGTTGTGCTGAAAGAGCCAATTCCCACTGACCAACATTCCCAGGAGAGCTGGGATAGCCAGGGAGGTATTCCTTGTGATGTTCCCTGTAGCAGCAGAGCCCTGATGTGGACATTTGGCTGCTGAGCTGTGTGTGTGCCACAAAAGCTCACTGGGCCAGCCCTACCAGCAAAGCTTTTCCGTGTCAGCCTGGCTTTGGGAAGGGCTTTGCCAGAGATCCGGATGCAAGATGGGGCAGAGTTTTGTTTGCCAGGTGAGGTGTTGACATATGGCCCAATAAATGCAGTTATTGGACAAGCCAGAGATAATATTTACCTTGAAAAACCCGTTGTGGGGAATAAATGGCCACATCTGCAGCTGAGGGAAGTAGGAGTAAGTGCACTGCTGTCACCTGGGCCACCCACCCCAAATGTCACCATGTGAGGATCCAGGAGGGCCGAGCAGGTGGGTGAGGGAACAACCTGACACTCAGTGCTGTGCTTTAGTTGATGTGGTGGTGTTTGATCCATGGTTGGATGATCTTGGAGGTCTTCCCCAACCCTAAATATTCTGGGATTCTGTGATTTACATCCAGCAGTGTGCTGGAGGAGAGGGTTGCTCTTCCACTGTGAGTAGCTGTACCTTCCCTGGGGAGTTTGAACACCACTTGTGACCCTTTTCTCCTCTCTTCCTCCCTCTCCCTGCAGGGTTTAATGCCATGGCTGCAGATGAAAGCGCTACAGAAAAGCAAGTGGGGGAACCAAAAATGGCAGTAGACGGTGAGACCAACGGTTCCTGTGAGCACAGCGAGGGTGGGGGCCACCCAAACCCAGCGAAAAACACTCAGGACAACACGAAAGTGAGCCAGCAGGACTCTACTACTAAATTAAATAGGATAGCAGAGAATGGCATTTCGGAGCGGGACGGCGAGCCTGGCAAGCAAAACCACCTGAAAGCAAATGACTTCACACAGACTTCTGTCACAGGGAGCAATGGATATATCCTCACCAAGCAGATGGCACAGGAGCAGCCTCTAAGGACTACCAGCTTTGCTTCTCTCACTGGCCACGCTGCAAAAACCTTGCCTGGAGGAGCAGGCAAAGGCAGGACTGTGGGGTCCTTTGCCCAGCTCCAGGCCACGATGCCGAGCAAGCTCGGTGAGGGCAGTAAGGACACGGATGCTAAAAAAGGCCCCGCTGCTAACGCTGAAGTCAAGGTGCACCGAGCACGGAAGACAATGCCCAAACCCACCCCCAGCCTGGTAATGTACCTGTCCAGCACAGAGCTGCTGCTGCTGGCCTTGCTCTTGGCTTTCTGTGGGCGTGTGAGGGGTACCTGGCTGCATGGCAGCACGTGCTGCTCAAAGCTTGTCCGCTGAGCAGATTGGTTTTCTGGTTTTTTATTTTTTAATATATTTATCTCTCTAGATATATATTAATTTTTTCTCTTCCTACAGACAGAGATGTTAAAATAGATGGTCACATGGCCACCACCAGTTCCCGTCCCCAGTGTGTTTCTAAATATATAATTGATCAATTGCCTCCTCCAACACATCTGTGTGAGACACTAAATGGCCTTTCTCTCATGTCTCTATTGCTCATCAGCCTCTGCTGACATCCAGAGCTGCTTGTGAAACAAATTAGATTTCTTCTAAGGTCAACCCAAAGGAAATTAAGCATAGCATGTAAACTTGAGGCTTCTCCTAAGCTCAGAAGCTGTCAAGGAGCTGATGTGTGAGGCAGCTTGATTGTATTGCTGTAGAAATCATTGTAGGGCTAAAACAAATGATGTTTTCTCTCCACGTTGTTCTCTCCAGAATCCTTAGGGGTGGATTTACCATCACTTAAAAAAGCAGAGACCTGCTTGGTTTTTTGGAGGCATAAGGAGATGTCATTTGATGCATTATTGTCATAGTGGGGAGGACAGAAATGGGCCTTTCTTTGTCAGGGGATGAGTTTGGTTATTTTTTTGGTTCTTTGCCAGAGGTAGGGAATAGATCCTGCAACAGACAGATCTCCACTAGAAGCAGTTGGTTTTCATCCCTGTGAAGCTTTATATGACTACAGTGAGCTGGATCTTCTCATTGTTCTGTGTCTGAGGGTGGAGGGAGAATGGCCTTTAGGTTAAGGAAAGGATTAGACATGGGAGTCGTTCCCAGAAATGCGTGGAAGCTGCTGCAGCTCTGTCAAGGTTGGTGGAATCCATTGGTGCTGTGATCTAGCAGATCCAAAGGAGCCCTCAGATGTCCCCCACAGCACAGCAGTGGTGAGGTGTGAAGGGCTCAAAGCTGTAAGTCCCTGTGGTCTGGAGCAGGAAAAGAGAGAGAGAAAAGGGAAAAGAGAGGGGTGGCACCTCGCCAGCCCCAGATGGGGAAAGGCCCCTTGGCTGCGGCACCACCTGTGCCTCCGGAAGCAGCTGGGAGTGCAGAGAGCACAGCAGGATCACAAACTGTGGGCACCAGGCTGGGCAGAGGGGCAGAAGCCACACCTGCCTGCCAGGGTTTCCAGCCAGCCCCCCTAAGCACTGATTGCCCCTCTGCCTTTCCCTGGCTGCCTTTGAATTCTCTGCTCTCCCTGGCTGTGTTTCCTGCCTTGCAGAGGGGAGTTCAGCTGCCACCAATCTCCCATCAGGATGTCTCTGACCCAAGGGAGGCTTTGCAGCCCAAACTGCCTCCAACCCCCAGTTGTGCACTGGAATTAGACTGGGCAAACCCCTAGACCCTTGTGGAGTTTAACAGAGAGAGATCCCGTGGGGCTGAACAATTGAGAGAGGCAGTTCCCTCCTGGTGACTGCCAGGTTGGGAGGGAGCATTTCCCTCATTCATATTTTATGACACATCAGAAGAATATTTGTATTCAACCCCTTGGGCTTCAAGGTTTATCTCTGGAAGTGGCATGTGGTGTTCAGGAACTCTGGGACACAGCTCACTGGGATGGTGCTGGTGATCCTTCTTTGCTCACACGACAAAAGCAGCTTCAAAAAACCAGAGCCTGCACTTTTTGGGCTGCTCTAGAAAGGACATAGCCTGTCCTCAGCTCCTCTGGCCATTTGCCTTGGGCTTAAAATAGGGAGAGAAGCAACATTCCCAGGAAGGGTGGTGAGAAGAGGCTGTTCCCATGTTCTCCACTCAAGCCTCTGCAGCTGAATGGGAACCCAAGATTTGATCTCAGTCCTGCAAGACAATAAAACATCTGTTGTGTTCAGCCTTCCTGATAATTACTCCCTCATTTTTCCCCATTGTCTCTGGAATTTAGATGCTATTTTCTTTGGAGCAGCAGAGTCCTTGCTAGTTGTCATTTTTCTGTCCCAATTGTTTCTTTGTTGAGCTGCTTAGAGGAGGCTCCTCAGCTCAGGAGCATTTCCTGCACCAACCTTGACACTTTTTCCTTTTCAAAACCTCCCTGAAATCAGGTTCTGTGTCCCAGGAAATACATTGTGGAAATCACCCAGGAGCTGATATTACAGGACACAGTAGTTTGCTTGGCTAATATTTTTTAGGGCATTGTTGTGTTCTTGGTGAAACTGTTCTGCTCGGGAGGAGGAGGAGGGGAGGAAGGTATTTTGCTGCCTGCAAAGTGTAAACATTTGTTCCCTCTGGCTCCTGCAGAAACCCACTGGGGTCAAAAAATTGTTTTCTGTAATCCAATAGCTGTCAGGGGACCTTGGTAACCTTTTCCTGCACATGTGAATTGGTCTCTGAAAGGAAGAAGAGAATTTTCTCACCAATTTAACCAGCTTTTTCTCTGTTTAGGAGTTGCTTCCTGAATTGGGATTGAAGCTGAATCTGAAACAGGTGACAATTTTAATTGATGTTGTCGCATGTTAAGGTGGTTTTTGAACAGAGACCTCAGAAGAGTTGTTGACAGCATCACTTCTGCTCCCCTTCTGAATGGAGCAGTAACACAAGCATTGCCCTTTTGGAAGAAGCTTTCTTTCACTCCTAGTCCCTTTTACAGCCCTGTTAAGAACCCAAAAGTTTCCAGGGCCAGGCAGCAGACTGAAAGGCAAGTGTGTGTCTGTATGTGTGTGTCCTGTGCTTGGAGAAGGCCCCTCCTGCTTGGGAACCACAGTTTCTGAACTTAACTTCAGTGAAACGTAAGGGATAAAGGATGATAAAGGTTGATAAAGAGTGATAAAGGTAGTGAGAGCATCCCAGAATTACCTTTGGAGACAGGAAGAGCAGATGGATGAAGTGGGAATCCCAAGTTGTGTTTCCTTTCTTTGGTCACCATGAGGCTGGAATTTGGGGTGTGTGTCTCTGGTGGTGTGTCTACACATTTTTTAATGCTGTGCAGGGGACTGGGTCAGGAAATAGTGCACAAATCCTTTTAATGAGGGTTTTGGCCTGATTCACATGTGTCCCCAAAATGCCAGGTGCCAGTTTAACTGGGGGAGACAATGTTTGGCAGGGAGGAAGAGCTTGGAGCAGGAGATGCTTTGCTTATGTTGGTCTTTTCACCAATATTCATCAAACTGTTCCCTTAAGTAGCACTGCCATTAAATACCAGATCCCAGAGCTTTTGAAGTGCCTCCTTTGTGTGTGCACACAGGTGCTGCTGTGCTGACCTGGGCTGGGGCTGCTCTGCAGGAGCCTCTGGCCTAGAGAACACCCTGTGCCCATCTCCTGGGGCAGCCAGGGGATTGCAGGGGTCTGGGATTGCTCAGCAGTGTGCAGGAAACATAAAGCAAAAGGGCAGGGCTGATGATAATGGGGATATTGTGTCCTTGGGGAGGATTTAGGAGGTCCATCCAGGACCATCTCCAAAGGGGTATCCAGACGCGCTCCACTGGACTGAAAGAGTGAAGTCTGTGTATATGAGCTTGGGCTGAGTTAAATATCATAATACTATGTAATATCTGAACTCCTGAGTTGGAAGGGACCCCAAGGATCATCCAGCCCAACTCCTGCACAGACCCCCAACAATCCCACCCTGGGCATCCCTGGCAGTGCTGTCCAAAGGCTCCTGGAGCTCTGGCAGCCTCGGGGCCGTGCCCATTCCCTGGGGAGCCTGGGCAGTGCCAGCACCCTCTGGGGGAAGAACCTTTCCCTGCTCTGCAGCCTGAGCCTGCCCTGGCCCAGCTCCAGCCCTTCCCTGGCTCCTGTCCCTGTCCCAGAGCAGAGCTGGGAGCTGCCCCTCGGGAGGAGCTGCAGCCCCCGGGGAGCTCTGCCCTCACTCTGCTGCAGCTGAACAATCCCAGTGCCCTCAGCTGCTCCTCATGGGCCCCTCCAGACCCTTCCCCATCTTCCCTGATGGGAAATCTCCTTCAGGAGTGACAGTGCTGCCATTGGGCTCCTTCAACAGAGGGCTTGCTGCAGAGGGAAGTGAGAATGAAGGCAGTTGTTCAGTACATTTAATTTGATTTTTAACTGGTGGTGCTGGTGCTGCTGAGGCAGCCGTGCTGGCTGGAGATGCTGCCCCAGCTCTGACCACAGCCCACAGAAATAACGGCCCTGGCCCAGCAGACAAATGGTGGATTTGTCATTTGTTTCTGTCAGGAGCCCTGGTGGCACATCTGGCTTGGGCTCCTGTTTCGTTTTGACTGATGTGTGACACTCCCTTGGTGCAGGAGGGGACAGGGGTGAGATCCACACCCCTGAGTGCTCTGCTTCAGAAACACTTTGAATGCAGATTTGGGGCCACATCTACACTTAAGCTCAGTCTGCCTGGCTGCCTAAATCACGTTTTTATGTAGACTTGTGACTGCACTCAGATCAGTGCAATTGTAATCAAATCACAGTGGAATCCCCCTTGTAATGGGCACGTGTTAATCAGCAGATGAAAGGTGGCTCAGCCTTGCAGCTGGTCTGATCTAGACTAAGACCAAAGCTTTGCAGGTTTGTTGCTCCAAGGTAAGGCTTGATCAGGCTCCTGCAATTCAGCAGTGAAAAGCACAATCCTGCAGCAGCAGAGAAAAGGCAGAGCAGCACCACTACAGCTCCTACAGGCACTATCATCAGCTTGTGATCAATTTTTTATAGCAGACTGGTATTTCTTGCTTAACCACCACTCAGCAGTTGTTAGAGGCAGATCCCCCTGGGAGCTGCTGCTTTGTGCTCTTCAAGGGCAGCGCCTTGGTACAAATCTCCTGCCCCTGTTCCTGGTGGATGGAGAGGCAGAGCTGCTCCCTGTTGCCAGTGGCAGTGCTGGTCAGCTCACTGCCTCTCTTGGCAGCTCGTTGTGAGCTGGAGGTGAAAGTCCTGCAAAGCAGAGCTGAGGGAGTGCATAATCCAGGCCTGAGGTGGTTTAAGGCATGAAGAGCCCCTCTGCAGGACTCTCAGAGCTGCCCTGCTCTCGGGCAGGACCTGTACCTGTGTCCTTCTGCCAACACTCTGCTTTCTCTGCTGGTTTTAGTGAAGGAAAGACCCTTTAAATGCTGGGCAGTGGGAAAAATGTCATGTGGATTTTAGGGAGGGGGTCCATTACTGAGGTTGGTTTGTTCTGTAGTTTTGCTTTCAGAAACAAAACCCAAACAACTGAGGATATTCTGTCTTTTGCCATTTTAATAACTTCCCCCTGCTGCTGTCGGGGGTTTCTGTGCCAATAATAGAAATGTGGTCGATCCCATTAAAATGTAGACAGCACTTTTTGTAAACACATCAAATGTTGTGTTCTTCCCCAATCTAAGCAGTTTTCTTGGCTGTATTTCTCCCAGTGGGGTTGGACATAGTGGTGGTCCCATTTTTGGTGTTTCCAGGCACAACCATTGCAAGGAATGCTGGAATATCTGCCCACCTTCTTCATTATTCCCTACGTGAAGTTGTGACTTTAGAGTCTTTTGCATAGGATGAGCTGATAGCACGTGAGAAGCTGCAAGAAATGAAGATGTTGGTGTTGCAGATTCTTTTTCTCTCTCATTTATGGTCCTTTCTTGGCCTCCAGTGGCTCCACAGCATGTGACCACATGGAGCTCAAACTGCATCCTGGAGTTTCTTTTTCGTGGGATTCTGCTCTCAGTACTTCTCTCAAACTGTGGATAAAACCTGTTTAATAAGAACAGCAAAGATGTAACTGTTTTATCTAGCTGAGAACCAGGAAAGGTGGTGAGAAATCTGACTTAAAACTTTGTGCTGATCCTTTTTATTGCAATCCTTAGGTGTCATTTTTTATACACGTGAGAAATCTCTTCACTCCTTTCTGGGAATTCTCATTTTTTACTATTGCTGCATATGCCTCCAAGTAAATCTTTATCTCACAAGACTTAATTTGATTTAAAAAAAACTTTTAGCAGAATTGCCATGAAAAAGTCACATTAAGCAGTTGTTGTGCAGCCTATTGAAGATTTTAAATTTACTTCTGTGTTGTAATTATAGAAAAAGAGAAAAACCCCAACTAATAACATAATATTTATTGATTTAAAAATTGGATTTTATTCTTCCAAGCAACCTGACATGGCCTGAGTGTGAATTCCTGCTGTTTGGGAGTAACAGCACCTTTTATCAGAGACCTGTTGAAAAAACTGCACTTAAAGGACACAAAATGCAGCCCTTGTTTACACTTCTGGCAAATCTGCCTGTCCCAAGCTCTTTTTTCTAATTTTAAGTTAGAAATGGAAAGCATTGGATATTTCAGGGGAGTTGGGAATTCTCAGAATAATTGTGTAGCCAAGAGTTACTGTTAACCTTTAGATCTATAAACTCAGGACTTTTAAGAGGTATAAATAGTATTGTTGAGACTATTCTTGGCATACTCTGCCCTGCACTCCTGACGTGCATTTTTTAAGGGGTAGAAAACTGGGAGCAGACTCAGGAGTGATCCAAGGTCCAGAAAATGATCCTATGGCCACTTAATTTACTCATTCTATTAAAATTATTGAAGAGAAAGTTTGGAAAAAAAAAAAAAGAAGCTGGTCATAATCCATAAGTATCCCCTAGGAGTGAGAAGTTCTGATGAGACAGGGCTTCTTAATTTAGTTGCAAAAGCATAATGCATTTAATTATTTGACATTGAGAGCAATTAAGCGTTGGAACAACATATCAAAGGCTATGGTGGATTTGTCGTCTTTGAAATCATTAATCCAAGACTCGCTGCCCTTTCAGAAAAGCTGTGGCAATTGAGCCAGAAGTTATGGGCTTGCTGCAGGAATCATTGGCACTTTGATGGCCTTTTGCTGTGGGTCATTTCTGATTATCATTAGGGCTTTGCTGGGCCTGGCGCTGCCAGCACCACACACGTGGCACAGCCTAATTAGGGGAATTAGGAATTAGCCTCTTCCCTGTTTGTTCCCAAGGTCACATTGCTGCAGAGCCGTGCTGGGGGTGTCTGTCTGAACCTGAGGGCTTTTATTGCTTCCTGCTTTTTATTCCAGCTTTGCTTCTGCCTGGATTCCTCGTTCTGTTTGGGTCTTTCGGCTGTTGCTTCACAAGTCCCTTAAGGAGAGTTCTCCTTCAAGTGGAGCAGCACTTAAACCTTAGAATCATGGCAGGTTTGGGTTGGAAAGGACCTTAAATCTCATCCAGTGCCATGGACAGGGACACCTTCCACCACCCCAGGCTGCTCCAAGCCCCAATGTCCAACCTGGCCTTGGACACTGCCAGGGATCCAGGGGCAGCCACAGCTGCTCTAGGCACCCTGTGCCAGGGCCTGCCCACCCTCCCGGGGAACAATTCCTGCCCAATCTCCCATCTAATCCTTCTCTTCTTTAGTGTGAGGTCATTTCCCCTTGTCCTGGCACTCTCTGCCCTTGTGAAGAGTCTCTCTCTTTCTTGTAGCTCCTTCAGGTACTGCAAGGCCACGGTGGGGTCTCCCCAGAGCCTTCTCTTTTCCAGGATGAACAATCCCAGTTCTCCCATCCTTTCCTTGTGTTCTGCTGCTTGTGCTCCTGCTTTGCTGGAGCAGCTGTGCCAAACCTGCCTGCTGCACAGCTGGATGCAGTGGGATAAATCAGAGGGCAAATCCAGTGTAAAATGTCACAGCAGAGGCAGCTTTCACCCCCATGTCTGTTGACACTGTGGGAGAGAAGGACAAGCAGGGACTTTGTTTCTGTTCCTCCCTGTGTTTCCTTTTCTCACCAGGTACCTCCTTGCTGGGCTGGAACAGGAAAATGTTTCAGTGAACTGGACTAAGGGGCCTTGCCCTGGCCTTGACTTCCCTTTGCCACACTTGACACAAAAGGAACAGGAATAAAAGCACCATTACACCAAGGCATGACTGTTTAAAGAATAAACACAGATGGAAAAAGGAAACACAAACACAGTCTGGCCTCTCTGTCTGAGGCTTTTAGGGTACAAAAAATGGAGTCAGACGCTCAGGAAGGGGATTGTTTCCTAAATTAGAGGAGGAAAACATTGAAGTAACATCAAAAGCTGAGAAAAGGCACTCAGAGATGTGGTTGAGTGGTGGACTTGGGTTAATGGTTGGACTTGGTGACCTTAAAGGTCTTGTCCAACCTAAATGATTCTCTGTGGAGCTGTAGGAACCCTTCTTTCATATCCAAAGGTTTTGACTTTGTATTGGGCACAAGCTCAAACCAGAGCAGGTGTGAGTGGCTGTGGTGCCTGGGAGGGGCTGCAGGAACAGCTACAAAATCCCCTTGGTTTGCAGTAGGAGCCTGGAGCCTGCCTGGGGCTTGGAACAGCAGCAGCTGGAGTGGGAATACGTGGGTGAAGGGAGGCTTGGACAGCTCTCTGTAGATGCACCTCAGTGTCAAGGAAAGAGCTGCTCTGGCTGTGTTTGTTGTGTGCTGGGCTAGAACGAGGAGCCCCTGCTGAGGCTCAGTGGTGCCAAATGCTGTCCAAAAAAGAGATCCCTTTCCTTTGCTGCCTGCCCCTGTACAACAGCTCTGCAGGAGCGTTGCTGAGCCTGCTTGATGTGACAGCCACGCTCAGGGTGTGTTCCAGGGAACAGGTGCTTTGCTTGAGTTGGTTCCTCTCCTCCAGGGCCCCCCAGAGCTGTGTAAGCAGGGTCTGCTCCTTGTCATCACCTCTGCGAGGTCACCTGTCACCTGCACAGCCCTCAGCCCAGAGGGAGTCACCTCAGCCAGGCTGGGAGTGTTTAGCAAAGCTCCTGATGTGCTGGAGGAGGGGCTGTGTGCTCCTGCTGGGAATGTGGCCCTGGCTTTAGATGAAAGTGGTTTTGGTTGAGAGAAAGGAATTAAATTAATTTCCTAATTTTTTAAAAAAATTACTTACTCAATTTAACCGCCTTTTTTTTCCCCCCAGCATGCAAGTAAAGACCCCAAAGATGGGAGAGACAGCAGAGATCAGAAGGAATCCAAGGAGAAGGAATTTGAGAACATGCTGGACTTTGTGAAGCCGTTGTCGTTGCCCTCTCTCCCGGGCCTTCACCAGTCACTACCTCAGAACCAGAGCTATGTGGCCACCACCAAGTCGCAGACAGGTAAAAGGGAAAGGCTTGGGATGGTGGAATCCTGAGCAGCTCCCACCTCCCAAACCTGTGTGTGGGGCTGAGAGGGAGGTGAGGAGGTTAACAAGGACTAAAAGCTCTGGTAGTACCTTTTTGCCACTCAGTCTCCTCCAGGTTTCCCTTCCCTGCCTCTGCTAAAAGCTTTTCTTAGAGGAGATACTTTGATTCCTTTTCCCTCTGGGATATTCTGAAGAGGTTTCTATCAGTTCTGTAGGGCTTTGAATATCTCCACGGCTGCTTACCAAGTATTACAGCCTTATAAATAAAATTATTGGGTTCACAGAATTTTTTAGCGGTCTCTTCATAAATTCTGGTGAAATTTCATTACCACGGAAGATGAAGAAATGCTTTCAAGGAACAGGCTGTGCAAGTGCAGACAGTAACAGTGGTGCTGAAGCTGGCTGTTCCTCAAAGAGCCCGCACCAAGCATCCTTCTGTTGTGCAGTCACCAAAGACAGCAGCAGGCAGGGAGCTGTGATGTCTGGTTTGATTAGAAGGCCAGGAGGGAGACTCAACAAATTAAGACCCAATCAAAAGAGTGAAAGGAATCAAACAGACTTCCATAGCAGGTGTAAAATGAGGTTAAATGGCAGACAGCTCTTTATGTAAGGTGCTTTTCCCTGTGTGTTCTTCAGTTATTGTCGGATTGCTTCCATTGTCAGTCAGTATTGTTGGCCTTGCAATCTCAATTTGAGCAATTGGATTCCATTCAGTCTCCTACAGCATGAGCAGCACTGCCAAATGCAGGATAATTTAAGGATTTGATGCTGTG
>VZSR01000692.1:1854544-1895758 GCA_013398615.1 Brachypodius melanocephalos
TGTGGGTGAGGATAGAGAGAGGGTGCTGGGGTGGGATGAAGGTGTAGATGGATCCCAGTTCCAGTGAGGCACGTTAGCTCAGGAATACTGTCACCAAGGGTCCAAGGTACTGCCCCAGCCCTCCTGTCCCACTCAGCAGCCCCTCTCCATTCCCTGAAATGTGCTGATTCAGCATCCCCCCCCGGATTGCTGTGCTCCCTCAGGAATGGTTTGTTCAGCCCTGGGAGAGGAGGGGCTGGTGCTGCTCCCAGTGCTGAACTCTCCTCAGATCCTGCATCCCCAGGCTGGACCTGCCCCTCTGTCCCACTGCTCCCTCAAAGGTCGTCTGGCTCCTTTGATAGAGGCACATCAAAGAGAGGGTGGGAACCTTCCCCTCCAAGGGAGGGTCAGGAGTGATGAGGGATCTTTCACCAGAGCCTCTGCATGTCAAACAGATTAGAGAAGTGACAGCTCAGGAGGCGAGGAATGAGCTTTGTGAATTGTGCTCCCAGAGAAAACTCTTAAACCTTTAAGATCTTGACAGGATTTTACATGAAAACAGCGAGGACTTTCCCTGGCCTTTTATGTCTTGAAATATCCCTTTGCTAGGCTTGGGCTCGTTGGCTGTAGGAATTCCTGATGGGTGAGAGAGGCTTGGGCTTGGCTGACAGGGTCAGAGTCGTGGGCAGGGTGCTCTGGGGGGAGGCTGCCATTGCCAGGGCAGCTGAAGAGGAATCTCCCCCAGGAATGATGTGTTAAATCTGCAAAACCTCACAGTGAGATAACTCTCCATTCCCATTCAAAAGCTTGGAAAACAGCAGCCAGCTTCCTTCTCAGTGTGAGTCAATCCCATAGCAGTGGGCAGGGAGAGCTGGGGATGCTTCAGGGTGAACCAGCCCAAAGCCAAAGGCTTCTGTGTTGCAAACATTGCAGACATGGTTTGTGCAGGGCTGGAACAGGGGGATAGGACTAGAATCAACCCCCTTGTCACTTGGCCAGTGTTTGGCAATCTTGGGTGACCCAGTGATTGATTTCAATCCAGAGCAACCACAGGAATATTCCCACAGTGACCCCCCTCAAAAGCCCTCATCCACCTTTCCATAGGTTTGTAAATGTTCAGCATCTGAGAGGAGATGAGGAAAAGGCAAGAACATGGGAGCATCTTGCTGTTTTCTTTTCCCTGGTTTGTTCTCTTTCCAAAATAAATAATTCTTGGTTGGCTGACACCAAACAGTCCCAGGAATTTTGTTTTCCCATCTGTGTAATAAGCATTTGCAAACAGGAATTTGTGCTTTCCTGATCATCTCTATTTATCACTCCACTGCCTATTCAAATCTCCAGCTCTGTGTGGTTTCCTACAATTTTCCTGGTGCCAGAGCCCAGTGTTGTGGGGAGGGGAGAGAGGCTGATAAAAACCTGCCCCTCATTTCTTTGCCTTTTTGAGGTTTTCTCAGAAGAAGCTGATCTTATCACTCTTGATTTCAGCACACTCAGCTGAGTGTGGCTGGACTTGGAAAAGTGCAGGAGGTTTTTGCAAACTCCAGCTGGTGTGAAAGGGTCTCTTTTACAGGGTGGTGCTAAAGCCTGGAGAGCGTTTCAGGCCAGGGAAGGGGAAGATGTCACAGGACATGGCTGGTGTTGATGGACTGGAAGAAAATTGGAGTTAATTCAGTGTTTTTCTGTGCCCAGGTCTCTCCAATGGCCCAGAAGCAATGGAAGTGGATGGTCTGCAGGAAGTGCCCCTGTGTAGCTGTCGGATGGAAACCCCCAAAAGCAGAGAGATCACCACGTTAGCCAACAACCAGTGCATGGCCACAGAGAGCGTGGATAACGAGGTAGGAGCCTGTCCTTGGGCTCCCCACAGCCTTTCCTGCTGAGGACAAGGCCACAAAGAGTGAAAAACTGTGCCAGGAGCACGGGTGGGGTCACGCAGGGGCTCTGGGCCTGCTAGACTGGGACCCACTGGTGTGAGGAATGGCAGGGCCGGTGTCCCCCTGGCTCAGCTGAGGGCTCCAGCACCCTGGGCCTGTCACAGCTCCAGGTGAGGCCACTGGGAAGGAGCAGGTGCTGAGTCTGCACTGGGAGAGGCTCTGGGTGGGTCTCTGGGGCTTGTCCTGGCCTGTGTGGCTGGATGTGGTTGGTGTAACATTCACACTTGAGGCCAAATGGGCTCAAATACAGGAACCTGCAGCAGAGGGAGAAAATCCAGTCAAGGGTTGGAGCTGGTTTCCCTTGGCTATGAAGGAACTGCTGCAAACTTTTCTGTGGCCAGGTGTTGAGTTCAGGAGCTTGGCATGGCCTCTGCTGCCCCAGCCTTCCTCTCTCTCCTGTTCTTCTGTCCCAAAGCTTCCATGTCCTGGCAGCTCTGCAGCCCCAGGTCTGACTGCCTGGCAGGGATTGCCTTTGGCTCGGTCACAGTTGGGCTGGTTGGGCTCTGCTGGTTCCAGAAGTGTGGAAGGAAGTGGCAGAAGTGACTCCATTCCAAAATCTGGAAAGTGGGAACTGCAGGACAGGAAGGCTCTTGATGGATTCTCCTTTTCCTGGGAGGCACTTGGGTTTCTTTTCAGCTTCAGCCTCACTGCAGCACTCTCACACTCACTGGTGGTAGTACAAGGAGTGAGGATATCCCTAATTCTCCTCTAGGATCCCAGGAGAAGGGTGGATGGAGGGACAAAGGGATAATCAGGTTTGTAGACCAGCTCTGCTTCTGTTATTGTGTGCTGGTACCTGTAGAGAGAGGAATTTCTGAAGAATGGCAAAATAGATTCATTAAAGAGATGTCCTGGGAGACTCATCAGAGAGAGGGGGGACCCCAGGGTTTCTAAACAAACACAAAGTGTGAGAAAGAATTCCTGCTCCTGGCTGTGGTGAATTGACAGTTCTGTCCCTGGATAAATCACAGGGAGGAATAGCAAAGGCCATGCTTTATCTTAGATTCTTTTTAATAATGGGATAAGTGACTCAGAGATGTTAGAGGAATATTATATGTGTGAATAGTGGCTTCTTCAGACTGTCATGTCCTTGGAGAGTGTTATAAATAGTTATGAGCACCCTGCTGCACTCTCTAATGGTTGGAAAATAGCAATTAATCATGTTGAACTTTTTTTAGAGTTTCTAACAAATAATGAAATGTGGTTTAACAGTGCAGGGTCTTCCTCACACAGGTAGTGCAGCTTTCCACACGTCAGTGGAATTTCCTCAGCTCAGTAAAATTCCTCCTCAGGAAAAGATTCATGGTCCTCTCGTGCCACCCCTGCAACTCCTGGGGTCAGGGTGGTGACAGGGACCAGTCTGGCCAAGTTGTCCCAACCACAGGAAGTCTTTGCAGCTGGAATTTGGGAAAGCTGAATTGGCAGTGCCAGGGTGAATGATGAGCCTAAGTTAAAATACATTCTCTTTTCCCACAGGGGTGTTGCTTCTGCAGGAGTGGAATTTTAAAAAATTGGAGACAAAGTTTAGTTTTGTTGAGAAAAAGCAGCAAATCCTTGGCTGGAGCAGAGGGACAGTCTGTGGCACAGAGTCCCTGACTGACTCTGTCATGAGGGCTCTAAATTCTCCACCTTCCCTCCAAGGGACCCTTCCTTGGAGCAGCCTCTCACCTTTATATTCCTAATTTGTAAATCCCCTTTGCCAGGTATTTGGGGAAAGCAAGATTATTATCAAGGGGAACTTGAACCAGAACCCACAGAGGGTTGTGCCATGCTGGCAGGTGACAGCTGGGCTGGGACAGTGTGGTGGCTGTAGGAGGTGCTGAACCCTCTTGGTGCAGCAGAGCAAGGAACACTGGCTGGGAACAGGGAACCTCAGTTATGGAACAGGACAAAGTGGGGATGAGAAAGCATGGAGTGATAGGAAAAGGGGGATGGCTTTAAGCTGAAGGAGGACACGTGAAGAATGGGAAGAAATTGTTCCCTGTGAAGATGTTGAGGGCCTGGCACAGGGTGCCCAGAGCAGCTGTGCCTGCCCCTGGATCCCTGGCAATGCCCAAGGCCAGGTTGGACACTGGGCCTTGGAGCAGCCTGGGACAGTGGAAGGTGTCCCTGCCCATGGCAGGGGTGGAAGGGGATGAGCTTTAAGGTCCCTTCCAACCCAAACCATTCCATGCTTCTGTGATTTTTAAGCCCAGAGCTGTGGATTGGTGAAACCCTTTGGAAAACCTGCTCCAGACACGACTTTAGCTGAGCTCTCATGAAAGCCTGGCTCTTCATCCCTGTGGTCTGGGCAGGGGCCAGTGCTGGAACCAGTACAGACGATAACTTCCCTGGCAATGAGGAGCAATCATTTTTCCCTTTATCTTCCTGTGCCTCGGAGTTTTGAGCAGTAACAAGATTTAGTGCGTATGGTCTCGTTCTCTTGGTCACTGACACCCGCTCTTCCTGGCAAGAGGAGAGTGTGTGTTGTGTGAGTCAGGCCCCTGGGACTGCCCCTTCTGCTGCTTGGCTGTTGCCTATTTCCAGTTATCATTCTGTTGTTGTCGTCGTTGCAAGGAACGAATGACTCGGGGTGCACATGCATGTTAGTTAGCAAATGATGCATTCCTTCCTGAGAGCAGCTTTCACAGCTTCCTGCTGCACTGCTAATGCTCTCTGGCACACAGCTGAATTCCTGTGACAAAGCCAGGCCTCCTCGAGGCAGCGTGCAAAGATCTTCCTCCGCACAAGCACAGGGAGTGTTGTGGTCTCCAGTAATTTCATTTGCTTTAATTTCTCCTGTTCCAGCTGGGCCGATGCACAAACAGTGTGGTTAAGTATGAACTGATGCGCCCGTCTAACAAAGTCCAGCTTTTGGTGCTGTGTGAGGACCATAGAGGGAGGATGGTGAAACACCAGTGTTGCCCTGGCTGTGGATACTTTTGCACTGCAGTAAGTCCGTGCTCTCAATCTAGGGAAGGGGGTACCTGTTGCAATAGCTGGAAGCTGAAGGTGGACATGGTCCCTAAAGGGGTTTCCTGACTTCCTGGCATCAGCCCCACCTCGTTCCACAGCACGTCAGGAGGTGTTTTCAATAGGAATGTGTGTGAGGGTAGCTGAAATCATCACCTGAAATCATCCTGGAGACCCCCAAAGGGTGTTACTGAAGGGATTTCACATGCTGGAAGTCTTGCCTTTGGAATTTCTTTGGAACAAGGGTTTGTTGTTTTTCTTTCTGTGTACAGTGATCAATCACACCCAAAAAATGTCTTTGCTGGGTTTGTAAATGAACCTGTGCCCCCATGTCTGTGTCCCCTCAGGATGGGGAACCTGAGTGATGGCACTGGACCAAGGCAGTGTTGGAGATCTCAGTTAGGTTAGATATTAGGAAGATTAAATATTAGGATGAAATTGTTCCCTGTGAGGGTGGTGAGTCCCTGGCACAGGGAAGCTGTGGCTGCCCCTGGATCCCTGGCACTGTCCAAGGCCAGGTTGCTCCAGGGCTTGGAGCAGCCTGGGACAGTGGAAGGTATCCCTGCCCATGGCAGGGGAGTTGGAACCAGATGAGATTTAAGGTCCCTTCCAACTCAAACCACTCTGTGATCTCCTGCTGCTTCTTCCACCTCTGCCACCGAGCCTTTTAAGGGACTTGGTGCAGTCCTTCAGTGGTCAGTGTCCTGCTTTGCCTGTGGATAAAGCTGAAAGGCACCAACTGAGGCCTCACAGAGTGATGATGAGGCTTAATTGTGTGATGCTGGTATCTTTCAAGATGACTCAAGGAGAGATGCTGCAGTAGTCTCAAGGATTATTGTAGTAAATGGAGCCATCCTGGGTTTTCCTGCTGAGTCAAAGATCATTTAGAAGATAAAATCCTCAAAACCCTTCAAGGCATTTTGCAAAGCTGAAATAGAGTTAATTAGCTTGCTTGGGAGGACTGAGTTGAGGAGAAGAGGGGGTTTGTCTGGCCTTTCCTTGCACTCTCTTCCATTTCTCAGTGCTGTGTGCTGAGAGGTGTTCACAGAATGTTCACAGAGGTGAACCCGGAGTGTTTGTCTGTGCCCCCCATCCCTACCCGGAGCACAGCAGGGCTTCAGGCAGCACCGACACCACAGGCAGGGAGTTCTGGGACCCTGCACAGCAGTTGCAGGGGCTTTGCTAGAAAGGGACAATCATTTTCAGAGGAATTGCCCAGTTTGTTGCATGAGCCGTCAGCTTGTTTGGGTTAATTAGGCTGGTCCAGGCAGAAGAGTCACATAATTTGGGTTCCAGTGGCAGATTCGTGCAGGTTCTTGAGTGGTTTGTGTACAGCTGTGTTTCAGGTAGTTTTAATGCTGGCCCAGCACAGGTCTGAAGTTTTCTTTTCCAGTTTTGGGGGCGTCCTTACAGTGCACTGGCACTTCTAGAGACAGAAGCGAGAACTTCAAGCGTTAGAGGGAAGAGCTGGAAATCGGGACTTCTTTGTTCTGTTTCCCAAGCACAATTCAAAATCTTGCTTTGCAGTCCTTAACCGAGTGAGTTTTTCCCCCTTTACCTTGGTTTTGTTCTCTTCTAAAGAAGTGGCAGTGCTTGCTTTACTGTACTGGACGCAGCAGGGCCGAGAGAGGTGGTGAGAGGCGCGGCGTGGAGCGTGTGGAGGGGCGAGTCAGGGCCCGAGCAGGGGCTCAGTTCCTTCTCTGTGGTTTCTTCAGGGCACTTTCATGGAGTGTCAGCCCGAGAGCAGCATCTCCCACCGCTTCCACAAGAGCTGTGCCTCGCAGGTCAACGACACCAGCTACTGCCCTCACTGCGGGGAGGAGGCCTCCAAGGCCAAGGAGGTGACAATAGCCAAGGCTGACACCACCTCCACCGTGTCCCTGAGCTACGAGCAGCAGAAACCCGCGGCCCTGGAGGGCAGGGCCGACACCACCACGGGGAGGTGAGCTGGGGAGCACTGGGGGGAGCTCCAATCTCTGACCTCCTGCCACACCAGGCTTTGGTTTGAGTATTTGAGCTCCTCCTGATGAGCTGAGTGCTGCCTGGGCTGGCTCAGCTGCAGGAATCGGCACAGGGGGGTTTTTGTGGCGCTCGCTGCCCCAGAGCTGAGGCAGAGGCTCTGGAGGTTGGGGGGTTCAGGAGTTAAGCCATTCCTTCCTCTTGCTGTTAGGAATGGAATAACAGTGGAATTAGTTGATACTGCCAGCTTTGCTAAGTGACAGCGATTCCCATCTGCAGCTCCTGACTTGCACCCACAAGCACGAGTGCAGAGAGAGGAGGAACACACAAATCAAAGCAGCCCTGTGTTGAACTGTGCTCTGACTTCCCATCCCATCTGGCCTTGTTTAGGTGCTTTAAGGGTTGCCCCACATGCCTGGCTCTCCTGTAGCACATCAAGATGTAGTAAGAGGGCAGTGCAATTCCTTTTTGGGGCAAGTTCTTACCGAAAAAGCTATAAAATATTTGGGTTTCGATTTCAGTTTTACTGCTCTGTATTTAAAATGCATTTGCTTTCCTTTTTTTGGCACAAGAGAGACATTGTTGTGTATTTTTAATGGTTTTGCTTTGGCTGTCTCTCATTTTTCCTCTTCAGTGGCACTGGGACGAGGTTGTCGGAGGAAGACAAGCCAGAAAGTTCGGCTGCTGAAGGGTTTGACATCGCTGGGTCTTCAGTTTTTCCAAAGCCTACTACTAGCTTGACCCAGGGACCAGTGAAAGAGACTCTGGAAAGTGCCCTGATTGCCCTGGACTCTGAAAAGTAAGGAAAAGACCATTGGGTCACTCCAGTTCCCAGCAAGGTTGCTTAGCCTAGAAAAATGAGATTTGGCTTTTCTGGATTTTGGTCCAACTCAGATTTTTTTTTGTTCACTTCACTCTTTAGTCATCCCCAACAGATTTGGGAGAACTGTTACAGCTCTAGATGTCTTATTGATTTCTCTGGAGGATTTGGTTTTTCATGGGCTCTTCAGCTGCAGCTGTAACTTCTGGGAGCTCCTGTTCACAGCAGTGAGACCCAAAATCTGTTGTTGGGCAGCACTGAACAGATCCTGCCCTCATTGGAACAGGACTGGCTGGGGCTGGAAGTTTTAAAACCTCCTTCTGGAGACTTGTTTTTCTGGAGCTGTACCAGAGAATCACAGAATGTTTGGGTTGGGACTGACCTTAAAGCTTATCCAGTGCCACCCCTGCCATGACAGGGACACCTTCCACCACCCCAGGCTGCTCCAAGCCCCAGTGTCCAACCTGGCCTTGGGCATTGCCAGGGATCCAGGGGCAGGCACAGCTGCTCTGGGCACCCTGTGCCAGGGCCTCCCCACCCTCCCAGGGAATGATTTCTTTCATATATTTAATCCTAAATTTCCCATCTTTCAGTTTGAAGCCATTCCCTGTGTCCTGTCCCTCCATCCCTTGTCCCCAGTCCCTCTCCAGCTCTCCTGGAGCCCCTTTAGGCCCTGGCAGGGGCTCTGAGCTCTCCTCCTCTCCACGTGAGCAGCCCCAGCTCTCCCAGCCTGGGGAGCTCCAGAGCAGAGAGTCTCCAGCCCTGGGAGCATCTCAGTGGCCTTCTCTGGATTCACTCCAGCAGCTCCAGGTCCTCCTCATGTTGGGGATCCCAGATTTGGAGGCAGCTCTGCAGGAGGAGTCTCACCTGGGGGGGCCACAGGGGCAGAACTCCCCCAGTCCTGCTGCCCACACTGGGGAATCAGCACAGAACTTTGCCAGGCCCGTAGGTGACAGTGGGGGAGTGACATTCCTGCCTGTCCTTCCCTGGGATCCATTCCCATTGCTGCCTGTCCTTCCCTGGGATCCATTCCCATTGCTGCCTGTCCTTCCCTGGGATCCATTCCCATTGCTGTCTGTCCTTCCCTGGGATCCATTCCCATTGCTGTCCTTCCCTGGGATCCATTCCCATTGCTGTCTGTCCTTCCTGGGGGTTCATTCTGCCTCTCTCCCCTCCTGCAGGCCCAAGAAGCTGCGGTTCCACCCGAAGCAGTTGTACTTCTCTGCCAGGCAAGGGGAGCTGCAGAAGGTCCTGCTGATGTTGGGTAGGTGCCTCTTCCCCAGGCCAGGGCCTGCCTGGCAGCACTCCCAGCTCCTGCCAGGCTGTGCCAGCAGCCTCTTCCCAGCATGGCACCACGTCATCCTCGCAGTGCCCCCAGGGAGGGGCCCCGGAGCAGAGAGGTTGCTGTGGGTGATGTGTCATTGGAAAGGGCTTCATCTCTCTGGGAAATGTGCACTGCCTCCCACTTGTGTCTGCAGTTGAGTGTGATTTTACCCAGACCAGCTGGTTGTGTCCCCAAAACGACCTCCACGTGGTTCTTAGCATCCCCTCTCCATCCATGTAGTGAGGGAAAAGGTGGGAGTGAGCTTAAACCAGGAACCATCAGCAAGAAAGCAAAAAGGAAGAGCCTTCAATCTCTGGGGTTTGTTTTGGGGTACAGAGTTGCCTGTCACCAGATGCTTTTGAGCTGCTGAGCTTGTTTTTAACATCCAATATTCCCCAGGAATTTCCTCCTCTGAAGGACACAATGTTTTCTCAGGATGCTTCCTTTCCACTCCAGTACTCTGCTGTACATTTTTGGATGCTTTCTGTTCTTGCCCTTTATCAATTCCTTCTTTTTTTTTTTTTTTTTGTCTATCAAGTGTTTGCTCCATTGTTCCTGTCTTCAATAGCACAGAAATGCTATTCATTGATGTTTAACTACAGCCTCATCATACACAACATGTTATCATGCCCAGACATCTTTGTCTGGCTGTCAGCATCATCTGTCAGTCTCTGCACAGCTGTGAGAATCTCTGGCCAGATCCTGAGCCTGGGTGGAGAAATTCCATCCATGTTGCAGCTCTGGTTTTGTGGAAGTGCAACCAGGATCACTAATATTAATTGCAATTAATAGTGGTGAGGCAGAGGCCGGGTGGTTCCAACTCTTTGTTCCCAATTTCTGGGTTACTTTAAACCAAGCAGCATTTTTTCTTTTTTTATCCTTGTGTGGTGTTTGTTGTTTTTGAGATGAGTTGTGAAGCTGAGGGATGTGGCCTTTGGAGAGGTAGTAATGCCTTAAAAAGGTATTGAATTCCATGGTGTTTCTAAGCTCTGGGTTTGAGGGCTGTTGCATATTGGATGTGCAGGGGACCGCCCTGAGAGCTTTCTGCTGAAATGTGCAGTGAGACGTGAGCAGGGCTGAGGATGGGCTGGGAAGCCATCCTTTCAAAGCCTCTAGCTGAAATGTGATTCTCCTGTTACACTCCAATCTCTGAACTGTGCCTGAAAGTGTCTCTGCCCTGTTTTGCAGTGGATGGAATTGACCCTAATTTTAAAATGGAGCATCAGAGTAAGAGAACCCCTCTCCATGCTGCTGCCGAGTCTGGCCACGTGGACATCTGCCACATGCTCATTCAGGTCTGTCTGCACTCCCAGCCCTCTTACAAACCCTTTTCTGTGGGCTCTGATCTGCCCCACATGGAAATCAGCAGTGGGAAATCCCTCCTGTAAAAAACCTCCTCGATCCCAGGGTTTGCTGAGGGAGGGCCTGGAGGACACAGCTGGAATTGTCCTGCAGGGGAAGGAGCAGGGGAAGATTTGGTGCAGGGCACTGTGGGGCAGGTGGGGATCTGTGCCTGAGCACAGCCAGAGCTGGGCACTGCCAGATGTGCCAGGACACCCTGATCACTGCCAGATGTGCCAGGACACCCTGATACACTGCCAGGCTGCAGGAGATCTCCAAGCTCTTGGTTTTGATCTCCAAGCCAGGTTGCTCTTGATGATGAGGGCAGTGAGGCTCTGGAAGCTGCCAGCCCCCATCTTCCCTTCTGTCAAAACCTGAGGGGCTCCAGCAGGATTTTCCTCTGCACCATAAATGTCTCACGTGTGGAAAGGAGTGAAGGGAAGATGCAAATTTGGTTTGTTTGTCTGAGATTTGGATTCTAACTGAGGGAAGATGGTCAAAGCTGTAGGGATATTGTTGAACCTGCTCCAGAATAATGTGAAGAAGAAAAAGAAGGATTAAAAACTTAATAGTTTTTCTTTTTTTGTACTGGTGTACCTGGTCTGGAGTGGCTGGAAGTGTGTTTTGTTTACCCTCTGGGATTGGGAAACCTTAAAGGGCTGTTGAGAAGGCAGCAGTGACTGGCCCTTGGAAATGATCCTGCTGGGCTGGTGCATTTCAGCACCTGGAACTGGAGACTTTCAGGTGCTGTTTGAAGGCAGCAATGGACCTTCCTGGCTGCTCTCACTGAAATTACTGCCTGTGAAGATGGTGGAATGAGGAAAAGGAGCAAAACTTGTGGGATACTACAAACAATTTAATTTATCAGTAGGGTTGGTTTGTTTCCAAAGTGCTTCATCTTGTCTCTCCCTGAGGTCTGGCTCCTGCAGCAGCCCAGGCTTTGGCTGGGAATGGCCCCAGCTTGTTCCACTTGAAAAACCTCTGCTCTGCTCTGGTTTAAATAGCTCTGGCTGGGGAAGAGTCAAAACAAAGGAATTCAGTGGGAGGCACCTGAAAACAGCTCCTTGTGCCAGGTGAACAACCTGAGTCAGCTGCTGTGGACAGGCCTGAGCCTCACACACACCCCTGCCAAGAGCTGTGTGTCTGAGACCTTTGGGGTTTAAATTTTGGGTGGTTCCTGAGCTCAGCCCCAGGGCTAAAGCAGGCAGGATAACCTGACATAGCCATGGTTGGGGAAAGAGGGAGGTGTTGGTTGGAGGCACTCTGGGTTGAACTGAACAGATGCTCAGAGACCTCTCTGGAAGTGGGGCCATTGGCTTCCACAGGAATATTTAGCCAATCCCCAGGACGTTTTTTACAGCTCCTGCTTCTGTTGCAATCAGCAACTTGTTCCTACTGCTTGTGACATTGAGAAGAGCTGGTTGTTGTAGTCTAAACGATAGATCAGGGAAAACAAAGCTGCTGAAAAAAGGAGGAGGCTGACTTTTCCAAATTGTTACACAGACAATATCTAGAAAGTAGGAGTACAATATCTATTAATAACAGGAGTTATTTAATAGCAGCTGTTGGCTTCCTTACAGTTTCTTCCTGGCTGGGGAAGGCAGGAGAGGGGGCAGGCAGTGTGTGCTGTTTCCAGAGCAGGTAGACTTGCACTGCCTTCTTCCCTGGTTTTATTTCTTCTTTTTTATTCTTTTCCCCCCTACTTAATATGGCTAAATTTCAGGAAAATATCTTGTTATTAAATCTCTACTCCCACACCCTTCCTCTGCTGATTGTCCTTGTCCTTGCCCTGCCTCCCCACAGGCTGGTGCTAACATTGACACCTGCTCAGAGGACCAGAGGACCCCGCTGATGGAAGCAGCAGAAAACAACCACCTGGAGACTGTGAAATACCTGATCAAGGCTGGAGCACTCGTAGATCCCAAGGTAGCACTTCATTCCTTTCCTTTTTGTCCTGAGGAAGCCTCTGTCCAACATTTCTTCCTTGAAGTTTTGGGTGGAAGTGCCCAGGCTGAGGAGAAATGGACTAGTTTGTCTTGGAGAGAAGGCTGGAAGTGTCATAATCTCATTCTTCTGCTGGCCATGAGCTGTTTGGGGCAAGTGTTGCCACTTGTCCATTTAGTTTGTAGCACCAAATGTCAGGGGCATTTGATTTCATAAGTTTCAGTGTCACAAATCCACCACAGTGTAGTTGAATTTCAGAGTTCCCTTCTCTGTAGACTAACAATGAGAGTTTTGGGGTGATGTTTTAAACTGGGCTGGTAATTAGGTGCTTACCAAGCCAGGAAAAATGACAGAGGAAGCTTTCCTTTCCAAAGGATGGATGTGTGGATTCTTGCAGTCATGCTGCAGTGGCAAAATTGAACCCCATCTTTAAACTCTACCCCTTAATTTAGACCAAAACAATAAAATGCAGCTGTCTCTTTGCCTTTAGCATGCTCTGGTTGCTTTGCAATCTTGGAAAACACACAGATCATTTATTAGTCCCATAAATCAGATGCTATTTGGAGCACAGGAACCCTCCCCATGCAGACTTATTGTCACAACCTGCTGCTCTTGGCTGGGTTTGGGGAAGAACTGGCAGCATTGCATGAGGTATCAGGTGCTGCCCAATCCAGGCCCCAAATGGATCCTTGGGAGGCTGATTCTGAGCTGGGAAGGGGGAAAGGACAGGACAGTCTTGCACTGACTCAGGCTCTGTTTGACAGCAGCAGTGTTGGTTTGGAAGCAGCTCCAGCTTTTCCCTGGGAAATGCAGCCCTTACCTGGGTCAGGTGTGTACAGAGCCCTGGCACTGCAGGGGAGAGCTGGGGGGAAGCTCCTCAGCCCCCAGGGTGAAGATGTTGGTGCTGTTACCAGGATGGAAAAGCCCCACTCAAAACCTGCAGAAGCTTGACAATAAAATCTGCCTGCTCTCCCAGGACTGAGGAGCTGCACTTGGTAATACCAATCCAAGGGGAAAGCTCTGGAATTATTCAGCTGGAGCAGGCACTTATAGAGGTGTAGAAACTCTTCCTGTGTCCCAATGAGCCCTCATGGTGCAATCCTTGACCTGACATGTCCCCTCCTTGCTCAGAGAGTTGCTCCCTCACCCTGCATCACATCAGCTCCATCCCAAAGCTCTCACCTTCAGTGTTGCTTCCAGGGATTTAGCTGGAAGGAGTCCTTTGGTTTTCAGTCTTTTGTTTCCTCCTCCTGATTTCCTGCTCTCTGGGCCTTGCTCTGTGCTAAGCTCTTGGGATATAAATGCCTGATAAAAATCAGGCTGCAGCCAGAGAGATCTTTGCTGTGAGGGTGGGAGCATCCCCCTCATGACTCACAGCCTGTCCATCTCCTGCAGGCCTTGGATTCCCGGCTCCCAAAGGCATTTTTCCTTTCAGCTTTCGGGGTTGTTTTTTATCTCCTGTGGGCAGGCTGGGGACCTGGTCTCTCTGAGAGAGACATCACACCCCTGGGCCCTGCTGCCAGGTGCTGGGATAAGGCCTTGGGCTAACAAAGCCCAGCAAAAATCCTGGAGAAATGGAGCATCTCAAGTTGAGACAAAGTGATTTTTCTGATGTAAAGTGCATGTAAGGAATTTCTGCTTCCCTTTGGCTCTCCAGCACATGGAGAGGAGTGGGAAAGGGGCTGTTGGAGGAGTGGGCATCACTGCTAAGGTTTGGGGCTGGTACCATCCCCAGGCTTTGCAAAGCCCTTGGTACTCTGAGCCTCCTTCCCTGCACAGGTGGCACCCTTAGGTGTAAAGCTCCCAAGCTCTGCTTAGTGCTGGCCCTGGCTCCTGCTCTCTGCCCTCCTGGCAGTGGCCTGGAGAACTTTTGGAGTTCTCTGCTCCATCTGGGAGCTTCTCTGTGGTTCCTGAGCATCCCTGAGGGTTTGTTCTGTGGTTGTGTGCAGGATGCTGAGGGCTCCACGTGTCTGCACCTGGCAGCCAAGAAGGGGCACTATGACGTGGTGCAGTACCTGCTCTCCAACGGGAAGATGGATGTCAACTGCCAGGTGAGACCTTGCTGGGGCAGGAGCTGCTTTGCCAAGGGCTGGGACTCCCTCAGCACTCTGCTGT
Source organism: Brachypodius melanocephalos (assembly GCA_013398615.1). Lineage (NCBI taxonomy): Eukaryota > Metazoa > Chordata > Aves > Passeriformes > Pycnonotidae > Brachypodius > Brachypodius melanocephalos. Next base: position 1,868,910 of record VZSR01000692.1, read on the forward strand.
CTGCCCAGTGCTCACTCGAGGACAGTCCTGCTGCTGGGAGACACCTCCAAACCATCAGAGTGACAATTCCATGGGCCTCCCATCTGCCAAGGAGGGTGGTCCCCTCACTGACTTCAGGGAAACTCCCCTTGATTTGCAGTTTCTCCTTGGCTTTGAGTTTGCTGTGGAGCCTGCTGCTCCAGGGTGTCCCTGTGCTTTTCCTCCTGGGGGGATCATGGTCAGTGGTGTGGGATGGGTTGAGCCTGGCACTTGTCACTGTGGGGTGAGACAGAGCTGCTCCTGGGGCAAGGGCAGGGCGTCCAGGCTTCTCAGGGAGTTTTTGTAAGATCTTTTATCCTCCCTGGGTGTTCCTTGTGCCTTTCGGGCAGTCAGTGCACTTGAACAGGCTGGAGTTGCAGTGGCAGCCTGCTGAGCTGGAATAAACCCCACTGGTTCAGGTGTGCTGCTCCCAGTCAGGGTGGGCTCTGAGGGACCTGCAGCAGCGCTCACAGAAGGGGAATGAGGAGGGAGAGACACGAGGGGAGGGCAGGGCTGTGTGGGGAGCCAGCAGGACGCTGTGTCTGTCCCCTGTGTCACCCCTGCTGTCCCCCCAGGACGATGGTGGCTGGACACCGATGATCTGGGCCACGGAGTACAAGCACATCGAGCTGGTGAAGCTGCTGCTGGCCAAGGGCTCGGACATCAACATCCGGGACAACGTAAGGCTGCTCTGAAATTCCCGCAGGAATTGCAATGTTTAAACCCCAGGGGACAGGTTTGGGGCTCAGTCCCTTGCCACAGTGTCCTGTGAGAGTTTTCCTGCACTCTGGGAAGAAGTTTGGCGGCTTGGGGGATGTTCTTTCCCTGCAGCTGCTCTGTCACAGCCTGTAAGGATGGAATTCTCAGGCTGATCTGAGCTCTGAGCCTCATTGATTCCCATCCCTCTGCCCACTGTGCTGCCACTGGAACCTGCACCAGGCAGATCCCCTTCAGTCCAGGCTTAGCAGCTCCATGTTTGTCCCAGGCCAGTGACTTTGGCTGTGGGTTAGGGGCACCCTGTGTGGGTGAATGAGCTTGTATTTGTGTTTCTGGATGGGCTGGGCACTCTACCAGCAGCTATCAAAGCCTGGCTTTTCCTGGGCATCGCTGGCACAAAGCTCTGCTGTGTCCAGAGCATGGCCAGGCTGGAGCTGGCTCCTGACCTCCTTCACCTCCATAAATCCTGCTGCAGTGGGATGCACTCAGTGTTTGAGTCCCTGGGAGCTCAGTGGGACCCCCAGCTGCTTTCCCAGGGATTTCCATGGGAATAGAGAAGATACAAAGGAGGTACTGTCTGCTTTTTTTCCCAGCCTCCTTCAGGGGAGTCATTGTATCAGCACTGCTCCTCTTTTTTCCTGATACTATGTTTCTCATTTTTTTCTTGAAGTCTCTGAGGGTATTGAGATGTTGTGTCTTACGCCATTCCTGGAAGTGTCCAGGGCAAGGTTGGACAAGGTCTGGAGCCACCTGGGAATAGTGGAAGGTGTCCCTGTCCATGGCAGGTGGATGAGCTTTGAGGTCTCTTCCAAACCAAACCAAACCAAACCAAACCAAACCAAACCAAACCCCTGTGTGTTTCTATGGCTGTGTGGTTTAACCCCAGCCAGTCACCAAGCCCCTAAGTCCCACACCAATGGGGAGAGAATCAGGAGGGTAAAAGGTAGAAAAAGACTCGTGGGTTGAGATACAGTTTGCTAGGGAAAGTCAAAGGGACACACACAAGCAGAACAAACCAGGGAAATCATTCCCTGCTTCCCGTGGTTGGGCAGGCGTTCAGCACCTGCAGGAGAGCAGGGCCTGGGAAGACAAAAACCATCACTGCAAACGTCCCCCTTCTTCCTTCTTTCCCCATTTTATATCCTGAGCTGCTGTCAGATGGGCTGGAATATCCCTTTGGTCAGGGTCACCCGTCCTGCTGTGTCCTCCCAGCTTTCCATGTCCCCCAGTCTCCTTCCCAGTGAGGCAGCACAAGGACCACAACAGGCTCTGGGTCAGCCCTGCTCAACAGCAGCAAAACATCTGTGTCACCATCCCTGTGCTCAGCAGAGCCCCACACCAGCCACTGGGAGAAATATTAACTCTTCCTCAGCCAAAAGCAGCACATTTAGTTCCCAGGCAGGTCTGGATCCAATCCTGTCCCTAAAAACAAGAGTTAAGGTGAGAGAGGGATTTTTGGGCTGGTACATCTGCCTGCTGACTGAACAAAACAGACTCTTTGATCTGTCACAGCTTCAAGCTCACACATTAATGATGAACATCAAATCAACTCAGTCAACAATTTACTTGAAAGAAAACTGTGCTCTTAACAGCTGTGTGTGTCACACATCTCTCCTGGACCTGCAGCTGGGGTGTCCTGATGGATGTGGTTAAGGACAAATGTCACTCGTGCTGGGAAACATCCTGCTCTGGGAGAAATGCTTTTGATTGTGATGAGGCTGCTTTTTAGGCAGGAGCAATGCAAGGCAGAGCACCAGTCCAGGTGTCAGTGACCTGTCTGAGCTGCAGCATGTGGGTGCAACCCACAGGGTGGATGTTTTCTGTAGATTGTATGGGTTTTTTCTAGATGATACTGTAAAGGGAAGCAGGAGCTGGGTAGGAAAGTGTTTCTCCCTCCCTGATGTGTGGCAATAGCTCCCTGTTTAAGGCAGGACGTTAAGTTATGTGGTAACAGCTCAAACACTCCAGTAGGAGCTTTGTTTTTGCTTTAAAAAGAAGAAAAAAAGCGAAAAGCTGGGTGTTCATTACTATCATTTCACTGTTGTCATCGACGTCGTTAGAGCCTGTCATGGGGAAGGGATCGACGTGTGCAGCAAATTGCAGTGTAACAGAAAACAGGATCATCCCTTAAAATATCCCCATCAGAAAGATGAGTGTTCAGCTATTTCCATTGCTGCTAGTGAGAGATGAATACATACAGTATTTAAGAGATGCCTGGAGTCAGATTGATTGCTTACCCCATGGCTCCTGGTTCTCTTTTTGGCACCTTCACATACCCTGTGTGCTCTTTTTCTCCTTAATTTCCTGCTGTGCTCTTTTTCTCCTTAATTTTGCAGCCCTGGGAGGCACGAAGCTTTCCTGGCTGCTGGGGCTGGGGAAGCTCAGCTTCCAGCCTTTTCCAGCATGTTTGTTCATGTCTGTCACCTCTTTCCTGGATTGATGCAGATTGGTTTGCGGCTTAGAGACAGACGAGCTGTCTGTGTGTGTGTAGGGAAGGCGATGGATTGCCTTGGTGTGCAGAGGTGGATGGAGTGAGAACTCCCTGTTTGGCTGTTCTGAGGTTTCCCTGTCCACCCTGGCATTCCCAGCCAGACTGAGCAGGGTGGGGATGGCAGCCACGTGCTGAACGCTGCAGGTACACAGCTGAGGACAGTGAGGTCCCAAAGCCACGGGGTTTTAAACAATCTCCTCTCTGTTCCCTTTCCCTCCAGGAGGAAAACATTTGTTTGCACTGGGCTGCTTTTTCTGGCTGTGTTGACATAGCTGAGATCCTGCTGGCAGCCAAGTGTGACCTGCACGCCGTGAACATCCACGGGGACTCGCCCCTGCACATCGCAGCCCGAGAGAACCGCTACGAGTGCGTGGTGTAAGTGCCCTGCTCAGCCTGTCCCTGCCTCCCTGGCTGCTCCTGGCAGCCTCAGCAGAGCCTCTGGAATGCATTTGGCCTTTACACACAGCCCAGCATTGGGATGGAGCGTTTCTTTTTCTCCCAGGGGTGGGGGGTGTGAGGTGCCAGCTGCTGCAGGAGCTGGTCAGAAAATGTGGCGTGTTCTGGAGTTGGAGGGGCTGTGCTCAGCCTGGGCTTCCCAGCAGGAAGGTGTCAGGCTTCCTTGATTAAAGCTTTTTTCCCCCCACAACTAGCATGGTAACAGGGCTTTTCCTTTTCTTCATCCCTGCTCTGAATAAAGCCATCATGTTCTCACTAAAAGCTGGTGAGTATAAACAAGGGCCAAGTCCAGCACCAGTTTCCTGTGGGACTCTTCCGTTTCCAGCCTACACTTCCCACCCCATATCTTTCCCTGCCAGAGAGAGTTTCAAGCCTGTCTGAAGTTAGTCTGGTACCAGCAAGGTACCTGAAGCAAGGCAAGGTTTGCCCAGAGCTCTCATGGGTGCCCAGAGCTCCAGTCTGTGGCTTCTGTCAGAAGGATTCACTGAACCATGCTTAATAAAGAAAACTCAGGTGATTATTCACTACTACAGATTCTTCCTCGTCCCTTAAGGACTGGCTGGAGGATGTGATTCAGCTTGTTTTCCCCTTGCCTGGTTTCTCCTGGGGAATCCTTATCCTTCCTTGCTGTTTTGCAGTCTCTTTCTTTCCCGTGGCTCGGATGTCACTTTAAAGAACAAGGAGGGTGAGACCCCACTCCAGTGCTCCAGCCTTAACTCTCAGGTCTGGGTGGCTCTACAGATGAACAAGACTCTCAAAGAATCGTCTTCTGAGAAGCCTGCTCAGATAGAGAAGGTGGTGAACAGGTGAGAATAGGGCTGGCTTTGCTTGTGGGTCGTGAAATTGAGCCCTTGCACAGAGAAGGCCGGGGGCCTGGTTTAAGAAAGAACTGTGTAGCTTCTTAAACTGGTGTGAAGGTCAGTGTGAGCTTAGCAAGAGCTAAGCCCATGCTGATTCAGTCCATGGTTTGCAAATTCATTCTCCAATATTCACAAGCACAAAGAACCATCTGTAAGGCAGGGTGGGAAAACATGAGCTCTGTTCTAGTCTGAATGGCTTTGAGTGCTCAGCGGCAGTGATTCTGGCCCAGGATGACATTTGAATGGCTCTTTGTCTGGAGGGACTTTCCTTCTGTGACAGTTCTTTCTCCACTGGCAGGGACATTGCCCGGGGCTATGAGCGGATCCCCATTCCCTGTGTCAATTCCGTGGACAGTGAGCCCTGCCCCAGCAATTACAAATACGTGTCCCAGAACTGTGTCACCTCCCCGATGGACATCGACAGGAACATCACTCATTTACAGGTGAGGGGTTGTGCTTTGTTCCTCTTCTGGGCTGTGCTCCTCAGGACACATTTGGCATTCCAGATGGGAATGTGGAGTCCTGGTATTGCCATCAAATTCCAGCTAAGCTTGAGTGCCTCACCTTCAGCTCTTGTAGGAGATGGGATTTTGATTTTCTTCAATTTTGAGGCTTAAGCTGAGCTCTTTGTTCAGCTGCAGCATTGCCCATCTGGTGCTGGCTGATGTGGCTCCCATTTATCCTGTCCTCCCTTCTGAGGCTGGAGAGTCAGGGATTTGTTGGGAGACTTTCCCCATGCTGCCTTCCCGTGGACTGCAGCACCCAGGCCGAGGTCTTGGCTGTGATCCTGCAGTCCTGGAAGGGCTGGGTGGGGAAAGGAGAGATGGGGAGGTTCAGGGTGAGGGTGAGGCCTCACTGGGCACAGCTCTGAGGTGGCTGAAGTGACCTTCCCAGGGCCAGTCCCTGTTGTGCAGCATCTGGTGCTGGGGCTGTGCTGCCTTGGGGATGCTGGGGAAGCAGCAGGGGAGGACTGAGGCAGCACAGCTGCATCATCTCCCAGCTCTGGTCCCTCCTTGGAGCTTTCCTTGTCCTCAGCTGTGGAGAACAGCTCACAGGGCATGGGGGAGGGTGAACAACACAGGGGGAACATCTTCTCCTGAGCAGTAAGGCTGGCTCAGGATGAGATCCTTCCTTGCAAGACAGAGCCCTTTGGTGCTCAGTGCACGCAGAAATAAACAATTTTAGGAGTAGAAGGACCACTGAATGGTGAAGCTGGTGATCCTTCTGGCCAAGGAGCTCCAGCAGGAGGAGGAGTTGTGGTTCCCTGACCCAGTCACCAGTTGCAGTCTTAGTTGTGTGAGTGGTGTGGAATTAACCCTTTGCTTCTCTTGCAGTATTGTGTCTGTATAGATGACTGCTCCTCCAGTAACTGCATGTGTGGCCAGCTCAGCATGCGCTGCTGGTATGACAAGGTGAGGACACACAGCCCCTTCCTGGCTCACACCAGGGCTTGGGGGCTGAATTTTGCCTGATTCAGTTCCTTGCACAACTCAAAGCCAGGTTGGACAGGGCTTGGAGCAACCCTGGTTTAGTGGGAGATGCCCATGGAAGGGGTTGGGATGAGCTGAGCTCCAAGGTCCCTTCCAACCCAAACCATTCCCTGCTTCTGTAATTCCAGCTCCTTTCTTCTTGACTTAAAATGCCTGAAGTTATAGTCTCAGCTCTGAGACGTGTGATAATTCAAAGTGGGTGCTCAGGGCAGCTTTCCTTGTGTTATTTGTGTTCCTCTCGTGCCAGCTGAGCCATTAATTACACCCACGTGATAGGAAGCACTTAATAATCCATGCATGAAATCAGCTCCCATTTCAGAGCAACGTGGAAAGTAAGATGTAAACAAAGGGAGAGGAGTAGAAAGATCTTTTTTTAAAAATCTGCTCTTATTTGTTGTGATTCTTCTGGATGAAGGCAGAGTAAAGATGTTTTCACTGCAACATTGCCAGAAGTCAGGTTTGTTTTGGGTAAATGCTTTAACCCTCCAGGGAGGTTTTGACATCCATCTTTGGACAGGTGCTATAAAGATCAGAAGTTCTGGGAATCTCTGCAGGTTTCTCCCAGGGGGAGTGTTGGCATCTTTCTTGGCTTTGTAGCCGTTTTATTTACACATTAATAGGTGATTACACCTCTCAAGCCTTAAAAGCCAAATTTGTTAAATATGATAAATTGCATCCATCACTTCCTTAATCCTGTATGTTGGTAAATAATTGAATTGTAGCTTTTCTGGGAAGTGTTATTTGGGAAGGTAGAGTGGTTCACAGAGCTTGGGTGTACTGGCCTTGGACTCTGCAAGTTCAGGCTTTATTCCAGAGGCACACTAAGCATCCACTTCTCCCCTCCAGCACAGCAAATGGCAATAATGATGATAATGCACACCAGTTTTCTGCACAGCACTGGGAGGTATTTCTTTAATGCTGTGTAGAGTGATGGCAGGCAGCAAAAATCTAAATTCTCTGGCTGTTTGTCAGCTGTGGGTGACGGTGGTGACTGTGTTGCTGTCAGGGTAGAGCAAAACCTCTGCAGAACCTGAGCTCTGACACTGGGTTTGGGGAGGTTGGAACATGACTCCACCATGGGGTTCTCTGGCCTGTTTTTACCCCGAGGGGAATTTCTGCTGGAATTTCTGCCTGTGGTTTTGGGGATCCCGGGAGCAGACAAATAACCAGGTCTGGGGTGGCTCTGTCCTTCAGGATGGCCGACTCCTGCCTGAGTTCAACATGGCTGAGCCCCCGCTGATCTTCGAGTGCAACCACGCGTGCTCGTGCTGGAGAACCTGCAGGAACCGTGTGGTGCAGAACGGCCTCAGGTGAGCAGGAGGGGCAAACACAGCTGCTCTGGGCAGCACCAACCCCAAACCCATCAGCTTTCTGCCTCTCACTCACCCCTAATCCCATAAAACCCAGCACAGAAGCTGCAGCTGGTGGCATGGAAGTGGGTTCCTGCATGCTGCTGGTGGGAATGAAGCAGCAGTGGGTTGATGAGCTCAATTAACATCTCAGTTAATATCCGCACCCTGCCCATGGCACCATCAGGTGGGAACTGCAGGGTTCTTTCATCAGCTGACCTTAAAATATACAAATGGCTTGTGGGTTTACATACACAGCCCAAGTGTGGTGTCTCAGGGGGAGAGCTGAGAGGGGCATGACAGCAACAGAGCTGCAGAGTCTGAATTCAGAAGATCTTGTAAGCCCTCAGTCTAGATTAGAAATACAGGCCAGCCTGCCCAGACTTGGCTGCTTAAAATTTCCAAGTTCTTGGCATGATTCCCCTGAACTGGATACCTGAATGCCTGTTGGCCTTGCTACTCCAGGTCAGACTGTTGGGATTTTGGTGCTTGGCTAAAAATGTCAATGTTTTGGTTTGGATCTCTGGTGTGGTGGAGTTTGCCACTGCACTGAGTTCAAAGGCATCCTACTGAGGAAAAAAAAAAAGACTTTTTACAATTTCTTTGTAGTGCTGACAACACTCTTTTTGCAAGCTTTGTCGTTTCAATGACATTTTGCAGTGGTAAAAATAAGCAAGGAAGAAACTCGATGTGTTTCCTCCGAACTTCACCTCTCTCTGGTTTTCCCTGCCAAGCTCCCAAGCTCTGGTACCTCCGTGGGTGTACCTCTTTAGGAGCTGTACAGCTAGAGCTGTTGCTTTTGCATTTTTTACCTTGCTGAAGTGTTTTTTCTGAAAGATGGGAAGGGTTGGGAACCCAACCAGGAGCTGGGGAGAGCAGCTCTGCTGGGAAGGAGGGTCAGGTGCTGGGCAGAGCTCACAGTCCCTGGGGAGGTGGAGGGGAAGGCTCCTGCCTTGGGGCTGCAGCTGACACAGGGGTGCTGCTGTTCTGTTTTCAGTGCTTCCTTTATCAGATTGGCTCCAAATTACCTCTGCCTGGCAGAGCACACGTATCCAGCTGGCAGGCTGGCCCAGCTCAGCTGGCAGGCTCAGCTCGGAGCCATGGCCCTGCTGCTGCCAGTGTCGGCTCCAGCACAGAGCCCAGAACTGAGCTGGGCTCTGCTCTGCTCTGATGGACAAGCCAAAACCTGGGGGAGCTTCCCCAGGCCCTAAACCCGGTGTTAGACCCTGCTTCTCTGAGAGCAATCACTCCCCTGAGGTCATGGTTTGCCCTGGTGAAGCTGTGGGCAGACAGGGTAAAATTCACATCCCGTGGTTTGAGCTGACAGTGCAGGAGGGAGTGGGTGGGGGAAGAGAAGTACTGGGAAAAGCAACAGGGTGAAGTTAAGGTGAGCATCAGATTTCACTTAATTCCGATAACAGCGCTGCTGAGAGTGGGTTTTGGTTCCCTCAGGGATAGAGCAAGCTTTTCCTGGCCCTGGAGACTGTTCATCCTGCACTTAACTCAGGTTCTGGCTGAGCACAAGGCACAATGACTTACAGGATTGTTTCTCTGCCTATAAACCCCATCAGTAAAATTCCACAGAGCGGCTATTATACCAAGAAGTCTCAAGTTGCAGCTTTTCTTTCTTGTCTTTCAGCCAGGCAGCTGGATATGATGGAATTGCTGAATGCCCTGGCTTTGGCAGAGGGCAGAGGGGTCAGAGCACTTAACTCAAGGTGTTCTTTAGTCTCTGGGAGCTCCCTGCCTTCCCCCTCAGCACCACTTCCTGCACAGCTCCACTGCTGTAAATCCCCTTCCACCTTCCCTGCTTCCTGCAGGGCTGTGTGGAGGGGAGAGAAATATTGCTGGTGGGATTCTGATATCCTCTGTAAATCGTTATCACACAGAGCATCCAGCCCCTTGGTGTGCACCTGGGCAGGCAGAAGGGGCTGACTGCACCTGTCCCTTGTCCCTGGGCTGTTTCCCTGCCAGCATCTGCCCACAGCTGGGAGCTGTGGGAGTGGAGCATCCCTGCAGGGTGAGAACGGGAGGGTGAATAATAAAATCCTCTGGGAGTGTGTGGTGATGGCTTTTTGCTCATCTCTCCATGAAAATTGGTTCTTTCCATGGAGTGCTGCCATCAGTGTGGTTTCATTCCCTCATTTCCTCTTTTCCAGGACTCGGTTGCAGCTTTACCGGACACAAAAGATGGGCTGGGGAGTGCGGACGATGCAGGACATTCCTCTGGGAACCTTCGTGTGCGAGTAAGTTGAGCAGCTTTCACCATCCCAAAATCTCCAGCACTTTCCAAATCCAGCTCTGAATGAGTTGTGCAGCTTTCACCATCCCAAAAACTCCAGCACTTCCCAAATCCACCTCTGGGTGAGTTGTGCAGCTTTCACCATCCCAGCAAGCCCAACCCTTCCCAAATCCAGCTCTGAGTTGTGCAGCTTTCACCATCCCAAAAACTCCAGCGCTTCCTAAATCCAGCTCTGAGTGAGTTGTGCAGCTCTTTCACCATCCCAAAAACTCCAGCACTTCCCAAATCCAGGACTGAGTGAGTTGTGCAGCTTCCATCAGCCCAGCAAACCAGCACTTCCCCCAGGGCGCTCATGGTTTGCTCCCCTTCCAGGAGAGGTTTTCATGCAAATCAAGCTGGCATTGAGCCCAGCTGCCTGCCCTCACTCAGAGGTTTCCTGACTCCACTTCCTGCTCTGTTCTTCTCAGTGTGCAGCTTTCTCCACTGCTCTCTGTCTTGCTGGGATCTGTGCTCAGCTCTTCCCCCTTTGAAACACAAGTGATGGGGGAAAAACACGTTTGGGTTGTGCTGCAAAATGTGCTCAACTTCCGTGTTTGCCACATATCTGGGACACTGCAGGCCAGGGCAGGGTGAAACAACTTTCTCTGTTTCAATCCTGACTTCTCCAGAGGCTCTTCATTGCAATCCTACAGTGACTGCAGACCTTCTGAATAAGGCTGGACTCATGTCCCTTGTGGGAATAGGTGCAGGTGGTTTTTAGAGCTAGTTATTGATGTGTCCTGGAATTGGGTGGGGGATTGAGGAAGATTATTGCAGTATTTAAAAGAAAAAAGAAAGGAAAAGCTAATTCTGCAGTGAATTGGCCAAGTATTTCTTCTGTGTCAGGAGCTGCCAGCTGCTGAAATATTTTTTTAGAGATAAAGCCAAAAGCTGCTGTTTGTGGGGAGTGTCTCAGGCCTGTCCTCATGCAGGGCTGTCCATAAGTACCAAAGGTCCCAGAGTGGTGGTGCAGTGCCCAGGAACAGACCAGAGCCTGGGAGTAAACTGCTCCCAAGGAAGGAAGGCAGTGACTTCAGCAAATCCTGCTGGAATGCCAGCACACAGGAGGAGCAGGCAGCCCAGGGAAGGTGTGATGAACACAGACACTGCAGAGCACGTGGGGCTGATGGGGTGCAGATCCCACAGCCTGACTGCCCCCACCCCTGCCAGGAGCTGCTGGCACTGTTTCACTGCTGGATACAACCTTCGTTAGCTAAATGAGCTGCTCACTAAAGAGCTGAGCTAATTAATGTTGTGCCCATGCGCATTCCTCCTCTGTCACACACTCATTTGCTCACTCACCAAATCCAAGTCGTCAGCTCTGTGAGTGTTTCCTGTGACCATCCCATAGACCTGCTTCCTTCCTTTCCTCCTCTCTGAGAAGCAGCCCCAGTGCTGGCAGTGCTTGGGGCTGCCCGGACACAGCAGATCCTGGGATCAGCTCCTCTGGAAGAGCATTTTTTGTTCAACATCTGTGTTAGAACACAGGGTGGGCAGTTGCTTTGTCCAGTGGTTATTACTCTGCTTGGGAAGGATGATTGTATTGGTGTGACCTTTATCCTGTAACTCCTCACAGGCACCAGGAGCAGCTGAGGGAGCTGGGAAAGGGGCTCAGCCTGGAGAAAAGGAGGCTCAGAGGGGACCTTGTGGCTCTGCACAACTCCCTGACAGGAGGGGACAGCCAGGGGGGTCGGGCTGTGCTCCAGGGAACAGGGACAGGAGGAGAGGGAACGGCCTCAGGCTGGGCCAGGGGAGTTTCAGATCAGAGATGTGAAAATGGCTTTTTGCTGAGGGAGTGCTGAGGCTTTGGAATGAGTCACCCAGGGAGGTGCTGGAGTCACCACCTCTGGAAGTGACCAAAAGGCAGCTGGGTATGGCAGCTGGGGACATGGTTTGGGGTGATGGTGGTGGTGCTGGGTTTGTGTCTGGACTCAATGGTCCTGAAGGTCTCTCCCAACCTTGTTGATTCTGTGACTCTGTAAGTGCCTCCTGTCCCTTCAGCACAGCCCTGGAAGCAGCACCTTGATGAGGGGAGGTGTCAACCTTGGTGGCAGTGTCACCCTCCTGTCCCATGGAGCCTTCAGGCTCTGCAGCTCCTCAGGGCTGTGCTCCTGGGCAGGTTTCTCCCTGGCCTCAGGATTTGGTGCTGTTCAGAAGCTGCTGTTGTCACCCTGTGTTGCTGCTGTGGGTTGGGCTGGATCTGTTCTGTTCATGCTTGCTTGGTAGGTGGTGGAGCTGCTCCTTCTGGAAACAGCACAGCTGCTGCTGACTTTTGTTGCAGAGGCTGGGAATTAGTGGGATGCAGAAACCAGAGGATCTGTTCCTTTTGCATCCATTTATGGTTTTTGAATATTTGCTTTCTGTTCCAGTGGTGCTTTAGGAAGGCACCAGCTGCATCAAGCCAGGTGTTTTAGTCACACCTTCAGGCTTCCTGTCTCCCACATCCTGTGGAAAACACTGGAGCCTGTGCTAGGGACTGCTTGTTGCCCTTGGGTTTTACTGGAGTCCCCTCTGATCACAGAATCATTAAGGTTGGAGAAGACCTCCAAGTTCATCTGTTCCAGCCTCCCTCAAGTCCAGGCTGTGTGAGCAGTGATGAGTGGCCCTGTGAAGCTCTGGGATGGAGTTTTTTGCCATCAATGTGCTGAACATCCTGCTGGGGGGAACCACACTGCCTTGACCACGGGAGTTCTTAAATGAAGGGGCTCCTGCTGGCTGTTGGAAGGAACAGGCACCCCTTGCACATCCTTCCCTAACTTTGGGCCTGGAAAATCTGGGACCTGTTAGTATCTGTGAACAGCCTTGGAGAGGAAATGAGTTACAGGAATAGGCTTTAAAGGAGCATTAAACCAATGATTTTTATTGTGATTGTGGTGTTTTATTTCATGGAATTATAAACCTGCAATGGCTGTCCCTGAGCACGGGGCCTCTCTGGGCAGAATTATTCAGCTGTTCTCAGCTGCTGCTGCCTGCTGGGCCTTTCCACAGCAATTTCTCTTTCTCTCTGGCCACCTTTCTATGCTTTAGGCCTCCAAGGAGTGGGTGATTTCCAGTAGTGGAGCAGTGAGGGCAAACAGGAGGATCCCAGTTGGGAACTACAGCCAAAAACCCCCAGTCACATATTGCAGGGATCCTCTCCACGTTCATGTTTCCTGGCTCTCCTCCTCCCCAGCCTGGGAGTTAAATGCTGCCTTGAGCCCCAGGGGGATTGGAGGCAGTTGTTTAACACTTGGAATATGCCTGAGGGCTGCAGGAATGCTGAGAGAGTGGCTGCTGGCCATGGGAGTTCTGTTGATGCTGCAAAGAACATTTATTCATGTGGTGAATCCTTTGCTTGAAATAATCAGCGTACCATTGCAGGCTGGGAGCACTTAGACACCAAAATCACACAAACACAGACTGGTGTGGGTTGGGAGGGACCTTAAATCCCATCTCTGCCATGGGCAGAGGCACCTTCCACTATCCCAAATTGCTCCAAACCCTGGCCTTGGACACTTGAAAAGCTGTGCTGCTGCTCCTTCCTCACATCCTCCCTCAGTCCCCCCACCCTGAGTCTCTTACTTCGACTAAAGCAGCTCAGGGCAGGAAGTGTTGAACCTTGACAGTCCAAAACTGTTTAAAATTGAGATGGGAGACAGAGGTGGGAGCAACAGTGCCCTGGGCACTCCTGCAACAAGGGGAGGGGGTTTGCATCAGAGCCAGACCTCTCTGGCTGTGGGGGTGCATTTGGTCCTTCTCAGCAAGCCCAGGCCAAGCAGTACCTGCTTCATTCTCCTTGGAGGACCTGCCTGTCACCTGCCTGTCACCTGCTTTTCAACACGGTGGCTGTAGCTGGGACTGCAGCTCACATTTATTCTGGTTCAGGAGGGATTGAGAAAGATGCCCAGATCCTTCCAGGGATCCTGCCAGGTTAGGTTAGACCTAAGACTTTAAAAAACTTGTGAAGTTGTGTAGCTTATAATTGCTCAAAATATCCTGGAAAATACATGAGGGGCAGACACAAGTGCTTTGTTTTGGGGTGTGAACAGCACAAGCACTGCAGTGGCTGGGACAACCTGAGTCTGACCAGGAACTTCAGGAGACTTGGATTCATGTGTTGATCTTGGCCAACAGAGATTTGCAAAAGGAAACTTAGACCTCAGGAAAAAATAAATTGATTTCTAATATTGAAGTGATTTTAATATCTTTAATGTAATTTCTAATATTATTTAAGCATTGCTCTGAAGAGGTGAAGTTTGGAGCCAGATTTTCCCAGCTGGAAGTTGACAGAGCTCTGTTTGGTGGCTTGGAGCTGGCCAGCTCTGTGGCTGTGGTTGCATCCCTGTGTTTCTCTGCCCAAAAAGAGGTGTTGAATCCCCCTGTGCTCACAGGAGCCTCTCATTCCTGCCTGTCCTCTGCCCACAGGTACGTGGGAGAGCTGATCTCTGACTCCGAGGCCGATGTCCGTGAGGAGGACTCCTACCTCTTCGACCTGGACAACAAGGTACTGTGTCTGCAGGTGTCCAGCCAGACAAACCCCAGCTCCTGCCTCCTCAAAAGAGCCCAGAGAATGTTTGTCTCCATCTTGATGTGCAGCAGAATCCCGCAGAGAGCACAATTGCTGTGCTTGAGTGGAAAGATGGTTGAAGTGAGAGTTAGGGCTGGTTAAAAGGGCAGCAGAACCAACGTGTGCTGCCCACCCCACTTCTGAGCAAGATGCTCTTCTGTCAAACCCTTTGAAGCATCCTGAGGTCAATTGTCCAGGTTTTGGTACTCCCAACCTGGCACCTGTGTGATTGGCAGCTCTGTGAGTTCTTCATAAAGTGATGATGAGCTGAAAGATTTTAAAGAAACCCAACAAACCCTGTTCACTCATAAAAGATCCATCAAACACCCTGGCAAGGGCTTGCTCTGCTCTTTGTTTCCCTGCACTGCTCTGTGAGGGCTCTCAGGGCAGAAATTTTGCTTTGCAAAGTACAATCTAAAAGTTTTACTTCAGACTCCCCCTGGGAAAGGAGAAGTGAGAAAAGGTGAGCTGGGGACTCACAGGAGTGGGGTGGCTTCCAAGGAAGGCTGTAAAACACTCTCTGCCTTGTTTCTGTCATCAGCCTGTGACAAAGAAGCTTTGCTTTATTTTTTGTCCTCTTCTTTTTTTAAAGCAACACACATTTCAAGAGCTGAGAAAAGATAAGTAATGAGTCTGGTGTGAAAACAGGGGTCAGACTGGAGTTAAAAAGTTGGAAAGGACTTTAGCTTGGTTTATGAGCAGGAGCCCACCTGGGCCCTGCCCTGCCTCTTGCTTAGCCCAGCCTGGCAGCCCTGAGGCAGAACCTCTGTGCTGGCTCCTGGGAATCCTTCAGGGAAGCAGGAAGGGAGACCAAGGTGGAGCATCTGGAGAAAACTAGGCACCAAATCATTGAGGGGTGGTGAAAGCTGCCCATCAGGCTGGGCAGAGAAGGACAGGGCAGAGCCAGCAGGTCCTGTGTCCTCCAGGGTGATGGGGAATTGCCAAGGGGGTGAATCCCAACCCAGGGGGGGCCTCAAGGTCTTGGTGTGGCTCTAAGGGATGGCTTGGATGGACCTGTGCTGTGGTGAGAGTGGCTGGGTTGTCATTTCTGTTGCCTGGTTGTAATTTCTGTCGTCTGGGTGTTCGTTTCTGTTGTCCCTGTCCCTTGAGCTGTCACTCAGCCCCGTGTGAGGTGCTCATGGAGTGTCCCAGGTCCTGCTGTGGATGTGGCTGCTGTCATCCTGCCTCACCATGATGTTTCTGTGGATGAAACTGAGGGAGTGAAATCCCTGATTTATGAAATCAGAGCTGGTGGCACTGTGTGTGCTCCAGGCCCCTTGGAGTGATGCCTCCCCCAGTTCTGGGGATGTTTTCCTGGGCTCCTGCACCCCGGGGTGTGCCCTGGCACAGCTCATCCATTAACGATCCGAGGTGCTTGTCCAAAAGGGACTTGGAGCACCACTAATGGATCTTTTTGCTTTTGGCCTCTTTGCAACTGAAATTAGCCTCTGTAATTAAGGCCTCTGCTTTGCACAGTCATTCTCTGCTGGAATAAAAAAGCCCTGAGGGGGGTTCTTTTATTTTCAAGGAAAACAAAGTATTACTGCTCTCTGTAAAGGGAATTTCTGTGTTCTCACTTTCACTCTTATCTGCAAAACCCTGTGTTCTCTCAAGGCTCTGGCTTTGTGTTTCCAAGCTGTCGTGTTCAATTAGAGGACAGGACAGATGCCTGTTCCCCTATCTAGGAGCTGGTAAGGTGTCTGCCCTGAGCATCAATCCCATTGTGCCAAACTGGTGTTTGGACTGGAAGAGTTGGTGTGCCAGTGTTAAAAAGCAGCTCTGGGGGTCGGGGGGTCAGAGTGGTGTGCAGTAAACTCTGTTTTCAGGGTACTGTTGAATATAAATTGAATATGAAAGTCTGTGTGTGTGTTTTCAGTCCTTCCAAACCCTGCCCTGGCTGTTCCTGGAGCTCTCTGGAGTATTAATGGAGACACCAACAGCCTGATCATTTATTTAAGGCAATCAACCCCAACCCCAGCGTGCCCTAACGAGCCCTGCCCCGTTTCTCCCCAGGATGGAGAGGTTTACTGCATCGATGCCCGTTTCTATGGCAACATCAGCCGCTTCATCAACCACCTGTGCGAGCCCAACCTGATCCCGGTGCGGGTGTTCATGTCCCACCAGGACCTGCGCTTCCCCCGCATTGCCTTCTTCAGCACCAGGCACATAGAGGCTGGGGAGGAGATCGGGTACGTGCCACCCCCTGCCACCAGCCAGGGGACACTCTGCTGCTCCCCAGCTGGGTCACTCCATCCCTTTGCTCCAGGGGTTTGTCCCCAGGGGTCCCTCAGGATCCCCCTGAAGTTTGCAAAGCCCCAGGATCAACCTGGCCGTGTCCAGTCATAGCCCTGAACCCCCTGCCCTGGGCTGAGCCCCGGCCTGGGCACCAGGGGAGGGGGATTCTGACCCTGTGCTCAGGTGAGAACCCACCTGCAGAGCTGCCCCAGCCCTGGGCCAGCACAGGAGGGACCTGGAGCTGCTGGAGAGATCCAGAGGAGGCTACAAAGCTGCTCCCAGAGCTGGAGAGAGCTGGGAGATGGGGATGTTCACCTGGAGAAGGCTCCAAAGAGAGCTCAGAGCCCCTGCCAGGGCCTAAAGGGACTCCAGGAGAGCTGGAGAGGGACTGGGGACAAGGGATGGAGGGACAGGACACAGGGAATGGCTTCCACTGCCAGAGGGCAGGGTTAGAGTGTATTAGATAAATGAAGAAGTCTTCTACAATGAGGGTGGTGAAGCCCTGGCACAGGGTGCCCAGAGAAGCTGCCCCTGGACCCCTGAAGCTGTCCAAAGCCAGGTTGGATGGCGCTCTAATGGATGTGTCCCTGCCCATGGAATAGGATGATCTTTGAGGTCGCTCCAACCTAAAACCATCCCAGGATTCTCTGAAGCTGTGGCAAAGGGGAGCGAGCAGGACATTGACACTGCCCTTCCCTGACCCCTCCTGTCTCTCTCTCTTGCAGCTTCGACTACGGGGACAGGTTCTGGGACATCAAAGGCAAATTCTTCAGCTGTCAGTGCGGTTCACCCAAGTGCAAACACTCGAGCTCGGCGCTGGCCCAGCGGCAGGCGAGCACCTCGGCCCAGGACACGCAGGAGAACGGGCTCCCCGACACCAGCTCCGCCACGGCCGCCGGCCCCTTCTGAGACTGACCCTCCCACCCCCGGCCATCCACACACCGGCTGAGTTCCCACGTAAAGAGAAAGAGAGGAAAAACAACCGACGCAAAACCACACAAAAAATTTTAAAAGTTAAAAAAAAAAAACGGAAAAAAAAAAAGAAGGAAAAAAAAAAAAGAAAAACCCCCTGCTCAAGGAAAGCCAAGGGTTTGTGACACTTAGGGCTGTGCCACCGACTGTTACTTGAGGAAGGAGTGAAAGCAAATCCCGCCTCCGTGATGTTGTTCTCCCCTGCCTGCTCCTGGAAAGCTGCTGGGTTTCACAGCTGTGTGTGCAGGGGTGGCTGTTGCATTTTTATTTTTTCTTTGCCACCCGAGCTGTCTTGGCCTCATCTGTGCACGATGTCAGAGCCGGGGAGAGCCGCCCGTCCTCGGAATGTCGCTCATTGCCTGGATCCCTCCCGTCCACTCACCTCCAGTTCACCCACAATAAACTCTGGATACTTGATGAGACTTCGTTCCTGGGAGGGAGAAAGGGAGCTGCTGGCTCTGGGTTTGCTTGGCACAGCCCCGGGGCAGGTCGTGCTCGTTGGTTTTATGTTGGTTTGGTTGGTTTTTTGGTTGGTTGGTTGGTTTTTTTGGTTTTGTTTCTTTTTTTGGTTTTGTTTCTTTTTCTATATAAATGAATTATTCCTCCCCCATCTCGCAGGACGTTGTGGTGGGGCCCTACAAATACCCTCAATTCTCTCCAGATGGCTTTTTTCTCAACTGATGAGAAGAATCCCAGAATCTTTCCAAGCCCTGTGATCCCTGGCTCTCTCCTTCCTGGATCTTCTCTGTTCAAACCAGCTCTGCTCCACACCCTCATCCTGTCTCAGTGTTGAGTTCCTCCATGAAGGAATTCCCCTCACCCCGTCCCACGAGTGGTTTTAGAGAGAGAAGTCTGAAGAGGATTTTACAAGACACTAATTCCTAAAGAAAACCAGTTTCCCCCCACCCTTTTTTTAAAGATAAAGTGAACGAAATATATATTATAGAGGACCTGGACTGGCTGGGGTGGACAGACGTGTCACGGTGAGGAGATCCCAGATGCCACCAGCTCGTCTGCTCCCATCCCTTTGCTCCACGCTGGGCACCTTGGATTGATTTTTAAGCCACACGCTATGAGGTTTCAATGAACCGATTTATTTTTTACCATTATTGAAACATCGGGGACAAGCATTAAAAACATGGGGAAAGAAAAAAAAAAAAAGCTTAAAAAAAAAAAAAACAAACAAAAACCGACAAAACCCACAAAAAAAACCAAAAAAAACCAAAACGACAACAAAAAGAAACCACAAAACAAAACGGTGCTGATTCTGGTGTGATTTTTGCTCACCACGTGAATATAAACTTATCAATTGTATAAAAAGAACAAAGTGATTTTAGTATAAAAATGCAGGAAAAAAAACAAAACTTTTTTTAAATTGTTAGTATTGTAGTGTGAATAAATTTGCCATCACCTTTTGTGTGGTGGCTGGGCAGGTCATTATCTTAATTTTTTTTTTTTTTTTGCATATATCTTTAAATACTGTAATTAGTGCAGTAACAAGTTTTTTTTTTTTTTTTTGTTGTTCATCTCTTCTAGAACATTCATAATGCCATCATGTTTATTATTATTATTTTTTTCTGTTAATGTTTTTGACAGTTTTAAAGGAGCAGCCTTTTGGCTCTGATCATTTTCTTGTTCTGTTTTCAATGAAATCAATAAAAAAAAAAAAAAGAAAAAAAAGTGCTTTAAAAGGAGTTTGGCATTTTTTTGTCTGCTTCGGGGCAGGGATGGCCCAGGGTGGAGCTGAACTGCTCCTTGGTGGGCTTGAAAATGAAAAAAGCAACAAAAAAACCCCAAAACCCCAATCCTGCAAGGAACAGTAGCCTGAGTGACTTTGCTGTTTATTGTGGGGGTTGTTTTTTAAAATTTTATTTGTAATTAATGTCGTTAAAAGTTTGAGAGGCTGAATTCCATCACTGGATGGGCAGCACCGAGGTTTGGGGATCCAGGGGGGAAATGAAATAAAATGAAATCAGAAATCCCCAGGAAGGAGGTGATGGGGGGGAATCTCCTTGGAGCAATCCCTGGGGATGTTCGGGGAGGTTTGGGGGTCCTGGGACTGAGCAGAGCCCACCCTGGCACCGGGGAGGGAGCAGCTCTGAGGCACTGCCAGCCAAAATCCCATCCAAACATTCCTGAGGGGAAGGGAAGGCCCGGCCCGGGCCAGCCGGGATGGGCGGGACACGGAGGGACCTCGTCACCCTCACAGGTTGGACAGGAGGTGAATAAATTGTGCTGTCTGTACTCGGGTTGGGTTGGGTTGGTGAGGAATGATGGATTTTGCTTCTGGAATTGTGGAATATTCCCCCTCCCAGAGCTGTGGGGACGTGAGGGCCTCAAAGGGCCCCGAGGGCCTTCAGGGGCACCCCCGTCCCCTCACACACCCAGACCCTTTAACCACGGGTTAATTACAATAACACACTTCAACACTGCCTAATTAAACATTGTAATTAAAAGAACGTGTTTTAATTGAAGGGGAGAAGTGGAAAACCCCCGGAGAAATCTGATTTCTGGGCCTGCCTTCCCCGAAGTCGGCGTTTCCCTGGGGTGGAGGGTGGGAGGCACGCCAGGGTCTGGGCTCACAGGAGGGGGGTCCGGGTGGGACCTGCTGGAAGTCACACACAGCCCCATTTTGGGGGGATTCCTTTGCTTTTCTGTGCAAATAACAGCAAATTAAATCAACACAGGTTGTATCCCAGCACTTTTCCGGCGTTAAGGATGAGTTGGAAAAGAGGGGTTTATTTTACCAGGCGTTTCTGCAATGGCCCCAGCTCAGGGGCAAGGGAGGCCATCGCCGCCCCCTGCTCCCACCCAAAAAATCTGGTGTGGATTTGAGTGGTCAGGAGCCAGGAAATGTGGGCAAAGCCACCTCGGCCACTCTGCTGACCCCACTCAGCTGGTGGCAGTGGTTTGTTGGGACACCTCGTTTGAAGGATGCACCGGTTTTAATGTGAATATTGAGCCCTGAAGCAAAGTTAATTTAATGGCAATATTGTGCCCTGAGCTGCTCTGTGCTCAGCCTCGCTGCCCGAGGTGGCTGCAGCCCTGATTTTACTTTTGCTTGAGGGAGATTTCTTCCCTTCTAACACATTGGCAGCACCTGCTGCAGGCTCTGGAGCACCCAGACCTCGCTTTGCTGGTGGCTCCAGACTTTGCTTTTCCTTTTCAGCTCTGCAGAAGGTGCAAAGAGACCTTGGATCACTCACTGGCTTTTTCTTGGGGGTTTGGGCACTCTTTGGGATGTCCCCATGGTCCTGCAGCCGTCCCAGGGAGTGGGACCATGGCTGGATGCTGGATTTGGGTGCAGAGCTCAGTGGGGTGTGGGGGTGAATCCCTCAGCATTCCCCACTCACCCCTGGGGCTGGGGGAGGGTTCCAGGGCAAACCCCTGATTCCAGAGGGCTGGAGGAGAAGGCACTCTCCTTCCATGGAACACCCCTACATCTCCTTCCTTCTCCGTGGGACATCCCTGCTCCTCTTCCTTCTGCACCCAGATCCCTCAGTGAAGGTCAGGGACCCCCAGGCCAAGGTGGGTCCATGCTGAGCTGCAGGATGGGGTGTGAGGGCCCTTTTTGGGGTTCTGCCCCACCCTCACAGCGTGGGGGCACTGAGGGATGGGGTCTCTCACTGCAGAACTGGCAGATGATGGTTTGGGGGGCCTTGTTGGGGTCAGGCTCCTCCAGGCGTGGCTCCCTCCCCCCTGCACCCCACTAGAGCTACAGGGGAGCAGCACACGGGGTCTGTCACTTGCTGCCTGAGGGTCCCAGGGGTGGGACATGGAGGGGTCACATCCAGCTCTGTGGGGTCAAACAAACCCCTGCGCACTGAGCTGAGTCGTCCTGGCTCCTCTCCCAGAGTGCTGATGGACAGGGGGTGTTAGAAAAGCACCCAAAGGCAGCATCCATCACCCTGGGCTGACCGAGGCCAGCAAAGCCATAAAATTATCCTGGATACTGGAGCTAATCTGGCTTCTCTTTATAGACTCCTTCCCTCTCTTTGTGCTGCTGTGACCCCTTCATCAGAGGAGATATGAGCAAGGCTGATGGTTATCCTGCAGCCCAGGTAAGAGTCATAAAATCTCTATAAATGTGGAATTTCACCCCATGTCTCATTTCTGAGCCTTTGCCAGAGCTGGAAGAAATATTACTTTATCTCCCTGCTAGCACAGAATATTCCCTTGTCTGCTGAAGGAGCTCCCTTATCACCCTTTTAATTTCCTTTCTGGTGCTCCAAGCAGGATGAAAAGGCTCTGCTGCTGGCACTGGAGGAAGGGCAAGGCCTGGGAGAGGGAGAACCAGCCTGAGGTTCAAGTTTGAGGCTGCAGGAGGGATGGCAGTGATGAGGGGACAGGAGCTGGTGCCAGGGGAGGTCAGGCTCAGCCTCCCTGTCCCTTCCCAGGGCCAGACATGGCCTGAATGCCCAGAAAAAGCAAATATTGCTGGGTGCTGCCAGTGGGGAAAAGTGTGCTTCACCTGCCAAGGGGAGGTTGGACAAGCTCAGCCCCACACCTGAGTCGTTGCTCCTCTCTGCCTTTTAATCTCTGTTTAACCAATGTGAGAGTCATTCGAGAGGGCTCAGCCCCTCAGGGTTGGGTTAAGGATCTGCTGGGGCTCCCTCTCTGCTGGTGGCACTGGGGACACATCCAAGGTCTTGCTGGAGGAGCCTGTGTGCCATGGGAGGGGACAGCACCTGGCCAGAGAGTGGCACTGTGTCACCTCTGCTCTCCCTGCAGCATCAGAGGGATCCAGCAGCACCCACAGCAAGGAAATGCCCCCAGGCCGAGGGATTTTCACTCCATGAGGGCTTTCCAGCCCTCTGGGATGGCTGGGGGAGTGGAAGGAAGGAGGTTCAGGCACGAGGAGTGTCCCCACCACATTACCCTGAGCAGCACCAGCAGAGAGGGGGTTTGGGAAGCAGCTCCTCTCCCTCCTGCAGGCCCTGGAGGTTTGCAAGGAGGTGGGATCAAGGTCCCAGACCTGCACTGGGGGTTCTGCCCCAGGGCTGCCACTGAGGCCACCAGAGCCTGGTGCTGAGCTGGGATTCAATTCCCCATCACACAGAATGTCCCAGCTGAGCTGGTGGGAGCAGGGCCTTGGCAAAGCCAGGCTTTGTTTGAACACTTGGAGCTCTGCTCTCTAACAAGGATGACAAGAGATTACATTAGAAAGGGCTGGTGCCTAATAGGGATCCATTTGCCAGCTTTGCTGGCTGCAGAGTCTGTAACTCTGCAGGCACAGACAGCGCTGGGCATGTGGAGCCTCCCTGCCCCTCTCAGAGGGGTTTGCAAAAGCCACAAAATCCCTCTGAGAGAGCCTTTGGGATGAGCTGAGGTCCAGGAGGTGGCAGGGAGCTGTGGGCATGGCAGAGGTTCCATTCTGCATTTGGGTTGCTTTTTCCTTCCTCAAGGAAAGGGGGGACAGGGGAAGTGCCACCCTCTAAATTTCAGACCAATTTACCCCATTTCCAGCCCCCCTTCCAGGCCACAAACCTCCAGTGCTGAGGGCTGGGCCCTGACCCGGGCTCTGCTGGGTGAACAAACGCTTGGGGAGATGCTCTGTAACCAAATAAGCTGGAGCAGAGGTAAAATGAGGATTTGTGGTGTTGGTCAGATAGAAAACAAAACGATTTTGGGGCTGGGATTTTTCCCTTCTGGGGGTTTGCTTTTTGCTCTGTGCTCATCCCTCGGGAGCCAGGGAATGTGGAGCCCACTGTGAGGAGGATGGAAAGCACCTGGATGTGGAGAGCTTCCCCTCTGGAGGAGCCTCCATCTGTGTGCTCAGAATGAGCCTGATTTAAATGGTGATTTATTTGTCTGCAACGTGCAATAAGCTTGGGGAAAAAAAAACCCCTCAGCAATCGTGGCTTGAAAAGCAAGAAATCATTGAGGTTTTTCCTCCCTCCTTTCAGAAAATACAGCGGCAATGAAACAGCAGTGATGGGTGAATAATAAAACCCTTCTGTGGAGCTCACTCGTGCTAGATAAAGTATAAAGCCCCACTGATGCAGGGCTCAGGGTGAGCAGAAAATATTCCACCTGAGCAGCAGCAATTAGTGCACTTGGCTTTGCCTTTGTTGTGCTCTGTAAATACAATTCTGAGCAGCAAATAAGCAGATAAGATTTACCCAGACATAATGAAACAAATATCCTTTTCTCCTGCCTCTGCTGGGAAGAGAATTTCTCTCTGGTTGTGCAGCTGTTGGGGGAAAATAGTTGGAATAAATTGCTTGGGAGCCAGCGAGCAGCAAACATGGCCTGCACCATTAGCGAAGTGACTTTATAAATGAATAAAAGGGGAATGGGGAGAATATTCTCATTTATATCGTGAAAACCCCTCGGACACGGGCTTGAGCTGGAAGAAGCTGAGGCACTTGTGCGGCGTTGTGTTCTCCTGATGGCTGCGCTCCCCTCCTGCTGCAGGGAGATGCTCTCCTGCCCTGCTGCAAATCCCGAGGTTTTGTGGACGAGTCAGGAGCCCGCGGGATGCTGGAGCTGCTCTCGAGGTGGAGAAGGAGCAGGAGCTGATGGCTCCGCCTGCACGGATTTGATGCTCAGCCCAGCACCGGGCGTGTGCCAAGGACCCGGGGGGGAAACACCGAAATGATGAATTTTAGTGGGGGAAAAACCGAATCCAGGCAGCTTTGTGCCTTTCATTTCGGGTGTGAACGCTCCACTTGGACTCAAATAGTGTTAAATTGCTGACTGAGACACGGATCTGCCCTGCCCTGCCCTGCCCCGCCCCGGGGCTGGCTGAGGTCGGTGCTGGGTCAGCGATTCCCTCCCTGCCTCCTCCCTCACTCCCAAGAATGTTAGAGATGTTTTAAATGTTCTTAGAGAGCTCGAATTAGTGCCGTGTATCCTCTTAGCCACCCTTTTAATTTGGGAGGCAAATTTGGGAAGATTCGGGGAGAGATAAAGAGCAAGCCTGGTTTAATATTAGTTTGTGAGAGGACCAAGCTGCTGTTGTAAAACTACCCTGGAAATCATCCTCGATTGTTTCAACAGAGATATTTTTTCAGTTGATTTTTTTTTTTTTTACAGAAGTGCTGTGGTGCTGAGGGAAAAGAACACCAGATGACCTGGGAGCTTCCCATCCTTGTGTGTCTGTGCAGTGAATCTGCTGCTGAAGGTGCTGCTGAACCCAGGGCTGGCTGTGTGGGTTGGTTAAACCTCGGGAGGTTCAGGCTGCAGAGCAGGGCAAGGTTCTTCCCCCAGAGGGTGCTGGCACTGCCCAGGCTCCCCAGGGAATGGGCACGGCCCCGAGGCTGCCAGAGCTCCAGGAGCCTTTGGACAGCGCTGCCAGGGATGCCCAGGCATTTTTTGGGGGGTCTGTGCAGGGACAGAGGCTGGGCTGGGTGATTCTGGTGGGTCCATCCAGCTCAGGACATTCTGTGGTTCTGTCAGCACAGATTTTCCCAGATTTGCAGTGGGAATGGAGGTGCAGCTGCCCAGGGAGCTGCTGGTGCTGATCCTTCCCCAGCTGTGCTCCCTGAGGGATCCCATCACATCCCACAGCCCTGGGCTGAAGGAAACTCCTCCTGCCACTCCTGGCTCCTGTTGGTGCTGGGCAAAGGACGGGGACACAAAAGGGTCCCTGGGAACCCCCCTGGGAGGGTCCACCCCAAATGAAACATTTCTCCAATGTTTTGCTGCATATTGGATTCTGTTAAAGGAATTCAATTTGGAGAACATCACTCCAGGCAGAGGAGGAGGAGAAGGGCAAAACATGATGGCTAAATAATTCCAATTAACCATTCCAGACCTTTCTGGCTAATTCAGTTGGAGTAAGTGTTGCCTGGTGTAGGGATCTGCAGGGCTGAGATCCTCCTGCAGCTCCAGGGAATGTCTGGGATGCTGAGGCCTGTACTGGACCTGCACAGAGGCTGGCTTGATGTTACTGAGCTTCACTTCTTGAGACAGAGCAGAGAAGGAAGAGTCTGGACTGTGAAGCAGAGCTCGGGTCCCTCTCCTTCAGCCAGTCCTCTCTGCCACTTCCCTTGGCACATGGAACGATTTCCAGGCTAATTCCTACATCAGTGGAAACATCAAAGCAGTGCCTGGAACCCAGCAGAGGATCCAGCCCAGCTCTGCTCTGGAAAAACAACCCAGATCCCAATGTGAAGCTTTACCAGAAGGCTGGAGATCAGCCCTGTGTTTCAAAGCCAGATATTGGTGGTAGAGAAACTTGATTTCACTCTGCAGGTTATTGATTATTCTTCTTTGACTTTCTAAGTAGTTGAGACCAACGAGTGTCAGGCTCTTTGTTTTCTCTAGCTGCATTTCAGGGCAATTCCCAGATTTGGATGACAGGAATATTTATTCATCATTGAGTGCTAAAAGTTCCTGAGATTTCAGCTCAAAATCAAAGGAAGCTCCAACACGTGGAGGTTTGGATGCTTTGCAGCTCTGACCAGCCTGTCTGGGTTTTACCCTCCCCAGATCTCTGCCAGAATCACAGAATATCCTGAGCTGGAAGGGACCCACAAGGATCATCAAAGTCCAACTCCTAGCCCTGCACAGAGCAGCCCCATAAATCCCTGTTCCTGCAGGGAACATCTTCCTTGAGCTTCTAAACCACTTCTCATTCCTGCAGTCCCCTCCTGTGACATCTCAAGAAAAGTGACAATAAAGACTCAAAAATTGTTGTGGAGTTGTTTTTTTTCCCTCTCCCAAATATTTGACTAGCTCCCCGTGCCTCTTGCCTGAAAACATCTCCCCTCTGGTTGTTTCCCTTCCTGGCTGGAAATCTTAATTTGGGTTATGAATTCTTTGGGTCACAGCCCCTGTGTCTGTGTAAGTTCATGAGGTTTATGGTCACTGACTCAAAAACCTCTGAGAGTAAACACCCAAATCTTCCGGTGCCTTTGGTTTTGAGCATCATGGAAAACTGCTTTTCTGCTTGATATGTCATCTTTTCCTCTTTTCCATTTTTCTGTGTTTTCATTCTCTACTTTGATATTTTCTCTCCCCTCTCCCTTCTGAGACTCCTCTCCTCTCTGAGTCTGTGGGGGGAAACACAAAAATCTTGGATTTTCTCTCAGCAGCAAAGGCAGCTCCCCCCCAGGGTGACCCAGCCCTGAGCTGCTCAGGATCTGCTGGGGCTCAGGGCTTAAAAACAAATTATTGCTACTATTTAACAACCCAAAAAGACCAACAAATGCCATTAGCTTGGGGGTTTTGCTGTTCTGAGACCTCCAGCTCTCCACATTTGAGGGAAATCAGAACTTGGGTTTCTTTAGGGGTTGTGTAGAGGCTTTTTTTCCTCTTTCTCTTTGCAAAGTAGCTGAGCTCTTGATGTTGGTTTGTGAATCTTCTCTCTGCTGGAGAGATGCAGGTCTGGAAGCTGTCAAGGAGCCTCTTTGATGAGCACTTGAAAGCAAAAAAAAAAATAATATAAAGAAATGGGTGCTTGAAGAGTAGATGGGACTAATGAAGCT
>VZSR01000692.1:1904334-1918445 GCA_013398615.1 Brachypodius melanocephalos
ACCCTAACCCTAACCCTAACCCCTAACCCCAACCCTAACCCTTAACCTAACCCTAACCCTAACCCTGTGAGCAAGGAACTGTTTCCCTGGCTGCTCATTCCTCTTCTATGCCTGAATAGTTTCTCTTGCCCATCACTGAGGAGATGAAAAGCTCTTGGCCTTTAATCAATAACAACTCTGAAAATAACCCAGGCAGGGCGTGGCTCCTGCTGCAGTGGGGTTTGACACCTGATGCTCTGGGAGCTTTGAGTAATGTCCAGCCAACTCCAGTGGGGGACAAGCACAGAAGGGCTGGGGTTTTATCTTCAGCTTGCATTGACCTTTGAGCAGCTGACTGGTGAAATGCCCAAATTTCTCTGCCTTTTTTTTTTCCCATTTGGCTCCAGAGTGCTCTGTCAGTTCTTAGGATGCTTCTGCCTCTTGGATTTCCAGAGTGAAGCTCATGCAGAGCTGAGCCTGTACACGACTCGAGTTCAGATAAAGTCAGATTTGAAAAGCTGTTTTGACATGGAGATGCTGAGAAGCATCCAGGCAAATGTTCAGAGGAGCCTAAGGAGAGGAGAGACCTGAATCTTAAGGAGGATTAAATGTCTAATCATTTACCACACACAGATATGTACTGAAAGACAGGCAAAGCCTCCCCAAACCTCCCTCTTCTGGTGATCCTCAGTTAAACTGAGGCCCAAATAATGGCAGAGAAGGTGTGAAGTTGTCTTTCTGTGAAGTTGTCTTTCCCTGCTGGTCGGTCTTGGAGACCAATGGGGTTGAAATGATCTTAGAAATGCCATGGAAAATAAAGATATGAAATCTGATATGCTTTTAAGTCCCTTTTATCTCTCATCCTCTCCCAGCTGCCTGCCACAGGCTCTGTCTGTGTGCAAACACGTTTTGTTTGCTGCCCCACAGAGCAAACCCTCTTCTGGTGGTGCTGCAGCTCAGAAGGGAACTCCGAGCACCACTGAGGTTTCTTGTCCCTCTTCAGCCCTTGGGCAGCTTTGGATCCCTGTGTCCTGTGATTTCCTGGTTACTTCCTGTGAGTTTTCCTGCGTGGTGTTGTTCAGGCTTTGGTCCTGCTTGTTGAAGTATTTTCTGAGCTGAAAACCTCCTTTTTGAGCTGCCTGGGACTGAACTCAGCTGGCTCCTGCCACAGCCAGCAGCTGGGTTTGGAGTCGTGATCCACCTACAAAGGAATTTAGTTCAGGAGGAACAGAACAGAGCACAACAGCTCCTGGTCCCCTGGGGTTCCCCAGGGTGGGGAAGGTGCTGAGCAGGGACTGCAGCTCCTGCTTTCCCTCCCTGCCCTGTGCCAGCCTGGGGGCTTTGCCAGCAGTGCCCCTACCCCAAGCCGTGAGCTCAGGGTCTCTTCTGATCCACATTTGTGCAGCAGCTGAGGGTAATTGGCCCTGGGGCTTTAGGGCACTAAACAATGCCGTGATCAGGACCTGCACAGGAGGGGCTGTACCTTCAAAAGGCCTTTTTTCCCTTTGTTCAGTCTTATTCTCAATAACAAGTATCACAGCATCTTCCTCATGGATTTTACAGAAAGCCATTCTACATCCCCTGGCAGACCTGAGTGCTTTAACAATTTCCTCTGCCTGCATGGCAGCAGGATTTTCCTCCAGCACAGCTGGTGCAAAATGGGAGTGAGAAGAGCAGAAATCCCTGGCCAGGAACACCTTGGGAAGCCGCTTTTCTTGGCCTGAAGCTCTGGACCTGCCTGTGGGCTGGAAGGAGATGTGCACTCTGTGTTGTTTGTTTATTTTTAAAGGAAATGTGCTCTGGGAGCTGCTCTGGTTGGCAATACCCTGGACCCAG
Source organism: Brachypodius melanocephalos (assembly GCA_013398615.1). NCBI lineage: Eukaryota > Metazoa > Chordata > Aves > Passeriformes > Pycnonotidae > Brachypodius > Brachypodius melanocephalos. The sequence goes on from VZSR01000692.1 coordinate 1,906,150, forward strand.
AGCCTCAAGATGGCATTGAAAAGGCTCCTCTGTTCCTCAGCCTTGGAAATTCTGAGTAAATAACAGCCCACCTGCAGTTCCCTGAGCTCACCTGGACAAAAGGTGTGCAGGGGAGTTTTGACCTTCCCTCTGAGCTACTCCAGGTGTAGGGCAGGGCCCAGGGCAGTCAGGGCACAGTGGGAATCCTTTCCTCCCTTAAAGGAAGAAATCTTCTTTCCTGTTGCTGTTTTTGCAAATGACCCCCCTCTGTCCTGCTCAAAAGGGGATGCTGGGGTTGTGTCCCTAAATCTTAGCCACTGCCCCTCATGCTGGAAGCCTCTGGAGCACAGCAAGCTGGAAATCCACTTTGTGTTCTATCCAGGAACCCCTCCAGAGATGGATCCAGACTGTCCCAGCAGCTCCTGGGACAAACAGAGCGAGGCAGGGGTGCCTGCCCTGCTCCCCGTGTCCCAGGCCCCTGCCAGGAGCCCTGCTGCCATTCTGGGCCATTCTCTGTGCCCTGGCTGTGCCCTGCCAGATGGAAATGCTGCTCCATTAAGCCCAGTCACCTGCCTCGGCCTGGGGATGGAAGTGAAAGTCCAGGGAAACGCTTGGTTGCCTGGCAAAGCTGCTCGGGGAGGAGGAAGGCTCCCTGCTAAGCAGTGCTGGAGACAGAGTGATTTACTCACCTCTGAGGAGGAGTCACTCATGACCGAGTCCTTTTTTAGAATTTTCCATGGAATGCTCCTTGCCCTCCTGTAATGGGAGATTATGGATGTCTGACCTGTTTCAGTACTCCGAATTTTTTTGCTTTCTCTTAACTCCCCTGCTTTTCTCCTAATCTTAAAAAGCCCAACTAAATCCTGATGCTTCCCCTCTCAAAGCCAAATAATCCTCACAATTGCAATCTCCTTCTCTTCTTTAAGGCTTTCTGTGCTTAAGGTCTGCGTGATCTTCCTTAGAGTGTGAAAAAAAAACAATCCAGGAAAAAAGCCCTGAGCATGCAGATTGAGGAAAGGGCAAACTGGTTCAACAGAGCATCCTCACGACACACTCAGATCATTTTCTCACTGTCACAAACACCCCCACCACCCTGGCTGCTGATTTCACTGCAGTGCTGTGGTGGGGACTTTGCAGAGTGGTTTGGTGGCTGTAGGAAAAGAGAAGGGATGTGCAAAGCAGGATTTTCCTTAATTTACGATAAGACCTGATGCAAAAAAACAACTCTTTTTTTTCCTAATTTTTTTTGCCTTTTCAGAGCTGTTGTGTCATCCACCCCCCTGATTCTGTAAGCACAGGAGGATGAAGATCTGTGGAAACAATTGTATTTTTTCTCCATATACTGAATTCCATCTGAAGATGTGAGGGATTATTGAAAATGGCATTTCCTCTTCTAGTGGCCACTGAGAAAAAGTCAGGTTTCTCCACTGAAAAGGGATGTAGGAGATGCAGTGGCCAGAAGCACAGAAGTGGAAAATTAAACCTCTAAGTAAGTAAGTTTAATAAAAATGAAATGAGTAAATAAGTCACCTGGGGGAAACATGAATTCCAGGTGAAAGATAAATCCATCACAGAATACAATGCAGTGAGGATAAAGATGTTTTTTAGGGAAAATTTTAAGAAAGAAGAGCTCCCTGCAGCCTCCTTCTCCATGCACAAAGTAAGAGAACTTTCCCGTTTGTGTGGATCAGCTCAGCAGTGCTCAGGGCTGAGGATTCCTAGGAGGGGACACTGGTGTGAATCTCTGCCCAGGGTCTGTTGAGTGGAACGGGGATGCTGAACCGCTCCAGCTTCTGCCTCCAGGCAAAGTTTTTCCCAAAGACTCCAGCACTCAGCTTAATCTGCGAATTACCCAAACCTGGGGAGAGGGAAAAGGCCTTTTATTGCATTGCCAGCGAGTGCAGGGGAAAGGAACCTCCAGACTGGAGCTGGCCTTGCAGCCCCCCTGTCCGTGCCGGGGGCTGGCGGTTCCTGCTCCGTGCGGCCCCGGAGGCAGCAGGATGTGATTCACCTTCTTCCCTCGCTGTTTCCGTGCCTCAGAGCCGCTCCCCGCTCCCCTCGGCTGCCGGGGCCGCCTCCGGGAGCGTCTCCCGGCTGTGCTGCAGTGTGCGAGAGCCCTTCAGACACCGAGCCCCGGCGCAAGGAGCCAGTCCCTTCCGGAGAGTCACCCTTTGCGTCTTGCCAGACCTCCTTTCTGTCACTTGTGGCTGCTGCCAGCCCTCTGACTGGCTCCCGAAGCCAGCAGATGTTACTGCTCCAGGCTCGCCTGGTCGGTGGGTTGGTTTTGCACTGAGCTTGGATGACTAAGGCAAAAAGCACATTAGCGGCGGAGTCCAGGCTTTCCTCGGTGTGGAGGAAGTGAAAATGTCCCCCTGTTGACAGCCCTGACTTCTCCGGAGGGTCCCTTCACAAAGTTAATAGTTTCTATCCCAAATTTAGCCTAAAATACAAAAGCATTTCCTCGCCAGCTACTGCAGTGGCTGTTGCCGTGCGGCGCTCCAGGAACAAGGAGGAGTTATCTCCCTGACTTGTGCTGGAGGGAAGCAACAGAGGGTGTTGGAATAAACAGGATTAAAGGATATCATCCATAAATACAGGATTAAAGGTATCCAGCGCTCTGCGGGAGTCATTCAGACCAAGGAGAAACAAAGTAAGTTGTGCAGAAGGGCGCAGCTCTGCTCGCAGCCAGCCCGTGCCGCACATCCCCGCACCGCCCCAGCGCCCTGAGCGCTGCGGGGCCGCATCCCCCGCCCCGCACCCACCCCTGCCCCGGCCCCGAGCCCCCGGGGGCTGCCGGCTGAGCATCCCCGAGCCCCGCACCGCATTTCACACCGTGACCCCCCTCCCACCCTCGGCGCCCGCGGGGTTCTGAGGGCACGGGCGGGGGGACGGGAGCTGCCCTGCTCAGCGCTGCCCGCGTCGCGGCTCGGGGCACCCGTGGGTGCAGGGACTGGGCTGTGCACATCTGGGCAGTGCACATCTGAGCAGTGCACATCTGGGCAGCGGCGCGCAGGCGCGGGGGCTGCCTCGCCCGTGCCCCACACCCGTGCGAGCGGCGGCACCTCCGGCCGGGGCTGTGCGCGCCCGCGGAGCGCTGCGCAGGGGCGGGGGGGATCGAACCCTCCTTCCCCCGGGGAGTGGCCGCGGCTCCGCCGTATTTACCGGGGTGGGCGGTGGCGGCCGGGCCGGGCCGGCTCCATCCTCCCTCCTCCCTCCCTCCCCGCCCGTCCCCCGGTGCCGGTGACTGGAGCGGGCGGAGCCGCGGCGGCCGATTGGCTCCGGGCATCACATGCGGCGGGGCCGGGCCGTGCCGGAGCCGTGCCGGGCTGGGCTGGGCACGGCGGAGCGCTCCCGCGGCGGGCACGGCAGCAGCGCAGCCCCTTCCCAGCCCAGCGCCCCGTCGCCGAAGGGATCGCGGCCACCGCGGCCACCCCGCACCGCTCCGGCCATGAGGTCGGGCCGGAGAGACGCCACCTGTGCGGGGAGGTGAGCGGAGCCCGGCGCCTTCCTCCTACCCCCGGGCAGCCACAGCGGCGGGGAAGCGCAGGGGGTGGAGGAAGGAAAAAGGGATATTTTTTGTTTTATTATATATCGATCTATTTTTTTGCCGCGATCGATCCCGATCCCGCGACTGAAGCCCCCCGGAGGGAGAAGTGCTGCGCGCTGTGATGCGTCTTCCTCTCGCCTCGGCTGCCAGTTTGGATTGTAGCGCCCGGCTCCGTGCACTGCGAGGATGGCTCGGTTTGGGGATGATCTGCCAACCCGCTATGGAGGTGGAGGGCCGGCCGGGGCTGGAAGAGGGAGCAGCCGGCAAGGTGGCCCCCAAGCCGGCCAGAGGATGTATAAACAGTCGATGGCTCAGAGAGCCAGGACTATGGCTCTCTACAACCCCATCCCTGTCAAACAGAACTGCTTCACAGTCAACAGATCCCTCTTCATCTTCAGTGAAGATAATGTTATACGGAAATACGCCAAACGAATAACAGAGTGGCCATATCCTTTCAGGGAGGCTGTGTGGGCACGGGGGGAAGGTGGGGAGGGGGAGAGGGAGGCTGAGGGGCAGAGACCCCTCCAGGCAGCGCAGGGCGAGTGTCTGGTGCTGATGCAGACGGTGTGATGGGTGTGTGTGCCGGGGAGCCGTGTGCCCGACATGATGCACGGCTGTGGCAGTGGGAATGTGGGAATCAGGGAATCGCTTCCCTGGGAGCATTGAGGGTGCTTTTGGTGTGCTCGATGCCAGGGGTGTGTGTAAGCCATGTCAGGGTGTCTTTAGGGGTGAGATGTACAGGTGCATGCATTGACATTTCCTGCAATTTAAGTCAGGTTCTGTGAGATTCGTGCCCATGAATCCTGATTTTTATTTCCATCTTGGAGCCTTCCAACTCTTCTGTCTTCCTGTGAATAGAAGAAGGAATGTGGGATAAAAATGGTGACACCTTAGCATTGAAGGTGCATTGATAGTAGGGGACATTGACAGCCCAGGTAAATCCCAGCAATGCAATCATTGCAGCTCGGTTTTAGCACATCCCCTCCGGAATCCATTTGAATCAACATGAATCATGGCACTTCCATTAGGTGCATAGCCTAAGATTAGGCTGCACACACACACAAAAAAATTAAAATTAGCGAAGTCTTGTGGCAGAAGTAGGCAGTAAGTGGGGAGAGGGATCATCTGCTGTATTGTGAAAAGGGCAGATGCTTTCTGTCTGAGACCCAGCTCCCAGGCCAACTGAGCTGCAGTGAGAAGGGGGCTTTGCTTGGAATGATGGTTGTAAGCTGTGAGCAGAGGGGAGCAGGCTGAGGCTCCCAGGGAGCAGATTTTGTGTGTCTGTGTGTGTGTACAGGAGTGCTTTACACTGGGGGTCTCGGGGGAGCCGGTTGTTTTCTTTTCATTTCATATCACACCCCTATTAATCCTCGGCTAACAGCAGCTCCTCCCAGCCTCCTAGCAACACTTTCAGTTGCCACAGAGGCCAGCTCCTGCTTAGACTTCCCCAGTTTTCACTTCCTGAGGGGCTAACAGGAAAAATACACCCGTGGAGTCAATGCACTTCCTTCTCTCTGAACACTCACAAACACGCATTGATCTTTCTGTCCATATTATACAGTCCCAGCGATTGCTGCATTTCCTCATCCATTTCTCCTTCCCTGCATTTAAGTCCGGATAAACAAGCCCCAAACCCCCGGTGACAGGCAGAGCATCGCCTCGACTGCGCGGATAGACTCAGTCTTTCCCTCTCCTGCCTTTTGGGCGGTTCGGCTGCATCTTTCCGGGGGTGTGAGGAGGGGACCCCCGGCGCTGCGGAGCCGGCGGGACCGGCGGAGCCACCGGCCCTTCCCCGCGCCGGAGCGGCGGGGCCGGCGGGGCCGGCGGGCGGGCGGGGCCGGGAGCTGTCCGCGGTGCTGGGCTGAGCTGAGCACGGTGCTGAAAGCAGGCTGAGCACGGTGCTGAAAGCAGGCTGGCCGTGGTGCTGAAAGCAGGCTAGCCGTGGTGCTGAGCCGAGCTGACCACGGTTCTGTATCCGGGCTGACCACGGTTCTGAGCCGAGCTGACCGTGGTTCTGCATCTGAGCTGACCATGGTTCTGTATCTGAGCTGACCACGGTTCTGTATCTGAGCTGACCATGGTTCTGTATCTGAGCTGACCATGGTTCTGAGCTGAGCTGACCACGGTTCTGTATCCAGGCTGACCCTTGTGCTTGAGCTGAGCTGATGGTGGTGCTGAACAGAGCAGACCACAGCGCTGGGATGAGCTTAGCACCGTGTTGAGGTGAGCTGAGCAAGGTTTTGAAGCCAGGCTGACCATAGCGCTGAGCTGAGCTGAGCACGGCGCTGAAGCCAGGTTTGACCGTGGTGCTGAGCTGAGCTGCCCACGGTGTCGAGCGATGCTGATCATGGTTCTGAAGGCAGGCTGGCCACGGTGCTGAGCTGAGCTGACCACGGTCCTCAGCTGAGCTTGTCACGGTGTTGAGCTGCGCTGACCACGGTTCTGAAGCCAGGCTGACCACAGTGGTGAGCTGAGCTGACCACGGTGCTGAGCTGAGCTCATTGTGGTGCCAAGCTGGGCTGATGGTGGTGCTGAGCCAAGCTGACCACGGTGCTGAGCCGAGCTCCCCGCGATGCTGAACCAGTCTCTTCACGGTGCCAAACCGAGCTCTTCCCGGCGCTGAGCTGAGCCCTCCAGGGTGTTGTGTCTGCGGTGCGGCTCGGCGCTGTCCCCGGTGCTGAGCTGAGCTCTCCACGGTGCTCACAGGAGCTCCCCGTGGTGTTGAGCTGAGCTCTCCACAGTGCTGGGTCCATTTCTCCATGGTGACGAGCCCATCTCTCCACGGTGCTGGGTCCATCTCTCCATGGGGTTAACCCCTCTCCCCATGGTGCTGAGCCCATCTCCCCCCAGTGCTGAGGCCATCTCCCCGTGGTGCTGGGTCCATCTCCCCGTGCTGCTGGGTCCATCTCCCCGTGCTGCTGGGTCCATCTCCCCACGGTGCCGGGTCCATCTCCCCATGGTGCTGTGTCCATCTCCCCATGGTGCTGGACAGAGCCATCACCCACCCTCAGCCCCTGCTGCTGCCCATGGCTCAACTCCACCCTGGGAGAGCTGGGGTTCAGCACAGCTCAGGGTGGGAGACAGTGGCAAAAAGTGAGGGGGGACCTGGTGTTGGATTTGGATTCTTTCCCCTTCCCGCTTCCCTCCTACATCCCAAAAGAGTGCTGAGGGTTTTATTCTCGCTGAGAGCAGGCATTGCAATCTAGCAGTAATTCATGTTTTAGACCTGTGTAGATACTCTAAATTGAACTTTTCGTACCCATCGCTTATTGGCACCATGTGCTGAAGTTAAACGATTCTAAGGAAAAAGTCAGCAGATGGTGTTTAGCTGTATAATCTATTTAGAGGCAGTTTAGTTTACCAATCTCATTGAAAATCAATAAGTATTAATAGTGATTTATTTCCTTTGGATCTTTTGCTTTCTTGCTCCCAAATTCCTTGAGCAGCTCATACTGTGTTTGAGTCTCTAACTCTCTCAAAGAAGAGAGGAGCCAATTGCCTACTTTTCTTCCAAACACATCCCAGAAAGAAACAAGGAAGTCAAGGAGACCAAATGTCATTTAAAAAATGAGAAATCTTAGAATGCTCAATTAATGGGGAAGAAACAGGATTTGGATGGGGTTCTCCTTCTATTGTCCAGTGTCTTCTTTAACTTCTGGTCCTCACTCCATTTGAATACATGATTTTAGCTACAATCATAGCCAATTGTATTGTGCTGGCTCTGGAACAACATTTGCCGGATGGAGACAAGACACCGATGTCAGAGAGATTGGTGAGTTGCATTCATTCATTTTTATTTGTTTTGTTCCTGCTCTAATACAGAAAGCAGTCGGCCACTGGGTGTTGGGAGTGTTTGGATCTATTTTAAAGATCCTCACGTAAACAGACAGGCATTGATGTGACAATCAGGAAAAATCTGTCACAGCGAGGATAAGCGTCCCCTCCTGATCCCATCTGCACAAGAATGCTTCATCACTCCAGCCAGCCCTGCCCAGCCACGGGAGAGAGCTGGACCTTGTTATAATCAGAAGGACTTCAGACTCAGGTTGTCTCCAAACCAGGACAGGAAGAGGCTGAAGAATGCTTGGAATTATCTTTGGAATCAAATGAACTTCTGTGTAATTTTCATTTTCCCAGGGAGGGGTAGAACAGAGTAACCTTTTAGGATTTGTGTGTCTCTCCCTGCCACAGCACAGACCCTTCAAAGCAGACTTTGGGTTCAGATGATCGCACTTCCCTTCCAAAAAAAAGCGACCAGCTTACAGAGAAAAATAATTTACCCACAGGCTTTATGGTAATGAGGCCAATTACCTTATTTCAAAAGAAAATAGAAGAATAGCTTCAAAATAATTCTCCCATTTATCATCACTCTAGGAAAACTGTGTAATTCTTGGTTTGATTGATTTTTCTCCTACTTTTAATGATCTGGAATGTCTTGCATGCCTAAACGCATTAAGCCTGGTGCATGTTCAAAGGATGGATAAATACGCATCCATATGTGTTTTCCATGTAGATGCTATATTATGCAAACAAAGATAACATTAGGCTTGCTGCCAGAAACGAGAGCCTCTGAAGAGTGGTTGCTGCAGTTCCCAAGGATGGCCCAAACCAGTGGGCAGCTCTCAGAATCTCATTCTCCACAGGCAGGGAAAAGTGTGTTAGTGAGAAATCTGGAGAGTCAGGGTCAGAGTTTGATGCTGGTTTGGAAATGGATCCACTCCTGCTGGCTTCCCTCCCGCATTCTCTCTCTGTTGGAATTATTTTTAATTAAGAAGGTGCGAGGATAATATGAACCGATGATTGCATGTAGATCTTCCTGCCATTAAACCTGTCTTTGTGTGCTTTGGGGTTGGTTGGCAAGGCCAGCCTGGGGGTGTGAGCAAAGCACAGGTTTAGAGCCAGGACAGGGCTGGGAAAGCGCCTTCCATGGTTATAAACACACGGATTAATGAGGGGAAAAAGCAGGTTTGGGGATGTTCTGGCTTGGCAATCCTTTGGTTCATGTTGGTTTTATGTTTCTCAGTATCCCTTGATTTAGAAGGGCATCCCAGAGGCATTTTATTGTCCTTTCCCCCAGTGTATTAATTCCATTTTACAGCGCACACACCTTGAGATCCTGCCTAAATCACTCCAAAGAGAGGCATTGCACTGCCAGTGAACAGTGCAAGAGCTGAGTGAGTTAAATGCACAATCTCTGCCCCGTTGGCTCTGCCTCAGAGTAGAAGGAAGAATTAACCCCTGATTTTTGCCCTAAGCTCCATTATGTTTAATCCAGATATTCTGAAGCTCTTTTAACTCCAGCACATTCGCAACGCTCAAGTAAAAAGCGATTTTTCAGAGAGTAGCACTGAGAATCTTTACAAGTCATGAAACACTTTTTATTTTCAACATAAGCTGGAAAAAATAAGCATTTTGAGTAGAGGAAAAACTGTCTTCTAGTTTTCAAAGTGAAACCCCTTTAGAATTCTCCTGTTACTTCTAGAAACTGGAAGTTTTTTCATTGAAACTTTTACAAATCCGTGTTAAACCACAGTGGAGAAATGTTCCCATACATTTCCCATACAGTTCCCATACATTTGCAGGTTTTTTCAGTCAAATTCCAAGTCCATGTAGAACAGCAGGTGCTTTATTACTGTCTTTAGCAGGAATAGAATTGGTCTTTTTTGGGGTAATGTTTAATGAGTATGGCTTTTTTCTCCTGGATTCATTAAAATCTCCAAATTTGAGATCATCAGTGAAGAGTTAATCAGATATTAAGGACACAAGGTGCACATCACAAGCCTTTTGTGACTGGGAGACGTCAGCAGAGTTGTTGACGGAAAACTGATGTTGCCCAGATAATTTGTCCCACAGATACAAAGAAAAATATTTAAGATTGTCTGTTTGTTAAAGCTGAAAAAAAAGAGGAAGGAGCCCATGCAAAAAATTTAATTATTTTTGTATTTTAATCAAAATTTCCCTCTATTTATCTCCCCAAGACCCAGGATATGGTTATGTTATCATCAAACAGGGTTAACTGAGCACATATCTCAGTATATGCAATATTCCAAGATTTTGAGTGTCTGAGTTAGGAGAATTCTCTCTCTGCCCATTTTCTGTATGCACAGAAAAGCATTACTGGCTCTCGACATTCTGGTTGAGATCAGGATTCTGAGGAAGCACCAGCCTGGTGACCAGAGCATTTAGTGGTGATCTGGAGGACTGGCTCAGGTCCTTGATCATCAAACGAGAGGAATAAACTCATTCTCCCCAGACTGACCCACCCCAAGGCTCTTTCCTGCTCCAAGCTGGAAGTCTCAGGTGCTCTGGATGCTGGGAATGTTTCCTTCACATCAGGAATTGTGCAATGGAACAGATTTGCCCCCATCCATCTCCACCCAGGGCTGTAGCCAGTGGGCTGTGGAGCCAGCCTCCCTCCATCCCAGTAAATATTGCATTGTTTGTACACACTGGAGTGATGCCAGCTGCAGAGATGCTGAGGGAGCTGTTCTGAGCAGCCCAGGGCCTGGTGGGGAGAGCTCCAAATGTGGAAATGGGAATTTCTCACCCCAGCCCTGAATGGTTTTGTGGGTACCCTGCTCACGGCGCTCTTGGCTGTCCACACCGAGACCTCCTTCTCTGCCTGTCTCCTTCCTGATTGCTCAGTTTGCCATGAGGAGCTTCAGGAGAGCTCTCCCAGAAGGACAGTGATGATTTCAGAACTTGCAGGACAGGAAATCTCTTTTCTGCCCCTGTTGGACGGCACCAGAGGGGCTGTGGGGTGTTCGCTGCAGGCTCAGGGTGTTCAGCTCCCTTGGGTGATCTGGATGTGAGGACAGAACACAACTTCTCCCAGATTTTCAGAGTGCCATCTCTGGCAATTTATTAATGGATTTAATGCTCTCTCCCATCCACAGGCACTTTGAGCAGTAATATGTGAGCTGCTCATATTAACCTTTGCATGAACAAAGCCTTTCACACCCAAACCTCTCCAGGCTGTCACATCCGAAGGCCAAGGAAAGACACCAGGACGTGAAGTAGGAGTGGTAATGACTTTCCAGACTCAGAAGTTGTTTCTGATCAGAAACATATTGATTAAATGTGTGTTTGGCCCAGCCTCAAGCTCCGCTGTGTCCACAGCAAACACAACTTGCTGGCACAGCTCTGGCTGCTGCCCAGATTCTCCTCCCTCCTTCCAAGTATCCTCATTGTCACCTGCTCTGCCCCTCTGGAACCCGAGCAGGGGCACAGCCTTTGGTCTGGAGGGGTTTCAGGGTGTCCTGGCAGGGACACTGAGCTGAGGCAGGGCCACTTCAGTGCTGCACAGGGCATTCACCCACGTCCTTCCCTCCTTCCTGACACACAGTCAGGCAAATCCTTTGTTTTTCAGCTGCAGAACCTCTCCCCAGTGGGGCATAAATTTTATTTTTCATCTTGTTGCTACTGCCCTGATTCTTGGGCTGAATCAGGCAGGCTTTAGAAAAGACCCTCTTTCTTTTGCCTCTTATTTCCCCAGCTACTCCCTGCCAGCCCCACAGATGAGAGCTTTCCTTTGTAATAAATACCCAAATCCATCTGTGAGCCCGCCTGCTTCCCTAGAAGCTGACAAAACTCCTTTGACCCACTTCCTGAGAGCTCTGTGCAGCCCCAGCTTTGGGAAGAGCACATCCCATCAAACCCTGGAGTACCTGGAGCCTGGCTCTTTAAAGCTGGGAGCTGTAATCATCAGGCACCTGACCTAGATTGAGCAGAGCCTGGAGTAGGTACCAGGCTTCCAGGAAGTGAGGGAGTAGTGTGGAGGAGTGGATGTGGGTAAAGGTAGCTTTTTTGGTGTGTGTCAGGAGAGCTATTTTTAGAGGCATGCGAGTAGTTGTGGGCTGGGAATTTGGGCTGGGCTGGGAGGCCTCTGTGTGCAGACATCGTTTGGTGCTGTTGGACCAGGAGCTGTTGGGGGGTTGAAGAGCAGGTGGATCGGGCTGTCAGAGGGCTCCTGTGTTCATGAGGGAAGGCAGAGGAGTTGGAAGGAACCTCTGGAATCCCAGAGGATGATTTCTGACCCCTTCTCCCTTATTCCCTCTTTTCTGTGCTGGGTTGGAGCCCTGGGATGCCTCCAGCTCTGGCTGTGGAGTAGCTGTGGAAGAAGATGTGTACTGTAGGATTTCTGTTGAAGGTCATGAAAGGTCTGATGGCCTTTGTTCCTGATTCTCTGTGGGTAAACAGCTCGGGTTGGCAGCTGGAGATGTGGCAGTGGTGGCTCCTGGGTCCTCTGAGCAGCATCAGTGAGGGACAGAGGGCCTGGGGGTGCTGCTGCTTGTGCAAACCCCTCTTTGGCTGGAGGGGAGGCTGGTTTTGGGGGTGGGTTTTCATTTTCTCCTCTCCATGTCGGCCCAGTGTGAGCTTAACAGGTCCCTGCTCTGTTTGGCTCCCTGGCCAGCCAGTACCAGTGGGTGTCCCTGCAGGGGACTGTCACCTCAGCACGGGGCCAGGGGAGGTGGAGCTGCTGGGGCTGTGGGGTGGGAAAGGTGGAGGGGAACAGAGGCAACACGGGGTGAAAGATGAAATATGTGCAGGAGTTGTTCCCACTGAGGTGTGCAGGGATATGGGGGACAAGACTCAAATTCAGCAGCTGATGGAAAAGCCTCTCCAGGGGTTGTGTTTTCCAGCAGCTTGGAGGCACCCTCAGTGTTTGGAGCTCTCTGGTGGACCTGCTGAGCTGGGTCATGTCCAGCCCAGCCTCCTTGGGAGGGCAGTGGGGTCATGGTACAGATCCTGGGGAGGGTCAGGCTGGAAG
>VZSR01000692.1:1918545-1935712 GCA_013398615.1 Brachypodius melanocephalos
ACCCAGGGCTGAAGGCCCTCTAAGCATCACCTCTCAAGGCTGAACAGGCCCAGCTTTGAGGTGTGGAACCCTTCATTTCTGGAGTAAGTGCTGTCCCAAAGTGTGGGTGTGTGCCAGAGCTGAGCAGGAGTTGCTGTGCTTGTGTCAAACCTTTGGCTTCCTCCTTGGTTCTGGGGCCACAAGCCTCCACATTCCTGCTCTTTTTCCATCAGAGAACAATCAATCTCCTACTGTCGTTGGAAGAATTGCAAAATATGAACAACTATGCCTCAAACAGCAGCTCAGCTCTTTGGTTCTGGTGGCCAGAAATGCCAAAGCCACTGGAAAGGAGATTTCTAATCTCTCAGTGTGGAAGTTTCCTTCTTTTTTTTGGGTAGGGCTGCTTTACTTTCATTGAATTCAGCTGAAAACCAGGATCTAAAGCACCTTTGGGAATTGGTTACTGGTGCCAAAGCTGATGAAGAAGTTCTTGTAATTGATGCCCATTGCTTTTACCTCTTGCTTTGTTCCCATTTCTTGCCCGAATCTTCCTTCCAAATGTGAATGCTTCCATTTGGCTCTGAATTTGTGTTGAAACTCCTGTCAGTAAAGTCTAATCCTGAGAGATCTGGTGCAGAGGTGGAAGAAAAGGTCTGGTAAAACTGTAGAGACTGAGCTGGATTTTCTCTGTAGTGAGCAAGGACATGAATCTGTGATCCCAAGGGATGTGTTAGTCTGCACCACAGACCTTAGACACAAATCTTGCTGCTCCTGCTGTTCATGAGAGGGGTTGGGGATTTCTCCCTGAACCAGATCCCCAGTGAGAGGAAAACAAATGAGGCTGCAGCTGTGAAAATTGATAAAATGGGGGAGAAGGAGCGAAGAAAGGACTGATGGAATAAACGATAAATAAATAATTTCCTGTCAGTGCTGTCAGGCTTGCTGTGCTGATTGTTGCTTCCCAGGACACCCTCTTGGTTCAGGTTCCTGGATGAATTGTGGAGCATCTTCCATGCCAATAACTCCAGAACCTGTCATGTCTAATTTAAATATACCCTTAGAACAAAATTTCCGCATCAAAATTCCCTCCAGAACATTCCGTAGAGGTGGAAAGTGTGGCGTGAAACCATCAGGATGAAGGCCAACAGAACTGCCAGTTTGTAAAGAAAATTCATTTCAGAGAAATAATAACGAAATTTCTCCCTGAGCTTGGTTCCAGTAAACTTAAACCTTCGGATTTCAGCTCTGTTCAAAGGGTGGAAAAGGTGTGAAGTTGGTGCCTGGAGCTGTTTGGAGGGCTGGTAATCAGAGCAGGAACATGGACATCTCCTGACTCCTTTAATTTCCCTTCCTTTCCAGGACGACACTGAGCCGTACTTTATTGGAATATTTTGTTTTGAAGCTGGAATCAAAATCATCGCTCTGGGCTTTGTTTTTCACAAAGGCTCTTACCTGCGGAACGGCTGGAACGTGATGGATTTTGTCGTGGTCCTCACAGGGTAAGTGACCTCCTCTCCCCCTGAGCTTACTGGGGATTCTCATCCTGATTTGTGGTGTTTGTTTACTCTGGGTTGGGATTGACTGGAGTGCAATAGCACTAAAAACCTGCATTTTTGGCTGTAGTAAATCCAAAGAATGGCTCTTGTGCTGAGTGACTCACTTGCCAAGTGTTTGAACCAACTCAAAAGCGGTTTTGAGGATATTTCTTTGTAGATATTCCAGTGTGTATCTGATCCAGATGCTTCCTGACATTTCTGTGACTTTGCAGGTTCTAATTGCCACTGGTACTTGAACCTGATTTAAATCAATTTATTTTCTGACGTTACAGGATGACTTTAGGAGTCAACGTGGAGTGCGCTAACAAATTAAATGCATCCTGTTTTTAAGCTGTTACACCTCTGAAATTGGCCAAGCTTCTGCAGGAATGAATTTATTCCCCCATAAAATAATTTTTCTCAAAAGAATTTGAAGGTGTTTGAAGAGAATTCAAAATGTCTTATTAAGGATGGAGGTGAAAAGGTTGCGTGTGCATTTTGTACCCTGGTTTGAGATGATATCACTGATCTCTCTCTCGAAAGTGCTGACAATATTTTACATTATGCATTGCAGCAGTTTCTGTCTATTTATATAAATAGAGGGTGATGCTGGTGGATAATGAAAACATAAACATGAACACTTCTAGTCTACAAATTGGGCTTTAGAGCTTCAGAGGAAACGATCCAAAGGTCTGCGTGAGGTCCTGAGCTTGCAGCCTTCGTCTTGGAAGGATTTCAGTTCATTTCTCCCCAGAAACTGCAGCCTGGCTCCTGCCATTGATATGCTTCCCATATCCATCCTGTCCCACACCTTCCCTGCCCGTGTGTGTGCTGAACGTGGATATTCCCTGCTCCTGCTGGTGGTGTGGAGTAGGGAAATGCTTGCATACATATACAAATGTATTCATTAGCTACATGATCACTGTAATTCCATTTGCATTCAGGGCACCCTGTGATACAGCACTTGAGAGGCCAAAGGGAATTCTTGATGTATTAAGAGGAAGAGAATAAATATGCAGGGCTCGATTCTCCTGCTGCTGGGGCTGGGTATTTAATCAATAGAAACTTCAATGGAGGCACAAGGAGAATCAGATTTCCATACTTAGAAGCAGGGGGTACTAGGATGAAAAGAGAATTAGCACAGATGCTACAATTATTCTCACTGACGCTCTGTTCTGATTCCTAGTTAGCTCCACACCGTTGTTTGTGTTTAAAAAAAAATATAAAATCAAGGCCCTGATTCTGGAAAGGGCTTGGGCATTGGTCGAATTTCTCCTACAGCAAAGCATTCCAGTATACGCTGGAATTCAGCTGACTCCAGTGGTTCTCTGCCTAAAGTTTGGGCTCTACAGAAAAGCTTTTCTGAATCCCAGCCATATTGTTAAGGCACGGCTTGAACTCCTTTTATTATTATTTTTTTTTTCCTCCACAAACACGAGACTCCAGGGTTTGTTGGTTTTATTTTACAACCGAGACGTTCCAAGTTCTGTGGCAGCAGCTGGAACGGCCGCGGGATCCCCCGGAATGCTCGGCCTCTCCCCGGTGCCGGGCTCCTTGTGGGAGCTCTTGGCAGCACTGTTTGATCCTGGGAAATAATTGTGGAATATCAGCTTGATGAGACAGCTGGAACAAGGACCCCCGGTGCCATCTGCAAGCCCGCGGGTGCCTTTGAAGTGCCATCCTGTTAACGTCACCGCTGCTGTTTCCAATGGTGACACCAACTGGGCCCTGCTGAAACCGTCTCGTACAAGGGCTTCCCACCAGGCAGCAGTGCAGGGGTGGCAAAGGCTGAACTCATCGGCATCAAGCCCAGGAGTCATCTCCACTGAGGAGATCCAGACCTCTAATCCTTGTAATTCCAGGGCTGGATTTAACAAGGAGCTCGTGCCCGATTTTTGGTGTTGGGCAGCGAAAATAACAGAGTTACTCGTGCTTGGTTTGATGCTATCCTCAATCCTTCCAGCTCAGGTGGAAAGAGCACTGAAAGCTCTGCAGCTTCACACAGGGGGTTGAATTAGTGTTTTCTCTGTAGCCTGGTGTGTTTTGCTGGGCATTGCCCAGATCATGATTAAGTCCTTAGCTCACTCCTGTGTTGCCATGGGGCTGTGCTGGAAACCTGGAGTTCCTCTTCCTTGGGTTTCTTTCAGTGGCCAGAACCCTTTCCTGTGCCCACTGCCTGCACAAGCTCAGTGAGAGGGGAGACCTGTGCAGGGCTGTTTATTTGAGACAAAATCCTCCTGGTTTCTGCAGCAAGACTTCAAAGTCAGCCTGATGAGCAAGAAATTTCCTGCTGAGAAACCCTCCAGGGAGGGGCTGCGAGGTGGTGACACGAGCGGGACCTTCATTTTCATTCCTGTGGAAGGCAGACTCGGATCTGTGCGTTTCAAAAAATGATCAAGCTGTAATTTATTAGGGAATAATAAAAAGGGACAGCGCTAAGCCAGTACTTAATGTGTTCTTATAAATATAGATAGGTAGGACATCAGTTTTTGAAATATCATTTTGCTACTCTATCAAAAGCTTCCCTTTGCCATATGTGCAAGATTTCTACTGGAAAATGTTACTTCATGTTTCCCAGGCAGTGCTCAGCTCCCAAGCTCAGTTTTACATCGATCTTCAATATTACAGAGGGATTTGGATTCCTCTTCTTTTATTTTTTTGTATTTCTGTGTAAGCAGGAAAGATCATGAGAATGTTCCACGATACCCCACACGGAGCTGTGTATCTGCTAATCCTGCCCAGTCCCCGTTTTTATTAAGGTAAATGGCGAATGTCACAAAACCTGATCTCATTTTCAGCTTTTAGCTAAGCCCCAGAAAAGCAAAGAGCAGCTCTGCTCTCATTCTCTGTTTCCATAGGAAAAAGGCCAGCCAGAGTCTGGGTGTGTTTTGGAGGAGGCTGTGGGGGAAGGCTCTGCATTGATTGAACTTAGCCTTATGTAAATATTCCAGTGATCATGCAGCAATCCTTCCCACCTGATTTTTCCAACCCTTTCTTCTTTTTTTTTTTTTTTTTTTTTTTTTTTTTTTTTTTTTTTGGCTACTCAATGCCTGCACCCTGGAATTATTGATAAATATATTTTTTATCTACCTGCAGTGGGGGAGATTTTGTTTGTCAAAAGCAGACAGCAGAACTTGTTAATCAGGAAATACACCAGGGCTGTGTTCCATGCAGCCAGGATCAATATCCCATTGAGCTAAACTCGGGTCTAACAGATAGTGGCCCAAAATGGCTTTGGTTTGTTGTTCCAGAAAACACTCCCTCGGTTTCTTTTCCCAGCAATGCTGTGGTGCCTATTTCTCATTTGCTTCCAAGGAAACCTGTGGATCTGCTGTTAATAAAGGCCTGGGAGAAGAATAGATTGCTCTCCTTGAAAGATTTTGTTTCCTCTGTGATTTTTTTCCTGGTTTCTTGTGATCTCCACCAGTTGTAGATGAGTCTCAACAAAAGCTTCCCCTGCCAGGAAAGGCCTGTTGCTGTTGGGGAGAAAAACACACATTTTATAGCTCCTGCTCATTTTATTTCCATGTTTCTGTAGGATTGCATTGGCTCCAGTGATGATATCACCCATTAGCAGCTCTAAATCACACAAAATTGCAGGTTCTCAATTGGCCTGGGACTGGATGACCTTAATGCACTTTTCCCAAGGTGGAGGCAAAGGGACTTTTTAAATCTGTTGCTGTTTCGTGTTTTGCGTTGAAAAATCTCAGAAATCCACAGTTGTTTTGGGAATGAACTTGTCCTGTCCCCAGATTCCTCAGCTGGAGCCATGAGCTCTGATTCAGGGCCTGGAGGGTTCAGAGCTGCTCCTCTTGGAGTTCAAGGGAGGTTTTCTCCCAGGCTTTGGATGCAAAGCCTGAAGAACTGCTGGGTTTGCATGGAGCTGGTGCCAAGGGCTGTGTGCTGAGGGGAAGGATGGAGAACAAGGCATGGACAAAACGATGTTGATCTTTGATTCCCAAAATTCTCATGTCTAGGGGTTTTTGAAGGGGAAAAAAAGGCTTTTAAACCGTGATGTCCAAGGGGTCTGTCCTCAGTTGTGTTTGGGGGCTTGTTTATACTTTTGGTTTCATCATATCATGGATAATGGGCCTTAGGGTTTAATTCCATACTCCAAGGAAGGAGCTGCTTGTCCCTTTTTCATCACCAGCTACCTGAGATTCCCCTTGGTGCCTTCTAGTAACTCTTGCAGAAGAATTCCTTTTTCTGCATACCAATGGTTTTATGAAGTGCCAGCATTTCCCCAGTCAGAGATTTATGCTGTCCAACCTCCCTTGACCTGAGGGCTTTCCTGTGCCCCACAGGCCTTTGTTGCTGGTCCTTTCCCAGTTCTGCCAGCTCCTCGTGGAGCCACAACCACGTGGTGGTTGTCCAACACCAAGAGTGCCTAAAGGCTGGTATGAAACAACAGAGTGCTTGACAGAGATCATGCTCTGTCCTTTATGAGCAGAATTAATTTCTTTTGGCTTCCAACCAGCCTGGATTAAACACTCTCGAAGAGTCCTGGTGGCTCCTTGAGCCAGTTGGATCAGCTTGCCTGGATCTCTGGGTGGGACTGGCAGAGACAGCGTGTGCCAGGTCCAGAGCTGCCAAATGATGTGCACAAAGTCTCTGCGCGGGGACGGATGGCTCAGGCTGTCTGGAACAAATTACAAAAGCCAGAATTATCTTGATTGTCTGAGAAATGCGCTCCCAGCTCCTGGTGCTGCTCAGAATTTGGAAGGCAACTCGTTTAGGCCTGCTCATCGTCGATGTGAGCGGTGCTGGTTACCAGGATCATCCTGCTGTGTGGGCAGTGGGAGCTGCTATTCCTGGTGCCGTGTTTGAGGAGCAGCAGCCTTGGATGCAGTGATGACTGATGGAGTGGGAGGCACAGGAACCACCCAGCCTGGGCTGTGCAGCAGGTTTGGACCTCGGATCTGCCCCTTTGGGGTGGATGTAGCTCCCAGACAAGGTGTGGGGGGAGAAGTGACCAGGGAAGTGTTTGAGAAGGAAATGCCTGGTTGAGGGTTGGGATTCTTAAAGCTGTCAAATACTCACGGAAGCTTTGGCTCCAGCATTTCTTTCTTTCCGTGTGCATGCTCCTGTGCATTCAGAAGGCCTCAAATGAGGATATCTGAGCTCTGGGGCACTTTGTTTATGAGGGTGACAAGATGAGGGGAAATGGCTGCAATCAGAAGGGAGGTTTGGATGACATATCAGGAAAAAAAATCCTTCCATGTGAGGGTGAGGAGGCCTTGGCAGAGGCTGCCCAGAGAAGCTGTGGCTGCCCCTGGATCCCTGGAACTGTCCAGGTTGGACAGGGCTTGGAGCAGCCTGGGACAGTGGGAGGTGCCCCTGCCATGGCAGGGGATGGCACTGGATGAGCTTTAAGGTTCCTCCCAACCCAAATGTTTCTGTGATCCTTTGATTCTGTATTCCACCTGCAAATAACCATAGAACTAATTAGAAAAATGTAATTCAAATGAAACCAACCCCCTTGGATGCCCTGCAGCACCCCTTTAGGTGGCTGCTCAATGCTTTATCCGCTCTGGGTGTGGAGATGCAGGGAATGAAGGGGTCGGAGCAGGGAAGTGCAGATTTCCCTCTGCTTTCCCAATTTTGGCACTTGTGTGCTAGAAAGCAAAGCAGAGCAGCAACAGGAGCTGGGAGAAGGGACACTTTGGGAAGGAACAAGCTCAGCCCTGGCTGGCTGTCACAAGGAGAAGGAGCTGTTTGGTTGGGGTGGTGATGGACTCGAGGCGAGTGCTGTCAGCACCGTGCATGAGTCATGCAGGAGCAAAGCCTTTGTGGATTTTAATGCAGCTGAGCCTTGTTTTCAATTTCTTTTATGCTCCAGTGATGGATGGACACTTGCTGGCTCAGAAGAGCAAAGGGTCCCTTCTGAAATTGAATCAGATAAAGGGAATTTACCTGTAAGGTGTTACCTGCTGCTCCGGCTGGGGGGTGATGGCAGCATGAGAGGAAAGCAAGCAACAAAATCTTCATTCTTGAAGTGGACAGAGTTTGTAACTGGGAGGGAGGAGGGTGTGTGAGGTCTCAGGTTGAACAGAAATTGTTCTCTCCTCTGTCCCCTGGGCTCCTGGGGAGCTGCAGAAGCCGTTCCCTTCAGAAAAGACTACACAGGGAGCAAGGGTTGGAGGGCTCCAAACCCATCTGGCAAATGTCCCCGTTTCCTTTTTTGCCCAGTGGGACAGCAGCTTCCTTGGGACTGAACCTGTTTTCCCTCTGGGCTTGTTTCTCTGAGCAGAGGGGGACCCAGGCTGTGCTGAGCCTCTTGGAGTGCTCATTAGGGCTGGTGTCTTTTTTTGTTGCTTGTAGTGGCTTTTCTGCATGGATTTTGGTGGGGGTGACTGGAGGCAGGTTGAGAGAAGCGGGTGGGTGAGTAATTGTGTGGCTGGCTGCTAAATCAGGAGACTTTCCTGGGCAGAGGAGGACTCTGGGCTGTGCTTGGAGGAAGGCTGCAGATGGTCCCAGCCCCTCAGAGGACCTGCAGGTGGGGACAGCCCTTCCCTGGCAGAAATTATCCTTCTCTGGCTCTGCTCTGGTGGTGGCAAACCAAACGTTTCAGGTCAGAGAACTTCTCAAGGGCAAACAGATAATGAGATTGATGTGCTGCTCTCTTACTTCATTAAAGGGACTGCGAGGTATTGAATACCTGGGATGGGAAAGGATAATGATGGAACTGCACCAGGAGCCAGGAAGCTGAGGCACAAACAAACCCCTTTTTATCAAAGAGAGAGGAAAGAAAACCATCCAGCTTTCCATCTTGTGCCCATTTCCACGTTTTGTGGCTGTTTGTGCTTCCTGGAAGCTCTGTGCTCACAAAGAGGAGCTGCCAGGCAATATTTATGGGTGTTGGCCTCTCCCTGGAGCTGGGCACCTGTCAAGTAGGAGTGACCATCCCAAATGAAAGCAAGGGTTGCTCCTCATGGCAGCCAGAGCTTTATCAAAGGCAGGCAGGATCATTAGTCCAGAGTCCAGACAATATTTTTAGCTTTTTATGGCTCTCAAAGGCAGGTGGGTGGCAGGGAAATATTGTCTCTTGTGAGGGAAGCAGCTGCACAGGCAATTGTGGAGCCTGCAGGTGGGAAGAGCACTCTGGGATCTGCTCCTAACGTGTGATCCTGCCCTGGCAACCATGTCCTGTGGGCACCTAGAGGTGGGAAATATTGGTTACTGCTCTTGGAGCTGGGTGTGGGTACTGGGAATTCAACCCCAAACCAGCAAATCAAACTGCAGCTCCCAAGTGCTTTAATGTCTTATTTTTAATGCTTCACAGCTTAAAAACAAACAAACAAACAAACAAATCCCCAAGCCCAAAATACCCCAGCCCTGTGTGTGGTGTTGAGTGCTGTCCCATAATTAGATGAGGAGGAGGGTGCAGGTTACCTCAGGCTCCTGTTCCTCAAATGGTGCCTCTGCTGCTGTGTCCCAGTTCCCGAGGGAGCAGCTTTGGATGGCAAAGTGCCTGCTCATCTGAGAGGAGAAGAACCTGCCTGTGACTGTGGAAAATGGTGAGGATTTGGAAAGTCAGCCCAGTTTTAGCTGTGATCTGAGCCTGGGTGCCAACAGTGTCACATCTGCACTCGTGTCCTTGGATCCACACCTCACCCTAAAGGCTTTCTTTGGGTGCCCTCAGACCATTCCCTTCCTCAGGGCTCTCTGACAACATCAAGAAAACTCGGATTTGGAAAACCTGGATTTGGAAAACTCGGATTTGGAAAACTGATTTTCCCATTCTGTTCTTGCTGAACCACCAATGAGGTGTGTGGGATGTTCTGGCCAGGGTCAGCCTTTCGAATTGGAAGCTGGAGCGAGAGGATGTGTGAATTCCAGGTCAAGCCAAGCCCAGGATCAGCACCTGGAGACGCTCTTCCATACAATTCCACAAGGTTTTTTTGCTTAACTTCAGCTCTCTTGCTCCTCTCTGTGCTGAGGGGTCTGATGTGGTTGGGACAGGGGAAGGAATCCCATGGGAAGGAGGTCAGGCTGCAGGATAACTCCTCTGGATGAACTCCTGACTGTGGGAAGGCCAAAGCAGCTCAGGCTGAGAAAGTCCTGCCTCCTGTGGCATACATAAAACCTGTGAGGTTTTGGAAAATTCCCTGATCCTCACAAAGGAGCATGGCCACCTAAACAACACACAGGAGAAACCTTTCCCTCCTGGCATGGTCAGCACCAGCTAAACGTGTGTGTGACACAATTGTCTCCTCCCTCCTCCATCTTCCCATATTTTGGTGGCCAGAAAAATCACCTGTGGTGGGTTTTGGATTAATAAATGAAACAAACTCGTTTGCTCGGTGATCTCAGGGTGGAGGTTCAGGAAACAGGTCAGGCTTTTCTGGTGGATATTCTGATTCTGTCAGTGCTGGAGCTGTCTTGGTTTCTGAGCTGGCTGCAGGGCTGGGTGTGTTTGTGTAGGTGGTTCTCGTGATCAGCTGCAGAATTTTAAAAGCCTCCCTCTGGAGCAAGAAGTTCAGGTCACTCCTGAGTTAAACCCAATTTTAGACAATAATGGGTTTAGCTGTTGGCTCAGTTCAAGTCAGTTCATGTTCGCTGGGTGAGATTTAAGCAAGGAAAAGATCAGGAATAGAGATTGGAGCAGGATGGGCTTCCCTGGGAATAGAAATTGTTCTTGGGGCTCTCCAAAGAGGGGAAGGCTGCTCTCAGCAGGATCTGTGGGCAGAGGGTTGTTCCTCAGGGAAGTTTCTGAAGAGGGGTTAAAGCTGACTCCTCTCCTTTGCCTCGTTACACAAATTCTCTGTAGGGCCCTGCACAACTGGAAGGTCCCAGAGTCAGGCTGAGGCATTAGGAGCACGTTGATGGTCCATGGGATGATGTACAAGTACAGAAGTGAAGGACAAAAACGAGCTGCTTGGAGAAGACTGAGAATTTTTCAGCTACAAAATGTTCCTGTGCTGAAGAACGCCGATAATCAGAAATATTTGGTTGGATGTAGCCTGCTTCTGGTTCCAAAAGGACTTAAAAGAACTTAAATTGGGGCTCTCAGCTTATTTTCCAGTTAAAAAGAACTAAAAAAGGAAGACAGTTCAATCTTCCAGCCTTTTGGCTCAGTTTCCCCCTCTCAAACACCCTGAACCAGCATCCTTAAATAAAGTTTGGAAGCTTAGGATGAAGGCTGTGAAAATGATTAAAGGGTTGAAGAAATGTCCATTTAAGGAGAAATGAAAAGACAGAGAGTTAAAATTAAGAGCAAAGTCTCATAAGGGTGAGGCAGATAAAGAAAAGCAGAGAGGAAATCATGTTTCCCTATCTATTTCGGTAGGACTCAAAAAGCATCAGTGGTGAAAATGAAGTTTTAGCACTTCTTCACTAATGGAAATGTAATTAACTCATGGAAATCATCACAGGCATTTGCTCCAGCTGAAATGGGCTGGTTTGGGTCTCGAGACCAAAGCAGCCTCGAGATCATTTTCAGATCCACCACAGGGGAAATGTTTTTTTTTTTTTGAAGGGGGATGATTAGGCCTCTCCCTGGTGCTCCCTGGAATAAGTTAGGTGGAAATGTGAACGGGCCGTTTCATAATTGTCCTTTTCTTTATCTTGTAATTCCTTGTGAATCCTGCGGGAGCCACGGCTCGGGAGCAGGATCCAGCCTGTTACAGCCTGACCTGGGAATGCGACTTTGGCACTCCAGACACGAAACAATCTCAATGGCAGCGCTGCTGTTTCATCCCTTCATGTCTGATTTAAAGATCAAACATCTTCCTGCTGCAGCTCAGAGAGAAACTTCAATGCTCCAGTGCTGAGTGTGCCCTCCAACCCCGCAGCTTCGGGAAAAGATCTGCGGTGGAAAATTGTCACTCGTTTAAAATGAATCCCAGGTGGCTCCTGGTGGTGTGGATGTCACTGTGATAAAGGGGGGCCGGTTTTTGTAGAGGATGGGGGTCTGGCACCCACAGACCTGGTGCTGTAGGGCTGTCACTGCTCCCTTTTCCATGGTGGAACATCCCCTTGACCTTGCCATGGGAGGATCTCAGCCGCGGCCTCCCAGCGTCGCAGGATTTGGAACACAGCAGAAGATTCTGGCAGGTGAAATTATCTAATCAGAGGGTGGCCCTGTCCTCAATGAGGCTTCAGTCAGACCTGAGAGCTCGTCCAGCTGCCACAAGTCAGGCGTGAAAGCTCTCCTGCTGGGGAGGAGCATTAACAAACCTCCCTCCCAGTGCCAAAGACAAATCTCTGCCGCTTTTCTGGCCTCCAGCGCTGGGAGAAGGGCGGCAGCCAAAGGCTGGGAGAGGTTGCAGGGAGTTATTTCCACACTGGGAAGTGATCTGCACTCTTGGCTGTTGGTAGGTGGGTGACACCATTCCTGAGGGGAATTAGAAACAGGCCTGGAGGAAAGAGGAGGTGAATTCTTGGCTTGATAAAGACATGGACCGCTGAACCCTGGCTGCTCTGGCTGCAGGATGAGGACTGAAGTCCAGAAAACTCCTCACATTTCTTTTTAGTCTCATTGTTTTCAGAAGTTCATATCCACCTGCTCCAAGTAAGTGATGCTGTGTCTGTTCAAAACCATTCAGCTGATAACAGAAATAACCTCATCACAGATCTCTGGCAGCTTATCTCTGCTCTGAGAAACGTGTTGAAATGAAAAAATTTACCTTTCTTTTCTTCTGATGCCAAATCTCAGCCTTATTTACCCACTTCTGAGGCAGAAGCATTCCAAATTCCTGAAGTCCTGTGGCCAAATTTACCTCCTGGACTGGCTGGATGAATCCTCAGCTTCTTTAAATTTCTCGTTCTGCAATAATCAATAAAGTACTAAAATTGCACAGGTACAATAAAAGAGGATTTGGAAATGCCCAGCTTGGCTACCAGCTGTACAGACAGGACCACCCCAAGCCTACTTTTAATTTTTTTTTTTCCCCACTCTGTGGTTACAACTTTAAAGCCAGTTGTAACAGATACAAAATGATGGTAACCCCTGCCTTTCACCAAGGGTGAAAAGGACAGAAGAACCTTGGCACAATCCAATTTCTTGTTTTAATTTGAAGCATGGAAGAATTGGGGACTGTGGGAGCAGTTAATGCCGTGTCTGAGGCAGATCCAGGATAATGCACTTCTGGCTCTCTTCTGGAGCAGATTGGGCAATGGATGGGATTTGGGGTGTGCTGTTTTTCTCTTCTGCTTGTGTCTTCGGATAATAATGGATTTTAGGCTGCTTCTTCCTCCTTTGTTTCCACATTTCCAGCTCTTTAAAAATGAAGGCAGCTCTGGTACCTGACTTTGTACCGTACTCATGAAGGAGGCTGGCTGTCAGCACTGAAAAGTAGTGAGTTTAAAACCTCTCAAAAGAAGCAAAAATAAGCCCTTAAAAATGTTAAAATGAAGTGTGGGGAACTTGAATCAGAAGCAAAGGAGCTGGTAACAGCATCATTTTCTAGAAACCATCAGCTAGAAATCTTCTAGCTGCTCACTCACGGTGAGTGGGAGACTCTTGCACGGAGCTGAGCGTTCGTGTTCCACGGGGAATGTGTTAAATCCACGGCGTGGCACACCCAGAACTGCAGCTGGGGGTGTCTGGCAGAGCTGAACCCCAGGCAGCAGTGGACATCTGGGGGAGGTGACATGCTCTGAGTCAAAATGTCCACGAGTGCTGTGGTGTGAAAATGAGGGGCTCCACCTTGGATGGAGAGAGGGGAACGTCCTCCATGGCAAAGGCAGCGCTCAGGATCATGTTCTTGGCTTTGAAATGCTGCAGTCAGGGCTTGATTTGCAAAAATTGTGGCTTATGAATGGAAGGGAGAAGCTGGGAGTGTTTTCCTGGTGCCCTTTTCCATGGAAGGATGGGGCTGTAAAGGTTTGCTGCAGCTGAAGCCTCCTGGGGGAGCAGCAGGGCTGAAGCCACAGCTGTGACCTCGGGCCAGGTTCAGCTCTTCGGGTTTCAGAGGCCACATCTAAGCAATCGGCCGAGGCCTGCTTGCCATGAAGGTGCCCGGGGGACAAAAGCAAACAAAATTTGTATTTATTTTTCTTTTTTGAAACCTGGAAGCCCTCCAGCTCATCAAACAGCACTTCTGCCTCTGATCCCTCTAGGGCTGCCCTCTGATCTGGCTTGTGTGGGAAGGATGAGAAACCCTTTCCTTGTAACTACAAACCTCTGGTGTCCCTCTGTGAGGGTTGGAAAATGCAGAATTAGTGTCCCTTTTCCTCAAATCCACCTTCTCGTCCATTAGCAGGAATGGAATAGCCCCCCTGCATCTTTGCAAACCTTTGTTCCACAGGAGGAAGGTTTGGGTGAGGCTTAATTTCCATCTAATAGCCTGTTAAAATCTTCACATGGTTTCTTGGAGAATGCCATTAAGAATCAATTACATTAATGGGGCTCAGTTGGAGCTGTGCTGAAATATGGATGGGATCAAGGAAAGTGACTTTGCAAAACAGGGTCCTTGGTGCTGCAGCCATTTATTCCTCTTGATCTTCCCAGGTTTCTGTGTGGAACAAACCTGCTCTTGGATGTTGTCAGCTCTGCAGAAGCTGAGCTTGTTCAGGGATGAGGGGTCAGTGTCATGAGCTGTGGTGTAAAGGCACTGCCAGGGGTGTTAGGAGGGAGAAATTCCCTTGCCCTTGTGGAGATTGTGTTGGATTGCTCAGGTAAAACCACCCCAGCACCACTGGCAGCACCAGGAGATCCTCCAGGCCTTGTTCACCCAACTGCAGGGCCTGATCTGACACTTCAGTGTCTGCTGCTGACACTGCAGAGTGTCCACGAGCTTCTCATGTGACAAAGGGCCTGGAGATGTGAGAGTATGGAGAGAAGGAACTTTCTGTCCACGGCTGCTGGGTTGTTACACTGATTATAACGTGGGGTGTGAAAGAGGATCCTTATCCACGGAAAGGAGACAGTGACAGAGGGAGACTGCATGTCCTTGCAGGAGAGGGGCATGGAAAGGGGAGTCCTGTGGTGAGACTGCTCAGGACCTTGTATAAAGGTGGGACTGAGGGGTCACTGCCCACCCAGAGGTCACTGTTCATCCAGAGGTCACTGTCCACTCAAACATCACTGCCCACCCAGAGGTCACTGTCCTCTGAGAGGTCACTGTCCACCCAAAGGTCACTGTTCATTGCCCCTCCATGGGGTGGGATCTGATGGGTGCCCCACTGCTCAGGGTTGTGCTGCAGGGGCAGAGCCTCTCCCTCCCCACACAGCTCGTGTTTGGCAGTGGTGGGGCCACTGCTTTGATCCTGCTGCTGGTGTGGGAAGCATGGCTGGAGCTGGGATTGCAGTGAATATGCTGGGAAAGCTCTGCCTGAATCCTTGTGGTGTGGGATGAGAGGTTGAGGTGGGGTGGGGAAGGAGCCTGTAGTGGCCACAGTGACTCAGGGCAAAGAAAGCTCAAGAGAGGGACAGAGCCAAGGCCTTGGTGTGTGTCTGTTGTGTACTTTCCATCATACTTTGAGCCTCTTGGATTGTTTTCTTTGCAGGAATGTTTGTAGAAAGGGATCTGTGGAATCCAGCTGCCTCTTGTTGGTGTTTCCAAACGCTGTGTGGGCAGCTCAGCTGCAGGAGAGTGGCCTGAGGGACTGAGCCATGAGGCAGAGCCCTGTGGTGTTTGTTTGCCAGGCAGTGCATGGGTGTCTGTGAGGTGCAGGGAAAGCCACAAGCATTGGGTGCTGCCTCTTGTCCATGAGGAATTTGTGATTTACAGGAGCTCATCACCCCCAGAATCATGAGGTCGTACCCAGGTTTGTTCTCCTCTTTACAAACGTGGAGCTCGAGCAAAACCAAACCAAACCAAATCTTTAAAAGGCTTACAGTAGAAGTGGGGTGAGCATCCCCCTGGTTCCTCTGCCCTGCTGAAGGACTCAAGTGCAGCTGAAGAGAATCCCCCGCTGCCGGAGCCGGGCCATTGACGCAGGAGGCAGCACAGAAGTGCTGAGCTGGTACCCTTCAGCAGAGCTGCATCCCGGGCTGCACTCAGTGTATGATCACCCTGAACATCCCCGGGCTGGGATCTCAGCTGGCCCCCGAGTTCCTGGGGCTGCCTGCCCTGCCTTGGCACCACCGCCCTGCTCCCTGTGCCGCCTGTGGAGTGCCCGGGGCTCGGCGCATCCCTCGGCCCTGCCAAGGTGACTCCATGGAAATGATCTTGGGATGCTCGCTTTGCCTTTGGAACTGGAGGCTGGAGAGCTGTGCCTTCCCTGGAGCTCCTCCTGCATGGAGCCTGTGCTGGATGTAGAGTCCCTCCACCCGTGCTTTCATTCAATCCAGCAGAACCAAACTCATCCCATCCGACCTGAGGGGAGGATCCATCAATCCCCGAGCTCAGGGGTAACCTTGGAGCAGAGTGATGGGAAGGGCATTGCTGGAGACCAGCCCCAACCAGACTTACCACAGCCTCGCTCTTGGAACGAGCTCTGTTTCAGGCAAATATCCGGGAGCTGGGGATTTTTTTAGCCTGTCTCTTGCTGTTCATTTTCTCCCTGGCACTGGGACTGCAATTCCAGGAACCCTGGCTATACTTGAAAGTGCCTCTCAGACAGGGATAAAAGTAATTAAACCTCTCAGCTTTCTCCTTCCTTTTTTTTTTTTTTTTTTTTTTTTTTTTTTTTTTTTTTTTTTTTTTTTTTTAAGTGATTTATTGTCGTTTTTCAAAGGTGGATTTAAGAAGGGGACAAAATGTTCAGGCTGAGCTCTGCCAGCCTGTTCCAGCACGGAGCAGGTGAATGGGAGGATGAAGAGGCTCCTCCATGAAAGGGCTTCAGAGCTGCTCCTGCAGCAAGCAGAGATGGTTGGCTGCTGCCAGGTGCAGCCTTTCCTACCCTCACTTCCCCTCTCCTCCCCACGTAATTAACTCGTTAAATTTAGCTGTCTGAGAGGTATGGAAATGCGTGTGGTGCAACCGCTTTGGTTGTGCAAATAACCGTGATTTCAGCTTCCGTGAAAAATCAGGGGAATTGTTGCAGGCCATGCAGAAGCACTGAAAGAACTGAGTTTCATATGAAAAGCAGATTAAAAAGGGAAGAAAATTGGGGAAAATGAGGAGTAATGTTTTTGTCTAATCTGGATTATGATGATTTCAAGCTTTTAATGTTCTCAATTTTAATTTTTAAACTTCAGTTCTATTTGGGAAATTAAACTGTGACATCCTTTCAAGTAGAAAAGACCAGACTGTAAAGGTTTCCATTTAACTATGTTGGCACACAAAATGTTCTCCATGCTCCCTTTCTTCAAGGAAAGGTTTTGGCAAACTTGGCTTGAGTTACTGAAGTGTTGTGGTTGACCTAAATCCACGGAGAATGTGTGTGGGGGAATTCAATCAAAACTATCCAGCAAAAAGTTTCTCTCCTGCTGCTGTGCTACTCGGTCTCTGGGCAGATGGAGCCAGCTGAGAGTCAGAGCATCCTTAAAAATGCACTTTTTGGATGAAATGTTTTCTCTGTTAATAACTCTTCCTCATCGCTCTGTGCTTACCCATGTGGAGGGATGGCCCAGCCTGCAGAAACTGAATTTGAACTTACCCAGGTTAATTTTAGGGTTGCACCCCAAAGTTGTGGTCACTGGAGATTTTTTGATCTATCACAGAATTATTTAGGTTGGAAAGCACCTCTGAGATCATCGAACCCAACCTGTGACTGACCTCCCCATGCCTGTCACCCAGCAGAGAGCACTGAGTGCCATGTCC
>VZSR01000692.1:1935812-1971500 GCA_013398615.1 Brachypodius melanocephalos
GGTTCCTCCTGTGCTCCCGGGGTGCACGTGGCCTCCTCACCTGTCAAACATTAACCTTCCCTTCCACACACACCTCAGCCTTCAGCTCCTGTGCATGCAGCACACACCTGATGGAGCCTGTCCCAGCTCTGCTCTCAGGACTCAGCTCCTGTGGGGTACAGCATGTGAGGAGGAAGGCTCCAGGTCTCTGGGAAATGGATTTGTTGAGAATTCTCAAAGCCTGGCAGAAGGCTCACAGGGGATGCATCTGTATGCAAACTTCGAGACAGAAATGCCATGGAATAGGATGGACATTGTTGAGAGAGAAATGGAACTGGAAACAAGTTTCAAAGGATGGCCTTGCAAATAAGACTGGATACTTTGGAGAAATAGAACTGTGAAAGGTGCATTGTAGCCAGACCCACGAGGGGTAATTTTAGATTATTGGCTTTAAGGCATTAACAGCATGGTGCAGCAAAAGCTGATAGGCCAAGAAATTCTTGTAATTAGGAAATAGTCTGGCTTGTGATTGTGATGGTGTGAATTGTAACATCTGCACCGTCTCACTCTTCACATGAGACTGAAAATGGAACAAAAGTTTTTAAAATGCCTCTTAGTTGCTCCATCTCTGGGTCAGAAAAAGGAATAATGCAACACAGGTCTGCCTCATCCTGAGCATGAATGGGAGGAGATGACCTTCCTGGGAGCACAGAAATTCACAGTGGGGACAATCCTGGAGCAGGGACACCCCACCAGGCACCTTGTCCTTCCCCAAGGTGTTTTGTGAAGGTGCAAAGCAGACTTGGTGCCCCAAATCCATTTTCTGCTCAGCAGTTGGCAATGTTGGCATTAACCAACGTTGCCTGGCTCCCTTTGATCACCCCCACACTTCACTGGGCTCCAGTTTTGTTTGAGGTGGCAGAGGGGACTGTTGTAATCTCATTTTCCATCTTTATTGTTCAGTGCACAGCCCTAAGTTTTATTTACAGTCTTATTCAACCCGTGGGCTGAACATTGGAATCGTCATTTCCTTCCAGGCCTCTTTTTTATGGACCTCATTGCCAAAGTCTGAGAGCTTCACACCAACATTAACTCAATTTCACAGCCCCCCTGTGAGACAGCCTTTGATGTTTCCTGTTTTACAGTGCAAAGGGAGGTTTAGGAATACCAAAGACAAAAGTAATCATTAATTTTCACTCAATATCTTCAAAACCTGGTTTTGGGAACAGCAATAGGCTCGTTTCTCCTGCATGGGCTTGTTCCCTGACAAGTTTTAGGGCACCAATCCAAATGGAAATGTTTCTAGAGCTTCTCATGAACTCACACCAGTTTTCTTGTGGTTTTCCTTGATTTACTCAGAAAACTCCACCTAAAACTAGAAAACTCCACCTAAAACCAGAAAACTATAAACAATAAAAAGAGGTGGGAGTGTGTGTCTTTAAGCCTGTTGGTAACTTCACGTATTTCTCGTCTCATGATGCAGACAGGAAATAAAAATCCTGTAGGTGATGGTGGCAAATAATGCCCTAGTGGACATTTTAGCTTAAAGCTGGCAGTCTATGCAGCTTGCACTGACTGCTCATCTGAAACCTTCCCCCACCCCTCCCATCACTGAGCCCCCTTTGCCCTCTGTTAGTCAAAAGTGGATTTTGAAGTTGCTGCTGGTGGAGGAACAAACTTCGTGGCATCGTTTCTTCCCTTGGTGTATCTGTGCTACAGGAGGAAAATGTCCAAGAATAATTGAGATGAATCAGGTTTCTATATGTGGCTTTTTTTGAATATTTAACATCTTAGATCCTGTGAAGCAAAAGGGGCAAGGAACAAACCCTGTTTATTTTTAGGGCTGGGGAGTGGATGAAGCTGCTGGCCTAGATCCTGTCTCCTTCCAGGAGGAGCAAGGCAGAAAACAACCACAAACTGAGCAAGACTTTGTGTGATGGGCAGGATTTCTTGTGCCTGTTTGAGCTGACAAAACCCAGTTGGTTTTCATGTTGAGTTGTTTGAGTTGTGGAGGGAAAAAATAAAAAAAAGGAATCGTGAGAACTTTGAATAAAACCTCTTCCCTCTCTGGTTTTATCTCAGTTGTCCAAACTGAGAATTGTCTAAATACTTGAGAAGGATGGAAGTCAATAAAGTAAGGGAAGATTTTCTCCCTGTCTCCACCTCTTCCCCCATTCAACACTTGGGTTAGAACTTGCTCAGGAGCTATTCCAGTGTTCTGCTTTTCCCAGCTGCCACATTATGGAAATCTTGGGAGTTTTGAGGGCTCTTCCTCTTTTCCTCCTCTTCCCTGTGCTGTTCCTGATGCTTTGCACTGGTTCCAGTGAAAATTCACCTTCACTATTGACCTGCTGTCAGAAATTCAGCTGGGTTTAAACAGCCCCCAGATAAATCCCTAGTTACAGGGTGGGGAAAAGTCTGTGTTTGCAGTGTATTTCTTACTGGGAGATATTGCTGTCACTTTAAAATTAAAAATAATTGCAAGATATACTGAAAAAATAGAAATAAGTGGGGTGAAAAACTGTTCTTCAGCCTAGACTGAGAATGGAAAATTTCTACCCAAAAAGGAGAATATTTCTGGAAATGACAACTCAATGGAAACATAGTTGTCTAATGCATTCACTGTTAAGTGAACATTATTTATATTGCAAGAGAGAAACACAATGTGGCAGAAGTTATTTGGCTGGAAAAAAAAAATAGAAAATCCATGAGCAGACATTCATCATTTGCAAGTGGGGAGCCTGGGATACAGATGAGCTAAAGGATGAAGACTCCAGACTCTTGCTCTTGTAATTTGCATTTTGTTGGTATATATAAAATGAAATGAGGTTTATATTTGTTTCAAGCAGAAGTGCTTAGCAGGCATAGGAAAAGCTGTCTGCAACGTTAAGCACATATTCCAAGTTTTCTTGGAACGAGATCATTAGGAGGAAATAGCTCCTCTTTTTCTATTCTTGCTGAGGTAGGATCATGTTCCCTACACTGTTTAATAGCAAGGCTAATGCCACTTTGGAGACTCTTTTTTGGAGAGGCAGCACATTCTCAGCCATGTGATCCTGCAATCTGCAGTTGTCTTGGGGTAATACTTGGATGCTTCTTGTTCCAAAGGGGAGATGCAAATCCCACCTGATCTGGGCTGACTGGTGGGACTTATAGGGGAATTCAGTTCTGGGACAAATCTACACAGGGGGTTTATTCTTCCTTCTCTTTATCCATCCCTTCTAGGGCTGTTGCAGCACTCTGGGCTCTGCACTCGTTTGGTATTGCTGCTCCTGTAGGCTCTGGGTGTGTTCCAGCTCCAAGGATTTTGGGGTGTCAAATTCCGCATGGAGAGTGCGATGGGAAGGTGAGGGAGCTCCCAGTGCTCCTCTCTTCCCCATCTCAATAATGTTCTGGCGTGCAAGAAAAGCTTTCCAACACATTCATCCACCCATCCTGCAGTCTCTTGGATGACAACCTGGCCCTGTGCAGCTGCTTTTTCAGGGGTCACCACCTCTGGAAAGAGCTTTTCCTTTTGCCAGTGGGAAGGGCAGAGGTTTAGGGTTTACATTTTAGCAATTTGCTGTGTGTGGCATATCCTTAACCCTCTTATTGTTGATTACAGGGGGTTCCAGATCAGATCCCAAACTCCTTTGGCCATGTTGTTGGACAGATTTCCCAGCTCAGAGCTCCTGTACTCCATGGAATTATTCCCTCAGCAATAAAGACAGCCAGATTGACAGCTAAAATATTTTCTCTCTTTGTAATGACTTTTTAATATCCAAAATTTATGAGTCTCTTTATGCCCATAAAACACAGTAAGTCTATCCTCTGTCCCACTCTAGCATCACTTGCCTAAATTTGAATCCATCACTTTGAAATGATTTCATTGCAAATGGGGTGCACGATGAATAATGGAATATCTTGAACCCTACTATCTTCAAATTAATGTCCTTTACTGCCAAGTAATTACTGTCCCATAAAGGAATCCTTTGTACCTCTGGATGAGGCTTTCTAGTCCCTCATGCCCCAAAGTCCTTCAAACTGTCCCTTTCAAGCTGCTCTGAACCAAAAATACACAAGGGCCGTGGGTCCTGATAAGTTTTTAGCCCTGTGATTGGTTTTGTGGAACTGTTGGAGCTGGAAATGTGGCTGGAGCACATCTCTGGGTGACTTTGTCCTGGACACCAGAGTGATTCGCAAGAGCCCTGTTGCTTTTTGAGGCTCAGCCTTGCACGTGTGACTCCAGCTCGTTCTTGACCCTCCTGGAGCAAAAACCAGATTGTTGTGGTCATCTTTTTTCGCAAATATGTTCTACCTTGTCCTTGTGGCTGTGAGTGGGTGCTTCAGGAACATGTCAGGACAGGAATTTTGTTGCTGAAAGGAGAGGAAGGGCTCCAGCCCCGGGCTAATGTAGGTCTCGTCCTTCTGCCTGCCAGGTTCTGTTCTGTTTCTCAGTGCCCCAGGCACAAGGATGGAAAATCTGACCCCACTCCTTTCATGTGAGAAACAACTGCTGGCAATGGGCATCAGGAATTTTCAGTTTGTTCTCTTCCAGGAAAGCCTTTCCTCCCACTTCACCAGTGCTTTGTGCTTGATCCTGCTAAAATCTAAATTCTAAAATTCTAAAATTGCTCTCTTGGCTATAGGTGAGGAGCTGACTCTGGTGTCTAAAAGAAGCCCTACCAACATGAATATCTCCCCGATTTCTAGGATGCTCTGTCTGTTTCACAATTTAACAATCAGACTTTTCCCCATCTCTCCTTTTGTGGTTCTCACCATTAGAGTTTCAATTTGTTAATTTTTACAGTGCTATTCAAGCTATTCCATACAAACCTGAGCTCTGTGATGGGGCTTTTTGCAAATTCTTATCATTTGATACAGAAAGATCACGAGCAGAAAGTCACTCAGACAAGCTCCCTTTATCCCACCCAGGGCATCTAAGGATGCTGAGGGATGGACAAGGTATGTGGAGTGACTGAACCTGTTTGTGGGCTAATGAATCTGCTCCATAATTACCTCATGTCATAATGACTACTTGGTGCCAGAATCCTCAAGAAAAATCTACCCCAACCTGAAGGCCCATCAGTCTGTGTCATTTAACGAGCCCTGACCCAATCAACCAGAGTTATTTAAAATTTAAATATCATCTCTTGGGTGTCTGTCTCCTCACGAATCTCTGGAGGCTGCAAATCTGCCTTTAGTTCTTCCAACAGAAGAATTCAAAAGAGGTTTAACTCCTTTCTCTCATGCTTAGGATCACAATGGTGATGATCTAAACAAATAGCTATGTTGCTGTTGGGTTATTTCACCATCATAAATGCCATTTAACCCCCTTCTGCTTTTTCTGCTGGAGCAAGGGAGCTCTTCAAAGGAAAGGGTCAAGGAACTGGATGCAGACAATTGGTGCCACCCTTGGAGTTGTCCTTGCCAGGCCCCCAGCTTGAAGTATCTCAGATGACACTGAAAAACTCCCCGTAGGGCTCTGAGCACCAGGATGG
This sequence comes from Brachypodius melanocephalos, assembly GCA_013398615.1. Taxonomy (NCBI): domain Eukaryota; kingdom Metazoa; phylum Chordata; class Aves; order Passeriformes; family Pycnonotidae; genus Brachypodius; species Brachypodius melanocephalos. The sequence goes on from VZSR01000692.1 coordinate 1,941,272, forward strand.
ATGAGGATCCTTGGATTAAATGATGATTAAGTGCCTAATGAAATGGGATGAACGAGGTGCTGCCAGGCAAGAGCTCCTCCATTATCACAGCTGACCCCAGGGCAAACTTCCTCCATTTCCTCATCTGTAAAAATGGAAATTTATTGCATCATGAGTTAAAGGTGAAGTTGTGTCTTAGAAACCTTCCTGCTGTGGAGAGCAGAGAACACCTTTCTGTTCACAGCTCCTGCCCAAATAATCTTGGGATCATGGAATAGCCTGGGTTGGAAAAAAAATCTTAAAACCACCTTGTTCCACCCCTGCCACGGGTTCCACTGTCCCAGGCTGCTCCAAGCCCTGTCCAACCTGGCCTGGGACACTTCCAGGGATCCAGGGGCAGCCATATCTCCTCTGGGCATCCTGTGCCAGTGTTTTATCCCCCTCATAATACAAAACTTCTCCTCAATATCTCATTTAAACCCACTCTCTGTCAGTATGAAGCCATTCCCCCTTGTCCTGTCACTCCATGCTTTTGGAACACAGTTCCTCTCAATTCTGTTGGCCCCTTCAGGCCCTGCAAGGGCACACTGAGCTCACCTCAAAGCTTCTCCTCTCCAGGTGAACACTCCCAGCTCTCCCAGCCTTTCCTCCCAGCAGAGCTGCTCCATCCCTCTGATCAATGAGGAGACCCAAAACGCTGCCCTGCTGCTGATATTTAGTAGAAGTTTTCAGGAAATGGGCTAAGACACGAAGCAGGTTTTTTTCCTTGGGCTGAAATCCTCTGTGTGAGCCATGTATTGAATCCAAATGCTCCCCAAAGATCCCCTGAGTGAGTCTCCATGAGGCCTGGTGGGGATGGTCACGCTTCCAGCTTCCCTTCATTCATCAAAGGGCTTGAAGTAACTGGGAAAGAGATGGTTATTGAACATCTCATCAAAGAGGAGACAGAAACATAACTATTAGCCATCTTTGAGGAGAGGAAATGAAGGAGGGAGTAGTAGAAGAGTAACAAAGCAAAGAACAAAACTGCAGTAGCCTTGGTGTTTGGTTTAGGGAGCTGCCTAAACCTCCTTTTTTAGGGCCAGGAAGGGGAGTGGGTGCAGAGCATGGTGAATTCTTCCTCCTCTAGCACTCGCTGTGAAGTTCACTGCAGATCTTCCCAGTGCAGGCACAAAAGTGAGGCGCCCATTTGGCATTTCCAGCTGAGCTGGCATTGTGTTCTCCTGCCATCCTGGCAGTGACACACCTGAGGATCCGCCTCCCTAAGCCTGCCTTGCACCTGCAATTCTTTGTTTTCCTCCTGCTGGATCCTCAGATCCCTACAGGACATTGGGAAAGAGCTCTCTGCCAACCATCCTGGGAGTTGCATCCATGTGCTACGTGAGGGGATTGTTCCAGCTGGTAAAACACCCTGGGATCATTTCCCACACATGTCCAGGATCAGGATTGTTAAATCCAGGGTGTTTTACCTGCACAGTTTGGTTTTACGTAAAATCAATTACTCTCTGAGTGACTGTTGGGGAAAATGACCCATTGCAGGCTGGATGAAGAATCCTTGGCTCTTGGGAAAGCTCAGTGCTGTCACCGGGAACTTCTTGCTAAGGAAATATGGAAATCTGAGAGGTGAAGTCAGGAAGTGGAAGTGTGATTTCTGATGGAAAACTGCTTTATTTCTTCCCTGCCTCTCTACAAATGTTATCTGCGGGTCTCAAACCCTGCAGGAAACATCTCTGATACTTCCTGAAGGAGCTTGCTGCTCCCTTCCCCTCTTGTAAAGAGGAAAAATAAAGGAAGGACATAAAAAAAATGTATTGAACATTGCTCCATGGCAGTGACAGACACCCATAGTGTTCTTCTGGAGAGTTTGTTTCCTGGGAGAGATTGTTTCTTGCACAATCAGTTGACTCCTGTCCCCTCCTAGATGATGTTATTGAGTCTTGAATGCTGTCCCAGCCAGCCAGAAATACCAGCTGTGACTCTGCTCTTGTTCCAGGTTTAAGTCATGGGCATCAAGAGAAAATTGTTCTCCACCTGGTTGAGGGTAGAATCACAAGAGCCTGGTTTTCCTGCATTCTAATTTATTTTGGTTACTTTGCACCAAATATTGAATGATCCTTTATTCTAAAGGAAGCCAGAGATCTCCCCAAGATTGTTCCAAGTGATCTCTACAAGCTTCTTCATCTAAATTTTAGTCTGAGAGCAGCTGAGGTGGCACTTTCTGCCCCTTTGCAGGATTGTCCAGGAAACCCTCAGGAAAATCCTGGCGAGTCAAAGTGGAAAATGTTGAGCTGAAACAGCAAAAAGTCACAGCAGTGAGGTGGGAGGGACAGATGGACAGGGCTGCTCTGAAGGGCTCAGGATGATTGGGCCAGGTGATTTCCTCAGTGCTATGGAACCTGGTTCATCCAGAGGGGCTGGAAAATGGATCTTGGGATTTTCTTTGATGTCAGATTATCCAGCTGGGCCTGGTGGCTGGAGATGGCTCAGGTGAGAAATGACAGGAGTTCTGGTTGTGGGTGTTTGTGTGGTGCCAGCAAGGCTGAGCTTCCTCAGCTCAGGCATCTCCTAAAGACAGGGCTTGGCTGGGGAAAGAAAATACTGCCTTGGCCAATCTCATGGAAATTGAGTTTGAAACAAGCTGATTTTTCAGGTGATGATGTTTTACAGCTTTGGGTGCCGGGAGTTTGCTCTAAGGCTGTTGGCTCTTGGCAGGGAGAGGCAGCAAAGCTCTCAGCTGGGCCATGACCTTCTCCAGGGGCTGGGCCACAACAGGTCTCCTTCACCCTCATTTTCTAAACTCTGATGTGTTCATTAAGAGCTATTTGCAATTTGTTCCAGCCCTTTTTGCTGAACAAAGGGCTCTCCGGAAGGCCAAAGAGCCCATTAAAAGCATACACAAAGAAAAAAGTAACACCATGAAGAAAACATGAGATTTCTTTTTTAATCTCTTAATCCATTTGGTGAAATATGGGTGTTTCAAGCCAAAAATGGAGAAGGAAGAAAATTGAAAGTGTTTCATTCTGAAATATATTGCTTTTATGTACTTGAAATGCTTCTTTTGACTTTATGCTTGGAAATAGCACCGATCTAAACTGTAAATAAAAATTAATTAAGTGACTCAGATACCATAAATCTGTTACCTTCAGGTCAAATGAAATATTCGATTGGCCTAAGGTGGCTTTTCTCAGATGCTTTTTCCCTGGGAAAGCAGAATATCTGCAAATGGGCTTTCACTGGTCTCCCTGCCCAAGGCATGGTGTTGGAATGAGGCGGGCTTTAAGCTCCTTCCCAACCCAAACCATTTTGTGATTCTGTAAAATTATTTTCTCCACTTCATTTGGATCATCCAGTTGAAAAGTTTGCTTGGACCGTCCAGCTGAAAAGTTCCCTTGTCCAGCCCCAGGTTCAATGATTATTTTTTCCTGTTGTTTCTGCACTCAGAGATTCAGTTTTCTCCCTCAAGAAAGGGTCAGCAATGAGGATTTTCCTTTGCCAGTCTCCTCTGAAATGCATTCCTCTTGGATTAGAAGAGATCTGCCTTGGCCCTGACAGGGAAATACAGCAAAGTAAACAGAGAATCAGGAAATGAAGATTATTTGTAATTGAGATGATTTGTCTCCCTTGCACCAAGCCCTGAAAGGGATTCTGGGGAAAAGAAAAGCATGACGGAAAAAAGAAGAAGCTTTTATTCTGCTTATCTGGGCTGTTTTGAAACCTTTTTTGGGGAAGGATGTTGATAGGAAGGACGTTGTGTTATGCAAAGCTTTGTTGTGTCTGTGGCCTGTAATTCCAGCAGAAATACCTGGAATAAACCCAACTCCTCAGGGCAGCATTTGGGCATTGCTGGTGGCACGTCCTGGCTGTTAAATCCAGTTGAAAACATCTGAAGGGGCCACTGAAGGAGTTCAGACCTTAGAAAGAAACAAGAAAGGGATGGTGAAAGGTTGTGGATCCCCTGCCAGCATTTTCCTGGAAAACACAGAGCGTTACCAGCAGGTTTTGTGCAACAAAGAGAAGCTGGAGCAGGCTTCAAACACAGGAAATCACAAAGGGCTGCAGCCAAGGAGGGGCTGAACCCAAGGCAGACAAGTGGCAGGAGGATGAACCTCCAAGCAAAATTCCCAGGGGATGGAAGCACAGGTGGCTCCTGCCTCACAGAGACATTGTATTTTCTCTTTTTTTCCTGAGGAAAATGTTTGATAAAACCTGACTCTGCACTGATTATCTCAAGTTGAAGATGTTTAGAACAAGAACAGTTTCTATCCTCAGGCCTCCCTGTTCCTCCCGGGGTGGATGAATTGCTGGAGAGGCACTTGGAGATTTTCATTCCATTTTGGTTTTCCTTCCTCTTCCTCAGCCTCTGTGCTGATGATCCAGAGGGGCATGGAAGTTTCCCCAGCTTTCCTGGATTGCAGTGAAGTTGTAAGAAAGTTGCCTTCTCTTCATTTTATCCTTCACAAAATGCTCTGAAGCTTTAATGCTCTTTCAGAAGCTGTGGCTCATTAAATGGGGCTTTGGTGAGGAAGGGGAGGAACAATTTTGGAGGCAAAAACTCCTTTCAGTAACCACTCCCCTGCCAAAGCAAGGATGCACAGGCCCCCTCTGCCTCTCCCTGAGAGGTAAAAGGAGCTGAGTGAAGAATGAGCAGAGTTTTCCAAACAAAATCCTGGCTGGAGTGAGTGTGGCACAAAGTATTCCCTTCTCCTTTTCTCTGGTGTTTTCCACCCCCGCCAGGGTTCAATCAGTTGTATTCCCCATCGAGGACCAAGAGCTTCTTCCATCTCACACTGGATATTCCAAGGAGGAGCCATTTCTAGAGCTGTTAAGGAGGAAAAATATTTTTTTATACATGGAATCATGGATGGTTTGGACTTGTTCCACCCCCTGCCATGGGCAGAGACCCCTCCCACTATCCCAGAGTGCTCCAAGCCCTGCCCAGCCTGGCCTTGGACACGTCCAGGGATTCAGGGGCATCCGCAGCTTCTTTGGGCACACACACAATCCCCCTTCCACTGTCTCTGAGTGCTTTTTTTTCCAGTGTTCCTAAATTCAAAACATCTGAAAAGGGCTTTTAATAGAAGTGAATTTCTTGCTACAGTTCTTCAGCAGAAGCAGGCTCTGTCCTGGGTAATCTCACCTTCCAATCATCACATCTGAAGTATTTTAATTTAAGAAATTATTACCTAACATTTCATTTTATGAACCTATTTATTCCCATTTGTAAAGAGCCCATAGATGAGCCAGGCCTGTATTTCACCTGGTCCTATACAAACAGGAATTGGATCTGAAACCAATTAGAGGCTCAATTTCAACCTGTGGGACAGTTGTTAACCTCTGCTTTGCCAGAAAATCCAACTCCTTTCTCCAGCACAATGGAGAAATCCATGTCAGGATTTTGGGAATGGGATTCAGAAGAAATGAAGCTTTCATGCAAGGCTGTAATTGTTGCATCTCCTGTGGCAGGAAACATTGGTTAGCACTGATGGAAAATGTGTTAATGGCCCGGAAAAGTGAGTGTGAGGATGCAAGGGTGAAAGTCTCATGGAATTAGTGAGATTAGTGAAGGATTTCAGGAGTGGGGACCAAGCAGGCAGGATGGGAGCAGGAGGAATCAGTGCTGACAGCCATGGAAAGACAGCTCATGCCATGGAGGAGATAATTTGAGCTTCTGGATGGTAAATGCACCCTTAAGGGAGTGGTAACTGTGGGCAAAGGGGTGATAGATTCATAGAAAGCTGTGGAGACTGAGTGGAAAACCTCCTCAATATCTAGCAATAGTGAAAATAGTCATAAAATGAGTGAAAATAGTAATAATCCCATTAGCATTACATTGGGATAAAAAAATATGTCAGTATATCAGCAAAAGACCCTTTCCTGAGCCACTCTCTGATCCCTGTATCTAATGGAGCTCATGGAAGAGCAGTGGAAGTTGTCAGGATGAGAACCGGTAGCACTGGAGCAATATGAATGAAAAATCTCAGGTCAGTTAGTGTAAAAGATGACTAAAAGGGGACATGAGAGGTGTAAAAAATAAGACACAATGGGGCAGTGAATCAGCAGCTCCTTTTCCTTCTTGTGAAGCACAAGGAGAAATTGCAGGTAATTCTTGGAAAAAGGAATGAGAAAGTAACTCCACGTGGGAGGAATAAACCCCACGTGTGTGTTTGTACTCCCAGAGGACCCAAGGACTTCTCCCAAGTCCAGAGGATGGTGGGAGGCTGGAGCACCTTTGCTGCAGAGAAATGCTGGGAGAACTGGGGTGGTTCAGGCTGGAGAAGAGAAACTCTGTGGAGTTTCTTCCAGTGCCTGAAGGAGCCCACAGGAAAGATGGGGAGAGACAATTTACAAGGGATGGAGTGCCAGGACAAGGGAGAATGGCTTCCCACTGTCAGAGGTAGGGTCAGATGGGATATGGGGGAAAAAATCCTTCTCTGTGAGGGTGGCAGAGAGTGCCCAGAGCAGCTGTGGCTGCCCCTGGATCCCTGGCAGTGTCCAAGGCCAGGTTGGACATTGGGGCTTGGAGCAGCCTGGGACAATGGGAGGTGTCCCTGCCCATGGCAGGGGTGGGATAAGGTGATCTCTAAGGTTCCTTCCTGCCCAGAGCATTCCATGATTCCAGGATTCACCGACACAGTGCAGGCTCTCCGGGTGCTGTCAGGGCTCCGGAGCTGTGTCTGTGATGTCCCTGCAGTCCAGCAGTGCTGGTGCTGCACTAAACCTGTGGGCATGGCTGTGTTCCATGGCACCTGCAGGCCGGGAGGGGAGGGAAGGAGGTGAGTGGGACATTCTGGAATTTCACGCCTTTAATCCAAGGAATTTGGGCAAGACCACATCTGAGGATGGGTCTTCTCAGAAAACACCTTGTCACACACAGAACTGACTCCAGAGTGGGGATGGGTTTCAATTTGTGCTAGAGGTGGAAGCTCCAGGGGCTCTGTAGTCCCATCCCAGGCTGGTTATTCCCTTCCTCCACTGAAGGAATGTGCAGGTGAGAAGGAAAAGCTGTTTGGTGCCTGTGGGTGCCTGCTGGGGATGTGCAGGGCCAGGGAGCCTCCTGGGGATGCTTCCAGAGGGCTGAGGAGGAAACCTGCCTGAGGCTAAAAACACAGCCCGGGGGGCTCGGGGGGGATCTCCCACAGGGACACTGGAGCTGCTCCGGGCATCCCCCTCACCCAGCCCGGCTCGGCCCGGCCCAGAGGGGCTGGGCTCTGCTCTGTCACGATGAGAGGAGCTGGGGAGAGGCGCTTCCCCCAGTTCCTCGGCTGGTTTCTATGGTGATGTTGCACTCAACTGTGCTCAGCAGGTCTGGGTTTATTTCCCTGCAGATAAGGCAGCCTGTGCTGGTACTCTGCAGCCCGGGCTCTGGGGCTTGGCAATGAGTCAGGGTTGGTGCCACGGAGCTGGAATGGCTCTGGGTGGAAGGGTTTTCACGCTGGATTTGGCAGTGGATGGAGTTAGCTCATAAAATAATATTTGGGTGGTTTGCCGTGGCTGTTTGGTGCCCTGGAGCTGGGAGGCCATGGGAATGTGCATCCTCCTGTTCCTCCTCCCTGGTGCAGAGAGCTCAGGGACAGCCAGCTCGGCTTGGCTGGAATGCAGAGCATCATGTGGGAGGGAAAAGTGTGAGAGAAGGCTGCTGGGAGCAGTGGGAAAGGGGCTGTGCTGGGGGTGTTCGGGCTGGATCTGTGTGCACTCCAGGTGAGTAATTCACACCCTTTCCCTCCACAGAGGAGCTGCTGCAGTTCCCATCCCCACTGCACTTGGGGGTCTTTGGGAGCAGACCCACCTGTGCTTTCCTCCTTTCTCCAAGCCTGGAGGCTTTGGCTGTTGATGAGGGAAGGGGATGGAAGGTGATGAATGACTCCTCATGTGCATGGGGGACATGGGGTCACTTCTTGCTGCTCTTGGGGCTGGACACCTGCTCCTATGTTGGCTCACATGGCTCCAGCTCATCCCTCCCCACAGGAACTGCCAGTCCTGGACACCCCCAAGGATCCTGTCCATCCCTCAGAGCCCAGAGAGGAAAGCTCAGTCCCACTGTTGGTGCACCAGAGGGTTCTGCAGCACCTCAGCTTTGACTGGGGTGTTATTTGGGAATGGAGAGGTTTTCCTCAGCCTTCTCCGATAAAAACAAAGTTCCAAACCTGCCCTTGGCTGTGACAGGGGTGGTCTCTGCCTTTTGCTGTGTGCAGAGCTTTGATCCTGCCACACACCAAGATGTGTTTGCTGAGGTTCTCCCGTCATGCTGGAGTGTTTCCTGCAGAGGGAAAATAAATAAACCTGGGGAGAAAATGGGACCCCCCCACCCAACCCAGCAAACCAGGCTGTGGCCTTTGAAAGGACCTGAAAAGTGAATTCTTTTAATGGTTTAGCACACTTTTCTGCAGCTGGGGGACCTGGGGAGAAGAGGAAAACTGAGAATATTGTAGCAGAAAGAATATTACTGGGAAAGAATTAGACTGGGAATATTTCATCACAGCAAAGAGTGATGCTGCTCGTCTGAGCAGGAAAAAGGGGCCACCTCATCCCACAGGTTGGCGCTGTGCCCTGGGGAAGAGGGTCCCCTGCAATCTCACAGGGGATCAGGGACCCTGCAATCCCCCAGGGGATCAGGGACCCTGCAATCTCACAGGGGATCAGGGACCCTGCAATCCCACAGAGGATCAGGGACCCTGCAATCCCACAGGGGATCAGGGACCCTGCAATCCCACAGAGGATCAGGGACCCTGCAATCCCCCAGCTTGGGGTTGTGCCCTGGGCCCCAGGGACCCTTCATTCCCCCAGCCTGGGGCTGTGTCCTGGGCCCCAGGGATCCTGCTATCCCCCAGCCTGGGGGTGTGCCTTGGGCCCCAGGGATCCTGCCATCCCCCAGCCTGGGGCTGTGCCCTGGGCCCCAGGACACTGTCATCCCCCAGCTTGGGGCTGTGTCCTAGGCCACAGGACCCTGCCATCCCCCAGCCTGGGGCTCTGCAGTGCTCCATGGATCTGGCAGTGCCGAAGGGCCCCCAGCCCGTGAGGCACCCCGCCGTGCCCTGGTGGCTATCGGGCTCTCAGCTCAGTCTCTGTCACTGTCACCTCTTCCCCGCTGTGCTCCCAGGCTGAAGCCCGGCTCGAGGGCTGTGTTCCCACCCCGGGCAGGCTCTGGGGTGCTGTGGGTGCTGCCTGTGTGAGGAGAGGCTCTGCTGTGGGCTCCCGCGGCGTCTGTGCCTTCGCAGGCAGCGCGGCGGCGGCAGCCCGGCTCCTCACGGTGACGCAGGTCCTTGGCTGCCTCCCTGCTACACTTCACACCTCTCCCAGGCACGGCTGAGCTCACCAGTGGCATTTTAACATCCCCACCACCGCCACAGCTCCGGGCTGACGCTTCCAGCAAATTCCATCCCTTCGCTGAGGAGCGCGGTTTGGAGCAGGCCCGTGAAAGCCAGGCGGGATTTCACTCGGGGAGTTGCAGATTTCAGCTCATCCCAGAGCCCTTCCCGAAGCTGCTGCCCACGTCCCACAGTGTGAGGGTGGAGCATCATCACCAAACCAGGGGCTCAGGCCCAGGCACCTGTGCTCAACCCCACCTCCTTGGCCAGTCTGGCACCAGGGACCTGCCTCAGACGGGAGAAGGGGTCGAGGGAAAAGCACCCCTGTTCCTGAGGGGCTCAGAGACAGCTTGGAGTGAATGTTATGGAGAAAAGACAGCACAGCTGGAGGAAGCTCCTGAACCCAGCGCAGCTCCCTGAATGTCTGGGTTCCATGAGGAGCTCAGGCAGGATGAGGGAGGTGATGCCCTGGCACAGGGTGCTCAGAGCAGCTGTGGCTGCCCCTGGATCCCTGGCAGTGCCCAAGGCCAGGTTGGACATTGGGGCTTGGAGCAGCCTGGGACAGTGGGAGGTGTCCCTGCCCATGGCAGCGGTGGCACTGGATGAGCTTTCAGGTCTTTTCCACCCCAAACTATTCTGTAATTCCATTGATCTTGTTCCTCTCTGTTTTCAAGACCAAAATATTTTCTTGGACCCAAGCTGAGGATATTGATGCAGCAGGTGGTGCTGAACAGTTCAGGAAACCTCCTCAATTTCCTCCACGTCTCCAGGACACCCCTGGATCCCGAGCACTGCCCAGCTCCACGTTTCTTTTGGAAAGTTCAGCAAGGTTATAGGCAGTAAGAACTCCAGACAAGTGACCTGTAGTGCTGGTAATTGTGCAGCTTTGGTTTATTTTTGTCTAGCCCAGACTAACAGCTTGTATGTCTGACAGAAGCTCGCTTTTTCCTTTCTCCTTCCAGTGAAGGATTATTAATAGATGAGGCTTCAACAAAGAAAAGACCATTTGAGAAATAAGATGGGACACTTGCTCTACAGTGGAGAAAAAAACCCCAAAAAACAGCACACACCCACATGAAACATTCTTTTCTTTTTAAAGCACATTGACAATGAAGGCCTCTCTCCTTCGGGAGGCATTCGTATTCCCCAGAGTTCATGATTCAGCCAGCATTCCTGCCCTCTTCAAATAGATACAAATCTGAAGGACTTTTTTCCCCCCCTATTGTGCTTGAATGATTTTAACTCAGGTCAGATGCTGACTTGCAAAAGGCTGGGCTTGAGCATCATCTCCTTTTATCGCTCCTATCTGAGACTTCCTGGTCTCTCTCCAGGCTCAAAATAAAGTGGGACTAAACATAATAAAATCTCATGCTGCAGGGCAAAATATAATTACTTGAAGGGAGCAGGGAGAAATTGTTTTTCTTTTGTGAACAGCTCTGATTAATACAAAGTGGGCTGGTGGTGGTATTTGTGACAAGCAGTTATGGGCCGTCACTGGAAATGGACTCTGTGTGCCAAAGGTCTTTGCTGCTGATACACTGAGAGCTCATTTCAGGGGGCTTGGGAGGTGGATTTGGAGAAATAAAGAAACTTTATGCCCTAGGAAGCTTTTGGATTCAGAGCCGAAGGAGGACTTTGCAGCAGAGCGGTGCAAAGAGTCTGTGGAGAAGGAAAGGAGGAGCTCCAAGTGTCTGTGGAGAAGGAAGGTGCTGCCTCCACCCAGGCACTGAGCCATTCCCAGGTGCCACCACCCATGGGCTGCTCCTTCCTGGCCACACGTCCTGCCTGGCCACCTGTGAGACCCAAGGGATGGATTTGTCCTCAAATCTTGGCCCCTGTGGTGCTTTACCAGCCTTTCCTTCAGCTCAACGAACAGTCTCCAAATGCAGGAATTGTTTCAGGGCAGAGTTTGTTTTGTCAATGCTGCACCAGTCCATTTCCCCAGGGATGGTGAAAGATCCCATTTGTTGGGAAAATGAGAGTGTGGGGAACACTGATGGGAAAATGAGAGATCCCTGAGTTCAGCAGGAGGGGGTTTGGTTGAAGGCCTTGAGACACCAACAGGTGAGGAATGGCCTGGAGCTGATCTTTTCCAGGTGGTTCAAACCCTCCTGCAATCCTGGGACCAGGGGAGTGAGGGAAAGGTTGAAAAAGGCAGAGGAGGAGCAGCTTTTCCCCTGGTTCCAAAGACAGAGCTGATGCTGGCTGAGCTTGGGCACAAAGACTGAGACCTGGACTCTGGATCACCTTTGAGGCTGAAGATGTGTTTGCTCTTGAATTCCTCCTCTCTGAGGAAATCAGAGACCTGCAGGTATCTGGTTGAAGTCTTTGACTGTTGTGTCTATTGAGAATGGAGGGTTTTGGGGTTTTTTTCACATGTCATTTGTAATTAAAAGGCTCTTTATGTGAGGTGCGGTGGGGTGTGGGCCACAGGGAGTTTTGTGGGGCTGCTCTGGTGTCCCAGGATGTGCTGTGGGAAGGTGCCCAGGTTTTAACTCAGATGATGCTGTAGCATCCCTTTGAAATTGCCTCTTGTCTTCCCACAGAGGGAATTGGTGGATTGAGAGGGAAAGCTGCTGAGGCCTCTTTGGAAAGAGGAACAAAAGGCTCTGCTGTTATCCTTAAAGGTGGCCTGTGGAATGCATGTGCTCCAGCATCCAGGGAAGGCAGCCAGGCTTTTCTGCTGAGCTTGAGGCTTTTAACAACCTTTCCTCCTGAGTCAAACCAAACAAGAGCTGTATTTCCTTGGAGAACCAGAGTTTCACTTGTAATTTAGGAGTGTGTGTTGGAGAGACTCAGCTCCACATTGAGTCCTCCTTGCTTTGCTCTGTAGCTGCATCTTTAATGATAATTTAGTGAGCCAGGGCTGTCCAGCCCTAATTTTCCTGTTTGTGTGGTGCAAGTGAAAATCAAATGGCCAGAGGAGCAGGTTTATGTAACCCCTCTGCCCTGCTGGGCTGGATCCTGTTGGCTGCAGGTAATTGGTGGCTCTGTTGCCATTAAAATTTTCAAAAGCCTCAAACAAAGTGTTATAAACTGTTACAGCTTTGGAGCTCAGCTCTGAAATAGCGCAGAAAATAAGAAATATAGCCTCTCCAAAAGTCCTGTTAGCTCTCCATGTGAAATATGGAGATCTGCTGAGATTCCAACTGTTTTGCCAGAAGTATGGCACCAAAACTAAAAACCTGTGGGCTATATGAGGACATGCACAAACAAAAGGGTATGGAAGAGGGGCCATGTGATTCATAACTTGGCCAAGTGGGGTTTTTTTCTTGGAGTTAAATCCTTAATCTTATTGAGATTTTATTTATAAAGTACCTTCTTGGAGGCACTTAAGGTGTTGCACAAGCTGTAAAAATGCACTAATAAAGCAAATAGCCTCATAAAAAAGTACAGAAATGAAAAGAAGTACTAAAAAGGTGCTATCATAGAGACAGCAGCTATTACAAGTCATATATTGATGTCAAAATTGTCCCTCCTTATGCTGTAAAGATTAATAGTTTGACACTGGAAACTCAGGTACCATGGTGACAGGGCCAGGGTTAAATTTTGAGGAGAATAGAAGAGGTGGAAAAGTTGAAGGCAAAGCAGAGGATGCTTTGTTGGTCTTGGGAAGTGGGGAATGCCAGCCTGGATCAAAGCAGGGCCTGGGGGACAGGAGGGGAATTGGTTCCCCCTGGGCTTTAGCCTGAAGTTTTAATGACCAGAGCAAGCTGGGAGAGTGGAAGGTGTCCCTGCCCCTGCAAGGGGTGGAAGGAGAGGAGGTTTTAATGGTGGGATTGGAGTTTTAATGTCCCTTCCAACCCAACCCAGTCTGGGGTTCTGTGCACACAAACTCCCTCTGTCCAGTGCATGCAGAGGTGTCTTCTTGGTGTTTGTCTTCAGCTGGGATCTGGTGGCTTTGTGCTTATTCAGAGGTAGAAAATCTGCATCACCCACCCATCTGTTGCTGCTCCTCTCTGTGCCCATCCTGCAGAGCTTCTGGGCTGGGAGCTCCCAGCCTGTGGCTGCTCAGGTTGGGATGAAGGCCCTGGCTGGTGGCAGGGATGTGCTGGGTGTAGGAGGTTAAAGACTGCACGAAAAGTGACTGATGCAGCTCCCTCTGCTGAGCCTGGAGACAGCCCCCACGATTGTTCAACACTGCTGCTCAGCAAATCGTGCCTTTTGTAAGAAAAGTGGGGTTTTTAATCAGTGGCAATTGCTGTGTGAGCTCTGAGAAAGAGGAGCAAAACATCCCCCCCGCTTCCCTGCCCACCCCTGTTTGCAGCCCCCAGTTTATTCTGCCTGGGCTATTTTTGCCTTCCCAAAGTTACTGGGAGAGCAAGATTAGCAACTGATCATTTATGCTGATTTTCCAAGCGCTCAGATGCCTTTCATTAAAGCTGTCATTCAAGGGAAAACGTTCAATGCACGCTCGCTACAACTCTGGATGCTGCTCGTATCCCGGGATGGGGACACCTGCACTGGAATTCTCACTGAGCCAGGTGGTTTCAGCTCCACGAGGGTCCAACACCCTCTGAGGGTGTCCAGCACCTCGCAGAAATGGCTTAAAATAATTAGTGAGATGGTGTGATTGTAGGTGTCTTGAAAAAGCAGAAATTAATTTTTTTTTTTACATTTTAAAAAGAATTTTATCCTTGAAAAAGCAAAAATTAATTTAAAAAGTGTTAAAATTCTTGTTAATTTTTTTAGTTTTTAATTTTTTCTTGAAAAAGCAAAAATTTAATTTTAAAAATTTAAATTTTAAAATTTTAAAATTATTTTAAATTTTTTTATTGTTTTAATTTAATTTTTTTTCTTGAAAAGGCAAAAATTAAATCCATTTCTTTAATTAAGGAAGAAAATAACACAAAACTAAAGAACAAAGCCATGCACAGCGTAGGGACAGGTCTCACACACCTGCTACAACACCCTGAAAATGTGCTGAGAAGCCTCATGCTCTCCCTTCAATATTGAACGATTTAGGTGGGTTTTTTGGCAAACAGCCCAACAGAAAATAACTCCATTTCTGAGAAACAGCTGAGGACCTATCAGTGCTTTTGTCTTGGCATTGAGCCAGTTACTGCCATAGAAATTCCAGTGTTCTTCCCTTAAAAGTGCTAAGGTGAGACTGGAACCCTTTTCCTTGTATAGAAAACATCTCCCTGGTGCCGTGCAACACATCTGGGTGCTGCTGGCTGGGAATTTGGGTTGTCTTGGAAGGAGGAGATGGGTCTGGGGGCAGCTGATCGGGGCTGTGTCTGATTCCATCCCTCTGTGTCCCCTGGAGAGCTGCGGTGTGGCTGCAGGAGCTGGGCATGGTGTGGTGTATTTGGTGTGTTTTTGTGATCCTTGCTTTTAGCTATCCACAGGTGAAGGTGCTCCCACGACCTCAGGGAAGCAAGGGCTTTCTTGTTGATCAGCTGCATCCTCAAGGAAAGCTTGCATTCACCTCCCCAGGCTGTGGGGAACGCTTCCCTCTCTGATTTAGAGGCACTTATGGTCTGGGGCCGGGGCTGTGCCTGTCTCTGGGATGGAGGGGGGGTGGAAATGTGCCAGCTCTGTAAAAGCTTTCAGCAGGGCTCCCCCGAGGCACTGCAGCAGCCCTGGCTCCGAGCTGGGCATGGGAGGCTGGCAGGGATCTGCCTCCATCTCCTTGGGCTGCTCCTTGCCAGGCCAGGAATTCTGCTCCTGCTCCCCGGCACCTGGAGGGTGCTGAAGGTGTTTCTGTGCTCGGCTCGGAGCTGTGCATGGCTTTGATGTCCCACGGCCCTGCTGATATCCCACCCTGCCCTTCCAGGCTCTAACACTGGCCTTGCACACGGGGATAATTGTGCCGAGCCTGTGATCACCCCTGTTATAATTCCCTTTGTCACCACAGGCAGCGTGCAGAGGCTGCTGCCTTCCCCCACCTTCACCTCCCATCGCTTCTCTCCACGAGCTCCATTTTGATCCATGACACTCCTGGCAACTTGTAGCGTTACCTACCCGGCCTTTGATGTGCAGAGACTGAAGTATGTTAGAGGCAGCATAAAAATTGCATGTAATTATCCTTGGTCTGGTTCTATGGGAACAGGGAAACATCAATATTGATGGGTGAGAGCATTTATGTTTTATGTGCGAGCATATATCTCCTCTCTTCCATATTCAGCAGGAGTTTTTGATCCCTGCCTGTGTGCTGCACCATTAAAGCTGCTCTTGTGCTGGTTCCTCTGCCCCTGGGGCTGGGGACCGAGTGCTGAGGTACTTCCAGAGCTCATTACAGTGGCTGGAGCCTGGCCCTGGGGGGTCTGCAGCTGGGAATGGGGTGACAGCTCCCCAAAGTGTCCCTGAGTTCCGTCCCTGGCTGTACTTCTGCACCACTGCTGACACCCATGAATAATTCAGCCTGGAAGATGGAAGAGGGAGGATGAGTGCTCTCAGGACTGGGAGCAGGGGAGTGGTGACAGCCCTGTGATGGTCAAGGACTGGGGCAGGGCAGGGGTGAGGCTCTGGTGTGAGTTTTGGGGTTTGTCCCCTGGTGCAGAGAGGGCAGTGCTGTTCCTGGAGGAACCTGAACTCTTTCCTCACCCCGAGGATGGAGGGGATGTGCTGCAGGAGGAGGATGGGTGGTGCAGGGAGGGGCTGGTGATGTGCTCAGCAATGTTTGGGCACACAACACCCACGTGGGAGAGAATCCTCCTCCACTCTGGTCCTCCCTGACCTAAAATCCCAGCCAGGACCAGGCATTTCCCATCTCATTTTCCCTTCTGCACCCACCCTGTGCTCCTGCTCTGGCTTTTCTTTCCCGTAGGGATTGTGCTTGGACCACGTTGCTTAGCAGGCAGTTAACACGAGGAGTTTGTGCCCTGAATGTCCTTAAAGGTCTGTTCCTTTAGAGGAGTGTGCTGGGGAAACCCTGGGGGAAGTGTTTGGGCAGGAGTGGGGTTATTGGATGAGAGGCTGCAGCTCTCTGGGTCAGCCCCAGCTTCTGAAGGAACCCTTGTGGTGTCTGTGCAGGGCCAGGGGTTGGACAGGATGGTCCTGGTGGGTCCCTTCCAGCTCAGGACACTCTGTGGGGACAGGCCAGTAGCAGCAGCCCTGGTGTGGGCTGTGCAGGGTGGGACCTTTCCATGCCCAGCGGGGATTGCTGTGAACCAGAGCTCGGGAATGAACCTGGACAAGGCTTTTGAGGGGGTGAAGTGACAAAGAGCCACACAACACAGGGACCCTGTGGGATCATCCCCTTTGGGACAAAGCACCAGGGACAGTGGGATCTCTGTCTGCTCCCAGCAGTGTCCTGCCCAACCCTGCCCCAAAGCAGGGGCACCCTCAGGCTTCCAAACTCCCGAACTTTGCAGCTTTAACAAACCAAAATCTTGAATCCTGTGCACTGAAGCATTGCTGAAATCCATCCAGCACATGGAAAACAGGCTGGGGTTCTGCATGGGGCAGGAGAGAGACAAATGGATGATGCTACAGGAGCTGAGACATGGACAGACAGAGGCTCTGAGGTGTGGGATGGTTTTGGGGGTGTCACTCTATGGACTGTGCTCCTGTTGGTGTTTTATGGTGCCTTGGGATAAAGAAAACATTCCAGCCGTGCTGTAAAGACATCTGTGCCCGGGCAGAGATGGTGCTTGCCCCACCTTTCTGCCCCTGGAGTCTCTGTGCTGAGGATCCCAGCTGTGCCCAAGGCTCCAGGGAGTTGTGCCTGCTCTGTGGGGACCCCTGGGAGCGGTGCCTGGCCGGGAGCAGAGCCCTGCAGCCGCTCCTTCCTCCTGCCACTCGTGGTTCCTGGGCTCAGCCCTCGGGGAGAGGCTGCATGGGAAATGTCACTGCTCTGGTATTTGTGACTGTGAATGGCTCCTCCCAAGGGAAGCTGCCATTTTGCTCATCCTGCATCAAAATGGGTTTCCTGTGGAAAGCAGAGGAACAACAAATGAGAGAAATGGTCCTGTCTAGTCACTGTGAAATGTATAATCCTCCATAGATATGGGGGAAAAAAGGACATTTTCCTGCTGCTTTGCTCCTGTGGTCACTTAGAAAGTCGCCCTTTGGATGAGATACTTGTTTAACTTTGGTCTCTAGTAAATCCTGTGTGGTACAGAATCACAGGATACTCGGAGTGGGAAGGGACCCACCAGGATCATCCAGTCCCACCCCCAGCCCTGCACAGACACCCCAACAATCCCACCCTGGGCATCCCTGAGAGTGCTTTCAAACACTCCTGGAGCTCTGGCAGCCCCGGGGGTGCCAATAGTAGATTCTATCATAGTATCTACTACCTAAATACTCATTTTATAGTATCTATTATGTAGTGTGTATATATAGAGTATTATATATAGCATCCACAGAACATGGCACTCATCAGGCTGTCAGTGTCAGCTCCTCTTTATTTTTAATTTTCTCCCAATTACAATCAAGGCACCCAGAAGCCCCTTTTTTTAGAAGTTTACTCCCCTTGGTTGAAATGAGCTGCTTTGATGAGGAGATTCCATTCTGCTTCAAAGGGAGCTTGGGCTGTTGTGAGCAGTGCTGTAAATTGAATTTCCCAGGGGCTGCTCACATCGAGTGAGAGTTGAGGATGGAAGTTTTACTCTCCAGTTAAACACCGGATCTCCACTGGCCGATGCTGACATCTCTCCTGGAGTGTGTTGGTTCACTGGGACATTTCCAAGAAAAGTCAACTCATCAATTTCGCAGCTATTTCAAAAGTATAACATTTTTAATGTTGGATTTTGTGTGTTGAATGTCCTCCCCCTGTCTCATGGGAAGTTAGTGGACACTTGGGTGAGTGACCTCCAGAGCTGTCCCTGCTTCAGAGGATTGCTAAACTCACCAGTCCCATCTGATTACGAACAGGCTGGCCTTGAAAAAGTATTATTTTTGATTTTTAAAAAACCCTTTCTTTGCCCAAATGCATTGTTGTAAAGAATATTACAGCTGATATTTGTCTGAGTTGTTTGGATCTCTAAAGAATTTTTTTTTCTTTAAAAACAAGAGCAAGCTTCCCACAGCTTTCATTTCCAGCATATTGTAGCTTCTCAGTGCAATTAGAAGCAGCCTCTGTTGCAAGGCACTCATTTAGACTCTGACCTAGGGCTGAGATTAAACAATTCCTTCACAAGTTTGTCCCTGTGTTGGCACAGTTGATGCATTGCTGATCCAATTAAGTTTTCACACAATGGCTGTATTGTTACTGCAGGACTTCTTTGTTTATTAACCTTTCTTGGGGAGAAATTCCTTCGCTAACCTTCAGCAGATTGGACATATGTTAATGTCCCACATTGGGGAAGGAGCAGAGTCAGGAGGAGGGGAGGTGACACGGCTCTGACAGGGCTCAGGTGAGGGGAGTCAGCACTTTGTGGGCTGGAGCAAAATTAAAGATTCCAGCTGGTACTAGGGATATCTTTTATCCATCTGTTCTCCCATTAAAGCTCTCCACCTCGGGTGGGTTTTGCAGCCTTGGGTCACCGTGTTTTTGTGGAAATGGATTTTGCTCTCGGTGCTGTCCCTGGTACCATTTCACCCCAGCAGTGTTTGGGCTCTGGTACTGCAGCCTGATGGAATCACAGAGGGGTTTGGGTAGAAACAGAGCTTAAAATGTGCCAAATCCCACCCCCTGCCATGGGCAGGGACACCTTCCACCATCCCAGATTGCTCCAGCCTGGCCTTGGACCCTTCCAGGGATGGGGCCACAGCTGCTCTGGGCACCCAGTGCCAGGGCCTCCCCACCCTCACAGCAATTAATGTCACTTAACCACTTGTAATGCTGCTTCTACTCCTTCATTGACTCCTGTCTGATGTGTAGTGCCAGGATTTTGGCTTTGGGAGTTTGCAGGCTCACTCTCTGTGAGTTCTTTGAGTGTAGCAATGTATCTGTACAACAGGCCATTCTGATGCACCAGACAAACTGGTTGTGAGTAATATTATCAAACCACCTGCAGTTTCATTGTTAGAGCTCTCAGGAATTTGTTGAGGTTACTGAGAAAACAACAGGATTGAAAATAAGAAGAGAGCCTGAGAAACTGTCTGCAAAAAAAGCAAACCCTAGATAGGGGAAGCACAGTGTGATGATGGACTCTGCTCAGATATTTGCCATGTTGCACCAATCCCTTCAGGAATTCTGGAGCTCAGCAGCAGCCTGGCTGTGAGAGCAAGCTGTGGTGAAGGATGTTTGGCTCTCTAAGAGCTCTCTCTGACCAACAACAAAAGCAAATGGCTGCTTTAGGCTTTAACCCAGTGTTTGCTGTGCTTTGACTGCTCTCTTTTGGGAATGGCACCTGGTGTGCCCATAGCACCCTTGGAGAGCTCCCTCAGAGATGAAAAACCTTGCAAGGGGCTGGAAAGGAAAAGGCTGGCTCCTAAACTCAACACATCGTTCTGTTCCATCATTTAAAGGGAGTTTTCCTTCCTCTAGTGACCCCTAAAAGAGGTGGATTATTCATTTCAGCCTCCCAGCTCCATTGGTCATCTGTTGGGAAGATGAGGAAGGGGGGGAAATCTTCAAACCCCTTGGGCATCCTTGGCAATCCAACAGTTCAAGCAGCAGGCAGGCAGCAGCATCCCATTCCCTTCCTGTGGAATGTTCAGCAGCCACAGCTCTTCCACCACATCCCAATCCCAAGAGCACAGTGAACCCCACCTGGAGGGGGTTTGTGCCTCTTGAGGACCTCCAGTTCTCCAGGCACTGACCTATTTTTTTTTTTTAATGCCTTAGATATTTTTAGCTGTTGAGCGCCAAATTTAGTTAATGCATTCAGCTCTGACGTCAAAGCCAGAGCCAGTGGGTAGCTGGAATAGCTAACATTTTATTTAATCATCTTGCTAAGCAATTTTCCCCCCTTCCTTTCTTTTTCTAGAGGATCTAGAAAGGCAGTTCAAGCAGGGCCAGACTGTGACTCCAGGGGAAGGTTGGTTTGTTTTGGTCTCCATGAGAAGCCTCATTCCCCACCTTGTTGCTCTTCAGGCAATGAATTTTATTGGAAAAGTGAGGCTGAGCTGTTTTGCTGTGGGTCTGACATCATCAAAAGGTTGTTGTTGATAACTGCTCAGTTGTGTTTGTTCCTTTGTGGGCCTGGTCCATGGAAGGGCTGAATTACAGAGCATTTACTGAGTTCTTGTTTTGCTCCCTGGTTCACACCCCGGTGGGTTGGGTGGTGGCATTTCACTCATTTGTCCCTTCCTGAATCAGCCAGTGCTGGGTTAAACCCGAAACTGTGCTTTGTCCCGTGACATGGGACATGTGGAGAGCTGGTGTGGGAATTAATCCAAGGAATAACTATACAAAACCCACCAAAATACCATGGTCATTTTCAGACCTACATGCAGAGGTTCAGCCTGAAGTCGCATTCTTTCTAAAAGATGTGAAGGAACAGAGTAAAGATCTCCACTGGTACAGCTCCAGTCAGAGTACAGGCACACAAACTCCATGCTGGGAAGTTTTGAGTACATCTCTTTGTAATGAGTTTTTCCTGCTCAGCTCTCTCTTGGAAGGGAGTTTTTGGAGGAGCTGCGTGTTTGGTTTGACAGGGGAGGGAACCTGTGCTTTGGCCCTGCTGCTGTGGCAAAGTGCTTGATTTCCCTTTCCTACCACGTCCCCTGAGAAAGGGGAACACGAGGCTGCCTTTGGGGCTGGCTGGGGATGGAGCAGCTGTGCAGTGCAGCGCTGCTGGGGTGTGCAGTGCAGCGCTGCTGGGGTGTGCAGTGCAGCGCTGCTGGGGTGTGCAGTGCAGTGCTGCTGGGGTGTGCAGTGCAGTGCTGCTGGGGTGTGCAGTGCTGCTGGGGTGTGCAGTGCAGTGCTGCTCAGGTGTGCAGTGCTGCTCAGGTGTGCTGTATTCAGAGAGGGCTAAACCCCAAGTTGCACCCCATTAGCTCTCAACAGGCTGCTGAAGCCCGTGAACATCTTCACCCTGAGTTAAATCTCGAGGATAAAGCAGAGGAGAGGTTCTACAGGCAGCCTTAGAGCTGGGTAATTGTTCCCCTGGAAGCAGCCCAGGGATTTGCCGAAGCCTTGGCTGTGCTGATGTTTCAGCCCCTGAGGTTGCTGTGAGCTGTGTGATGCCATGGGACAGCCCTGTTTGCAGAGCACTCAGGTGACAATACCCATGGGGATCCCAGTGCCAGCTCTCCCCAGCCAGCCAGATGGGGACAAAAGCTCTCTGGTGGCCCCAGGTGACAGTTTTGGCTCAGCCAGTCCTGGTTCTCTGTGGCCCCTGCTCAGCCTTGGCTCTGGTTGATGATTGGGGCTTGTTCTGCTTGGTAACAACCTGAGCTTGTTTCACCTTCTGTGCCAGAGGAGCAAAGATCTTTTGGGGCACCCACAGGTTCAATGTGAGAACACCTCAAATCCTCCTGGAGCTGTTTCTGGTTCCTCTATTCCCTTGACTCTGCTGCAGCAGAGCTGAGACAGCCAGAGCCCAGCAGAGCCCTCCAGGTTCTCTCATTTGCAGAGGATGTTGGTACCAGCAACTCCAGGGCCCCTCACAAGCAGCTCCTGCCTGTGCCTGTTTTGCCTTCTGTGATCCATCCCAGTGTTCCCTCCCATCATTCCAGCTTTTCCCCTAGGCTCATTCTCCAGGTAACAATGTTCTTTCTCTGCAACAGTAAACCCAAACATTTTTTTCTCAGCAGACAGGTCTCTTTGTGCTATTATGTGATTTTATATCTTTTTGTCTTCCTAAATGAATGCTGCTGCAATCTGCATTATAGGAGATTTTTAGGGGGCTTTACAGGAATTAAAGGGCTGGGGTCTGGTCACTGTTCCATGGGGGATGTTGATGCAGAAATGAGGTGGGTTTGTGATTTATGTGCAGCTCAGCCTAGCTCTGGGCCTTGACCAGCACTCTTCAGCCATGACTTTCTCCCCTACCCTGATTGCTGTGAAGGGTTCTGCAGGGATTCCTCCTCCTTTCTCTCTGCCCAGCCAGCACACCAGGCAGGTGAGCTCAGCTGCAGCTTGCCAGATATTTAAATTCTGCCCTGTTCTGGCTGTTGCAAAGCTCAGCACGTTTACACTGTAGTGAAGGTCAGCTGCACCAACTATCTTCAGCCCAGCTTAGACCTCCAATATTTGAGGAAGGACTTTGAGTGTTGTGTTTTCATTCAGGATCTTCCAAGGAGAGTTTATGGTTAAAATCTCCTGAGGGTTGAGATGCCTCCAGGTACCACTGTGGTATAAATACAACAAATTTTCCTGTTCTTCAGGGGAAGGAATTGGGCTTGTTCACAGTTCTCCTGCTCTTTATGGGGCAGAAGATCCAGGCCAAGCTCAGAGCAGCTCAGCACAGCTCTGAGGTTCCAGCCAAGAGCTCTACATGGTAATGAAGCTGCATCTGCGGCTCTGAGCACGCCATGAAGTCAATGCCTCCAGTTCCTCTGCAGACACCCCCTGCCATGGTATTTATAGAGTACCTGCTGGTGGGTGGTGTGATTCTTTCTTGTATTGATTTTTAAATTTTTTTTAAATTTTTTTTTTTTTGAATTTTCATTCATGAAGGATGAGGCTATGCCGCCCACTCGGGACCGGTGCTGTATCCTGAGCTCTGCAGGAGCAAGGCTCCCATCCCTCCCTCGGGGAGCAGCTCTGCAGGGAGCTGCTGAGGATTTCAGCTGGCCATGGATAAATTCCCACTGCCCTGTGTTCTCTGGGTGCCTCATGAGGGCTGTGATCCTCACCAGGCTGAGCTGCTTTGCATTTTTGGACTCCACCTCCTCTGCTCCGTGCTTGCTGCTCTGTCTGAATCTCTCCTCTGCTGTTCTCAGATGGGCAGACCAGGATTTCTCTGTTGATTGGCCACACTTTCCCTTCTGCAAATCAGGGCTGCTTTACCAAAGTCCCAAATGTTACACCCAGAATCCCTTTTTGCCTTTTTTTTTTTTCCCCCCTCCATCACCCCACCCCTTCAGCAGCTTCCCCAGCATCTCCAGCACCCACCCCTGCTCGCCTGCGGTCCTGCCTTGCCGGGTGTTCCTCGCCCCCTTCTCCTCCCTGACAGCTCCTCTGCTGTTCCTGAGGAACCCTGATGCCTTCCTGGGAGCCTCAGGCCTACGCCACCCTCTTGGTTTCTTTTCCATGCTGTGGCCTTCCTGGGGGAAAAAAAAAAAGGCAACTTCCCTTTGCTTAAGGAGAAGGGAAATCTCAGTGCTTGAGAGCCCCTCCAGCACCGCCCCGAGCCAGGCGAGAGGAGGGAACTGGGATGACTTTGGGGCTCTGTGCTGTTCCCCTCGGAGCTGCAGCATGGAAAAGGATAAAGCTGCATCCCTCAAAGGGCAGGAGAAGCTTTTTCCGAGGTGCCAGACTTGAAGCTCCATGTGTGAGCACGGGGCAGGTGCCGTGAGGTGCCAGCAGACCTCAGAGGACCCCGTCCCGCTCGTGCCTGGCACCCTCCCAGCCCGGTCCTGGCAGGATACACATGGATACCTGCCTGCCAGGACCTGGATCAATCCCACTGGCTTCCCACAAGGCCCCAAGCAACCATCAGATGGTGGTTCAGCATCCCTGCTGCTCTGGGCTGGCCTGGGACCAGCAGCTCGTGGGCTGGGCACGTGCTGGGCAGCGTGTGCTGCGTGTGGGGCTGCCCAGCACGGCCACTGCCTGCTGCTGATTGTGGCCTTGCCCTTCCTCAGGGATGGGGAATGTCAGTCCCATCAGATTCACTGAAATGTTGGATATGGGATGAGATATCCTCGGAGGGCAGAGTTACTCTGTTGGTTTTTTGAAGGCTGCTGAGCACAGAAGTGCGCTTTGGAGTGAAGCTGGGATGCAAAGGAGGAAAAAAAAAAGAAAAACCTGGATTCGTCCCAGGAAACTTTAAAACTTGAATGATGCAGCCAACCCCAGTGAACAGAATTGTTTGAAGGAATAAACTTCTGGCCCTTTAAATCCTGGAGAAAACTGGAGAAAAACTCAGATTCATCCCAGGTAACTTTAAAACTTGAATGATGCAGCCGACCCCAGTGGACAGAATTCTTTGAAGGTATAAACTTCTGGTTGCTTGTACCCACAAGCCCTTTAAATCAGCAAATCCAGTGATCAGTCTCTTTACTTTTGCTTGTGTAACTTCACAGGTTTGTTTTTTTTTTTTCCTCTTCTGAAATCTAATAACAGAAAACATTTTGAAGAAATTAAGTCAATTTAAGCAGTGAGCTGGAGAGAGAATGGTTCCTCCAGCTCCCAATCCATCTCCATCCCTGCCAGGGGAGAGCTGAATAGAACTTCCAGGGAGGCAAAGGGGCAGCAAGGCTGGAGTACATCTCAGGGGGTCTCTGGGGCTGCCCCCCATGCCAGGGTGCAGGTGGTACCTGGGTTTGAGTCCTGTCATGCTCTGCAATATGGGATTGCTCACTCTTGGGGACAAATCTGAGCTGTTCTCCTTCTGGGGATGCTCTGTGGTCCTGCTCCATCCCAGGAGGAGCACTTCGTCCTGCAGGGATGAATTTCTTTACAAGGGATAAGAGTGGGAATGGCTGCAAGGAGTGCAGGTGGAGCTGCTGCAGGAGAGCTGAAGGGAAATGGATTGAGCTACAAATTAAGGCCCTGAAAAAGGATTTTGGGGCAAAAGATTTGAGTAATTGAGGACAAATTCTCCCAAATTTAGGAGAACTCAAGCTAAACCAAGTGGTTTTAGCTGAACTCGTGGCAGTTACCAGGTCAAGGCAGCTGCTCCCAACCTTTGTGAGCTCCTGGCTCCCCAGAGAGGAGATGCAGTTTGGAATGTTCATCATGAACTTGGGGTTTGCATCTCTTCATCCCCTCAGGGATAAACCAGAGCCCTTCCTGTGAGGGGACAGTGGGAGGGGTGGGACACGTGGCAGTGCTGCCCTGTGCTGGGAACACCAACACTTCAGAGCCGTCCCCAACCTCTGTGTCCCTGGCACACCTGGAGTGACAGGTTGCTGTGTCGCAAAGGAAAACTGAGCAGGATTTGGCCCATTTTCCCAGGTGCAAAAGCAGAAGGAGGTGCTGAGGAAGGAAAGCTGTGTGGAGGGAGGGAGAGGCTGCTGCTCTGAGCTGTTCTGGGAGCTCTGAGGGCTCTGGACAATGACCCCAAACCTCTTCAGGCCAGGCTCTGCTTCTCTCTGCTTGCTGCTGCAGCACTGCCAGCTCCTGTAACCACAAGGACTAAAATTTTCTGTTGTTTTCTGCTGTTTTTTCTGGGCCATTCTCTTAAGAGTTGGGCTTGATGATCCTCGTGGGTCTCTTGAACTCAGAATTTTCTTTTATTCCATGCTGTTCATGAGTTTTTTTGTATTCTTTGCTTTTTAAATAAATGTCTCCTCTGTATCAGTGCTCTTGGCTGCAGAGCGGTGTCATTGTGGACACGAAAGAAAGATGAGAGACTCCAAACATTTCAGAAGGCAAAGAGCATAGAAAAAGGGCTTGATTGTCTAATTTTTACTACCTTTTATAAGATGTTCCAATACAGGATTGAGAATAGGAATGACACCTCTCTAGTCCCATTGGTTAAACCAGAGAAACAGCAAACACCACCTGGAGAAAGATTGCTTTGAGAAAGGAGAGTTGTTTGCCAAGATTGTTTTGAGAAGAAGCTTTACTGAGAACTTTTCCTTTGGGAAAAAGTTAGCAGCTGCCAGCAGGCTAAAATTTCTCAGACCCAGAAATATCAGAGCAGAGTTTCAAACCAGGGCTGTGCCAGCTTCAAATGTACACAAAGAAACCCGATGGGATCTCTTGAGAACCCCTCGTGTTCCCCAGGCTGGCTGCGGCCCGGTGGGAAGGCTGAGCTGGGAGCACCTGGCAACGTCACCAGGCTCACGGGGACAGAGCCCAGGCACCGAATTTCCTTTCAGGTTTGCTGTTGCAAAGGCAAGCTGTGAATTGCTGCCTGCGAGTGTCGGGCTGTGCTCCCGTATCGACGGCACCTTGAGCTGGTATCGCCAACCCCACGCTGGAGAAATGTGATTAGGAGGGACACAATAAACACAGCAGCCATCACTGCTGCCACAGAACGCATTCTGCCCTCCCAATATCAATTTTTCCATTTCCTTTTCTAATTTCGAGTAATTGAGCTCAATGAGCCTGTTTGGAGCTGATTTCTCGATCTAGTTTTCTTTACATCTATTCCTGATTTTTGGCCTCGCTCCAGCTGCTTGCTTGATGGTGCATTTTATTTCAGCTTCTTAATTTGCTGTTAGAGTTGTCAACACCGCGGGGCCCCCTTGCTGCTCTGCTCTGCCTAAGTGGAGTGGATATATTCCTTGGATTTGTTAACCCCTTGCTTGCTGCTGCTGCCATGGCCCTGGCTGGTGTCACCAGGGGACAGCAGGTGGGTTTAAACAGCCAAGGTGGGGCTGTGCTGCTGGATGAGCTGGACAGGGAACAGCCACAGAGGTGGGGATGGATTTACTGGGATTTTGGCATTTTGGTGATGCCCTGGTACAGCTCCCAGCTGCCCACCCTCAAAGGGACAAAGGGACAGAGGCTGTTCCCTCTTTCTCCATCCCTACCCGGGTAATGGTGTTGGGAAAATACACTGGGCTTGCAAACTGAACTGCTGCAGGTGCAGATCACCCACCACGGGTGCAAGCCCCAGCCCCAGGAGTTTGAGGAGTGCTGCAGAGCAGCTCTGCCCCGGCGCTGCTCAGGGCTGGCTCGCTGCCCGTGCGCTTCCTTCATGCTGCTTTTTGTTGATGCAACAGAAAGCATTTCCATCTTCTCTTTATCCAAGGAACAGACAGGATCTAATCAGGCTTGTTATGAGGCAAAACAAAAATAAGAGGCATAAAGCAGAAGCACAAATGCTTGCCTTCATGATTTCTTTCATCCCCTCAGTGGCTCAGGGTTTTATGGCTTCACAGAGCTTCCCCCAGCACATTTTTCTTTCAGTACCCATTTAAATTTTTCAGGGCTTGGTTATGCAGGCAGAAAGGAGCTGTTTTGCAGGTGTCCTGCTACATTTTCACTTTTCCAGAAGATCTCTTTTGACACAGCATGTTCTCCTAGGCACTGCCACGCCAGTTGAAATGTCCCAGCTGGTTTGTGTTCGCTGCTGCCTGGATGGAAAAAACTGATCACACCGAAATGTGTGATCCCCTAAGGGCTGATTTTCTTTTTCTTTTTTTTTTTTTTTTTAGCTTTGGTGTCAGCCCTTTGGGTTGCTGGTGTGGGGAGCTCTGGACACTGGGGCCATGCTGTTTCCTGGTGGCTGTTTGAGACATCCTGTTCCATTGCTCACGGGGGAATCGTCACTGGGAAAATAAAACCCATGTTTGGAGCCTGTTACTCAAATGCTGCTCTGCTGCTTTGGCTGAATCATCACCCCCATGCACATAATCACTGTTTATTGTTTACCTTGCTCCCGAATTAATCAGCCACTTTGGAGGGGAGGAAGGAAGAAGCAATTGTTTAACCTTGCTGGTGGCAAAATCTCTTTGGGCTCCCTAATCCTGCAGAGTCACTTCTGCATCTCGGGCAAAATTACTTCCCTTGCATTTCATCTGGGGGGCTCATGGTCTGGCACACTGTTGGAATTATTCTGTGCTGGAAAATGTCTCACTGGGCTTAGTTTTGGGTAGGAATTGGGGGAAATTAGCTTGATGTCGCTGTGTTGTGTGATACAGTGAGGAACAGGGAAGAGCAAAAACCTCTGCTGTCATTATCTGGGTTTTGGGGACAAAAGAGATGAGCAAGAATGGTGTGGCTGTGCTTGGGGTAGGGTTCAGAGAGGGCTGTAAAACTAAATGTACCAATCAGCCCCTCTCAGGCAACGCTGTCAGTGCCACAGCTCCTTTGGCAACAAAGAACCCAACTGCAATTCCTTTTTGTTAATGAGCCACGAGAGGATTTCACTGCTGCTGTGTTTTCTCCCCTCAAACACAGACATCTGCAGGAGATGTACAGCAGCCCACTTGTAGCTGGAATAAAGAGTGTTTAGAGCTTGATGGCGATGGAAAAAACCCAGTGATGGTTAATACTTTCTAGCTTTAATTCTCTGCTGGATACTTGTATTGGCAAAGGCTGTCCACCCTTGGAGGCAAGTGGGTGGTGATTTGCATGGAAAGAAAGACACAAGATGAAGTTGGGATGCAAAGTAGAAAAATAAATTGCCATTAATTGGAGAAAAAAACTGGATTCATTCCAGTTATCTTTAGGTTCTTGAGTGATGGACCTGCATTGGAAGATTAGGAATCGGAGAGGAGTCTCCGCACGGTGGAATTGCCTCAGGGGCACCTCTGTGAACTGAGGAGGGAGGAATCTGGGGAGATATTTGGGAAATTGCACAAGGGCAGCTGCTGGGCTGCTCTGCCTGAGGTGTCCTTGTGCAAACCCTCTGTGGCCCTTTGTGCTTCCCTTTCCCCTAGCCCCTCGAGTGAGGAAATAAAACTGGATGTGAAAATAGAGGGAGAGACCTGGGTGAGACGGGATCACAAACCCAGCGGAACGAATCCTTGGAGACAGCCTTGGCTCCTTCAGGTGGCTTTTGCAGTTTGCAGCGCAGCCAAGGAGCCTCCAGAGAGCTGCAGATCTGCAGGGCTGGGGCTGATTCCCATCCCTGCACTGCTCCAGCCTGGATTCCGGGCTGTGAGGATGGCAGGGTGGCACGGAGCCACGGAGCACGTGAGCCCAGGGCGGGTTTCCATGCCTTATGCAGAGCACACCAAGCCCAGCTTTTACAGCCTGAGGTAGAACTTTAATAGTTGTTTGATGGGAAATTTCCATGTCAGCTGCTCTGGAATTCGGCTGCAGGGCCGAGCCAGAAGCAGCATATTGCAGCGGGGGGATTCCTGGTTATGTGAGAGCCACAAATGTGACCCGGCGAGGCAGGGATCCAAGCGAGGAATGCAAAGTTTGACTGATAACTGTTGCCTCATTCCAAGATGCAAATGAAACACCAAATGTTCAAGTTCAAGCTGGGGTGGCAGCTTTTTTTTTCTCCCCCCTCTTGAAGGATCTGGCCACCCCCAGACTGGGTCTGATGCACTTTCTTTCTTGAACATATTGAAGGCAGAATTCATCATCCTGGTAACTTTTTCCATATGGCTGTTATTCCTCCTGGAAACAGTTCTGTGTTTGGCTTCCTGTTCCCTGGTCCTCCCTTCTCATGTCTGATTTCTTCTTCTTTCTCTTTTTTTTAACTTTTTTTAATTGCCTTCTCGAGTGTGATCGTGGGTCCTTTGCAATTCATGGTGTGGAAATGAGGCAGGATTTGGGATGAGGGCTGAGCAGGAACTGTTTGGGATCTGCTGCTGTCGTGGCGCTCACGTCTCCAGCCCACTTGCTCAGACGTACTCGCTCATCCACATGGAGACAGGCTCAGTCATCCCAGCCTGCCTG
Organism: Brachypodius melanocephalos; assembly: GCA_013398615.1. Lineage (NCBI taxonomy): Eukaryota > Metazoa > Chordata > Aves > Passeriformes > Pycnonotidae > Brachypodius > Brachypodius melanocephalos. The sequence continues at coordinate 1,970,813 of VZSR01000692.1, forward strand.
CACACACTCACTCCCCTCCTTTGCCAAGTCCTCAGCTCCCCCTTGGAGTCCAAAAGCAGAAGAATTAAATCCCCATAACTTTTGTGCCGCTCTGCTTCGTGTCAGAGGTGCTTTGTGTGGCTGTGTGGTCACTGGTCAGCTGCTGGAAGGGACAGAGGCTCCTGGGACTCTGCTGCTCAATGAAATCAAACTGGCAGTGTGTTTTGTGCTCCTTTTTTAGAGCAGAGCTTCCATCTTCGAGTGCTGGGCCTGGGCAGGGAGCTGGGATTCAGGCCCTGCTCTTTGCAGTGAATTTTGAGCGGGGTCCTACAGGTGCAACCCCAGGAGGAGAGGATTTGTTGAAGGCTCCCATGACTTGCTTTCTCTCTTTTTTCACTTCACTGTTGGACAAAAAGCTGAAGCTTTCCTGAGCTCCTGGCTGGGGGAGCCCTGTCCCTTCCCTTGCCGTCCCGTGACTCCCACCTGATGCTGGAGCAGCCCTTGCTAGAACAACCTTGAGGTGTTCTCCTGCTGCTGAAATCCCTGCACAAGTGCCAAGGCCTGGCTGTCCCAGCTCAGGGCTGGGAGCTGTGGGCTCTGCTCAGCCTTGAGCATTGCAAAGGGGCATTTGGAGGCATAAAGTGGCTTTCCATGGAAGGGAGGGGTTGCATTGTGCTGCTGTGTGTCCCCGAGAGCCACCAGAGCCTCG
>VZSR01000692.1:2043534-2059465 GCA_013398615.1 Brachypodius melanocephalos
CAAACAATCCTGGGATTCTGTGGTGGCCAAAGCTGCCAGTTCCAGGGAGCAGGAGGGCACAGGTTTAACCTCCAACGTCCCTTGGGGGGATCTGTGTTTGGCTGTACAGAAACTGCTGAAGGTTTGCAACTTCCAGCAGTTTCCCCCTCATTTTCTTCCACTTTTAAAGCACAGACCTTCCACTTGAGAGTTTGCACCCTGATCCTTGTGGGTCCTTTCTGTTCTGTGATTCTGCAATATAAAGTTGTGATAAAAGGGAAAAGTCCTGGGTAACTTTTCCTGTCCTCAGGCCAGACAGGACCTGGCAGAAGATGAAAAGCTCTGCCAGGAGAGCTCTGCCTTTGGTGCTCCTGAGGGGTGAGGGAGCAGTGCCATGGCTCATCTGCTGTCCTTCCTGCCCACGGGGGCCCTCCAGGAAACTTCCCACCGCTGTTTGTCTCCTCCTCTGGGAAACCTGTGCTGACGCCAGCCCGGAACGCCTCGCCTGGAACACGAAATCCAAGCTGTCACCTGGTGCTGTCTGATGTCATTCCTCCTCTCCAGACACAAACCCAGACTGAGGGAAGGCCCCGGGCAGCAGGGGCTGGAGCAGGAATGGGAGCATGAGAAGGGAAGGGGGGTGACCCAGCTGGCACCCCGGGGATGTGCCCAGGAGGAGCTGCCAGCCCCGAGCCCTCTTTTGATTCCCTCTGTTCCAAGGATGGGGGCAGGGGCTGTCCTGGCAGGTGGGGACAGCAGAGGGGAGTCAGGAGCCCGGGATGTGCTGCCAAAATGAAGATTCCAGCTCAGCTCTGCCATCAGAGCCAGCTCCTCCCTCCAGCCCTTCTCCGTGGGGCACGTTCCTGCCAAAGGAAGCCAAAGTGGCACCTTTGAAGGAGCAGCTGCAGATTGTGAATGCAGAGCTGCCCCTGGCACCTGGAGCTCCTTTTCCCCATTCCTCCACCCTTCTCCCAGCTCCTTGCTGCCTTTTGATGGGCACGTGTGGGCTGATGAGGTGGGATTTCAGTAAAAATCGTTAGCTAGCTGATTAATTAATAGTTAAATGAAGGTGTGAAGGACACAGAAGAGTTGAGATGTGCTGGGGGACTGAAATGATCGCACATTTATCCACACAAAGCTCTTGGGAGAGACACCCCAGTGTATGCTTAAAGCAGGGATTGCAGGGGCTGCTTCAGAGCCCCATAAACGGCAGCTGGGCACCTTCGTGTGTCCAGAAAATCAGGACATTTCCAGGAATTACCCTGGGGAAGGCCCCAGGGTAGTCAGGTTGGTGGCTGCACTTTCTTCTCACCTTCATTTCAAGCTGGACCAGCAGGATGTACTCGGGCATGATTCCTGTGGTGGCTGGATGACCTTTCCTTTCTGCCTGCCCTGCTCTAGAATCCAGATTCTTGCTTTCCATGGGATTTTAGCAAACAGCAGGATCATTTTTACCCTCAGCCCAGGACATCTGGGCTATTTCACCTCAACCCGTTCCCACTCAGCCCTCATCTGACTTCTGCTCGTCACAATCACCAAAATCCTGGGAAAACTTGAAGAAAGGCTGACAGGGAAGAGCAGATCCCTTTAGAAAAGTGCTGATGTCTGTGACTTAACCTTGGCTCCTAGAGGAGATTGTGCTGTGGAGAGAGCTGGAGGATGGTTTTTTAGCATTGAGGACGATAATTTGTGTTTCATGACTGGCTGTGGTGCGTGCACATGGAATTTTTCAGGTCTTTTTCAGGATGAGAGAGGCAGAGAAGCAGCTGAGGAATAATTTGCTGGACAACATTGCTGCGGTTTCCACTCCCTGCTCCCACCCTGGGCTCCCCAGGCTCCCTGAACCCCTCTGGAGGGCTGAGGGAGGGCTGTGTGCCTGCCTGTGATGGTTTTCCCTCTCTTCTCTCCCCGCAGTGAGTTTGCCAAGGAGAGGGAGCGGGTGGAGAACCGCCGGGCGTTCCTGAAGCTCCGCAGGCAGCAGCAAATCGAGAGGGAGCTCAACGGCTACCTGGAGTGGATCTTCAAAGCAGGTGAGGCAGCAGCTCCTGGGCTTGCTGGGCTGTGTTTTGGGGCAGCTGGGCTCCAGAATTAGTCCTTGGTGTGGCCACCAGCCAGCCCTCGTTGGTGGTGTTGGAATTACTCCCAAGTGTTTTCACCCAAGTTATTGCGGAAGGATCTCGGTTTGGTTTGAGCAAAGCTAAAGGAGCTGAGCCGACTTTATTGGTGAGATCAAAGCCATTGCCCCAGAACAGGATAATGTAAAAAGGGATCAGGTGCTGCTGCAGTGCACCCCCACACTTTAACAGGTGTGCCCATAGCAGGAAAAGAGTTTAAGCCTCACCCCTGAGCTTTTAAGGATAAAGAACCAGAAACTTCGATGCTTGTCTCACCATAATTGTCCCAGTGCCAGGATAAAGGCACCTGTTGGATCCTTGAGCTGTTCCTCAAGAAATGGAGCTGTTTTCTGTTGGGCAGCAAGGCAAGAACCCCTCCTAGATAACTGAATACTTAAGAGAGAGCACAGGAGATTCTCAGGGCTTTTTGAGATGTCTTAGCAGGTGCAAGAGACCTCCCTGCACCTTGCATAGCTTTTCTTCTTTTCTTCTTTTCTTCTTCTTTATAGTTTGTTGTTTTCTTCTTCAATTAAAACCTTTTTGCTTTTCAAAACATCTCCAATCAAGCCATCTCACTAATTTTTCATTTCTGGGTGGCTGCTGGCATCCCCCAGAGCCTGACACACCTTTGTGGGGCTGACAGCACACAGGATTGTATCAGAGAGCCCAAAGCCTGCACAGAGGGGAGCTGCTCCCTTCCACCAGTAATTTCTGTGTTGTTTACCCCCTCTCCCAGCTGGTTTATCAGCCTTTCTTTCCGTGCTGGTAAAACCCACCTGAGTGGTATTTTTTTATCAGCTTTTATTTTTTATCAGCCACAAAGATCACTTGCACAGAACTCCCCCCAGCCCACATGAACATTGCTTTATAACCACTGGAAGTGAACATTGCTCTTTATTGCAACTTTAACCAGGACCCAGACACATTAATTTAACAGAAAAGAGCATTTTTATCAGACTGCAACGATTACCAATAACCTTGCTGCCCTATGGAGGAGCTGGTATTTGTATATTGACATAACCACAGTCAATTCTTTCATGCAGCACCAGGAAAGCTGGGGGATAATTTCCTCCTTGCTCGCTTTTCCACCTCTGAGCCAAGTGAAAAAAACAATGATGGGGAGGAAAAGAAGCGCTGGTTTCTCAGATGGATTCCTGGGTGCCATTTTAGGCAGAGCAGCTTCATCTTTGCTCTTTGGAAGTGAAATGTAAAATAGAAATCTCAGCAGCTGATGTGGTGCTTTAAACCCATTACTCCTTGTGGCACTGCACAGGGTGACAATTGAGGGCCACTTGTGTTGTCAGACTTTTATTCACTGTGGCTGTGAATAAAATTCAGGCAGCCACTCTTCATTCTGTGCTTCTGGAGGCATCAGAAAATAAAGAATTCCCTTTCCATTTAGAACTGGTCTTCTCATTAGTTTACAGCTTTTGTGCAGCCTCAAACTCAGATTAATTCCTGGCTTGCCCAGTGGCTGCAGCAGGGTTCTCTGGGCTTCTCCCTTTCTGATCCTGTCTTGCTTTTAAGGCTCTGGGTGATTTTTGGTGTCTGAATCCTGATCTCCATCAATAAAACAGAGCTGAGAATTACCCTGCAGGCTCGAGGGTGGCTTCGTGTCACTCTGCCCATCACCAGCTGAACTTGTGAGAAACTTGGGATGGAGAAATGATAAAATGTACAGTCAACCCCTGCTCCAGCTCCCATCCCTGTGGGAATTCCTGGCTCTTCCATTTCTTTGTTGCCAGGGCTGCATAAATGCCACAGCAATCTTGAGTGGAACTGCTGGAAAATGCACATTTTTTAGCCTCATAACACACGATCCAGAAGGTTTTTGTGGAGCAGGGAAGTGCATGCAAAAGAGCTGAATCAGGGAATGTTAAAAATACTCTGGAAAGGCATTGTTGAGAATACAATGGGAATATAAAAGAGCCTCCTAGTACAGCTGAATAACAACAGTAATTAAAATCAGCTTAGCAGTGTTAATAAAATCTTTGAATAAAAGTGCAGCGTGGAGGCAAAGCAGAGCAGAGAATCCAGGACTGAGGCTCTGAAAATTGGGGCTGTGCTGTCGCCAGGGATTTCCCAGGGCTGGTTTGGGGATTTCAGCTCTGAAATGAGCTGGAATTCCTTGTCCAGGATACAGCCAGGGAGGAGAGCCAGAAGGGGACAGAAATCCCTCACAGCAGCCCCAGGCAGGAGCTGTTTGCATAAAGGGAAGAGCAAAAGCTCCTGGGATTCTGCTCTGATGGAACTCTGGAGGATTTGGTCATTATTCCTGGGAATATCTGATTGCTTTTAAATCCTTCTGCCAGCCTTGACCTCTTGGAGCAAAGAGTGCCACGTGTTAACACTCGGTTTGATTTTAAAAAAACAAACCAACCCCACCCAGCTCTGTCCTGCCCTCACTTTAAATCCATTGCCTTTCTGCAGCCAGAGGAAGAGCTCAGGAGTTCTTTTAATTACTTTTCTTTCTCTAATCTCTCTCTACCTTGTTTCATCTTGTTTTTTTCCTGCTCTGCAGCACCCAGAACCAATCAGCCCAGTCCCCTGGAAGCCTCACCAGGTTTCCAATATTTCTGATATCCTCCCTGAGCATTTGGTTCATTTATTTTTATTTTTGATGCAAGGCAGGAAGAGTGCAAAGCTGCATCCCAGTGCTTCATAAAATGATGTCCTAATCCTTAGAAGGTTTTTGCTCTGTAATTTTTTACATATTCTGTGCAGCTGCTGGGGCTGGACAGGAGGTGCCCTTGTCCTTTGCAGTGCTCAGGTTTTTACCTCAAGAGTTATTTTAGAGCCAAGGGAAGTGTGAGTGACTAAAATCACTCCTTTGTGTGTGCCCTTCAGCCAACAACAATTCTAATTTAACATCATGGTTATTGGCCATTGACCACTCTGAAGTGTCTTTAATGCTTCTCATTAATGTCTGTAATTTGAATTATCACAGAATCCCAGATTGGTTTGGGCTGGAAGCCTCATCCAGCCTGGCCTTGGGCACTGCCAGGGATCCAGGGGCAGCCACAGCTGCTCTGGGCACCCTGTGCCTGTTCCCAGGGAACAATTCCTGCCCAATCTCCCATCTCAACCTCTCCTCCTTCAGTCTGAAGGCAGCTGTGCTTTCCAGAGGAATTAAAAAGAGGGGAAGCCAAGCGATGCAAGCCATGCCAATGATTTTACCCCTGCTCCTTTCTCCACTGAACTCCTCAGAGCTGCAGGAACTCCAAGGCTGGAATTTTTGGGAGATCAGGGAACTACAAGTTCTCCACGCAGAGTAAAGAGTTTATGAGCCCACAAATACTCTTTTGAAGATGTTTCTCTTATCTTACAAGGACATGAATCATTTGGAAAACACTTTGCTCAGAGACTCAGAGTCTTCCTGTTCAGGGCTAATCAAGTTCCGCATCTTTTGCATTTTAATTCTTTCCAGATCCACCCTTTTCACGCAAAACTGGAGTGCCTCTGTTCTCCTGGAGTGCCAGGCTGTGGGAATGGTTTCACCTCTCTCTCCCAGCTTTCTGGAACTTCAAGGCCACCCCTTGGCACGACAGAGCTTTCTGAACCTCGGGTTTCAGCTTTCTTTAGAGGGGCACAGACTCTCCAGCAGTGCACCCCGTGTGAGGTGCCAGGGCAGGGGAATTGCCACAAAGACAGAGCAGAGTTCCCTGGGAGGGTGTCACAGCCACCTCTGAGGGCTGCGTTTTTATCAGCTTTTTTTTTCCATTTACCCAGCCAGAAATTAAATTCATTTCAGTCTTTGTTTCTCCTCACCTCTGTTCCCTGTTGAGTGTGAGTTATTTCCAGCGATCTGCTGCTCCTTTGAGCCCCCAGTGTCCTCTCTCCCCACACCAAAGAGAAGGAGAAGGGGCACCACTTTCTCTGCTGCTTTGCCTTTATTTCCAGCCCAGTCACTTCATGACCCAAAATTCCTTTTGCAGCTGGGCACCCCTGGCTCTGGTACCCTGGCACAGCCCCTGAGCTTTTGTCTGGAGGCTCAGAATTGCTGATCTGCTCCCCCTCTCTGCTGAACATTTCTCCTGATGCAGAGGCACCGTTTCTGGGGGGTTTTTCAGGTGCCCAATTATCCCCTTCCAGCTCTGTTAGTGCTGACTAAAGGCACAGCAGCTCCTGAGGCTCTGTTCAGGATGCTCTGGCTGGTTAAAAACCCTTCCTAGCAGTGCTCAGTGACCTGCTGAGCTCTCTTTTTTAGCTTAAAAACCTCCTGGGGTAGCTTTGGATTCCCAGAGGACACGAGGCAGACAGGAATAATTATCAAGGGAGGGAACCTGGGAGCACTGCAGGAGGAGAGCGAGGCTTGGGGGATTTTCGGAGGTGAAAGAGGGTTGGGATATCTTAAAGGAACAGCAAAACTGAGCCCAGCTGTGCTTAGGGATGGAGATTTGTTTGGGCACCAATTCAGGAGCCTGAATTTGGGGCAAAGGGCTGCAGGATTGTCTTGTAAGGGTAATTTGTAGGTGAGAATCCAGTACAGCAGCAGCCTTTGGGAAGAGTCTCCCTGCCTATCCCATCCCTTCCTTGTGTTTCTGGGCAGTCAGACTGGGAGTTGCCATCTCATTCCTCCTGTATTTTAGCCCCTGAACATCAGCACAGCTTTCCCTGGGGAGGATTTCACAAGAACCTTTTGGTCCGAGGTGCTGCCTGGTCAGAGAAGTCTCTTGCACTGTCTAAAAAAAGCCCATTTCACTCTTCTGACCTGTCTTGAGAAGAATTGAAACTGTAGGTGGGAATTTCAGGCACAACTTGGGGGTTTTTGGAAGGACTTTTTAACCTCTTAAAGTGCAGCTTTGAGCTCATCTGACCTTTTTAACCCTCTCAGCTCTCCTTTCTTTCCCACCTCTGGTGCTTTACTCTGCACTTCTGTATTCCCTTCCCCTCTGCTGGGGTTTCCAGCTTTCCTCAGCCCTTGGTATTATTTTTCAGCCTTCTCAGTTTGCTGTCTTATGAGAGTATCATTCGCTCTCTCTCCCAGATGATTAATAAAGAGATTATATAAGGCTTGTGTGGCTTATATAGGCTTATATAAGGCTGATCCCTCTGCTATCCTCCCAGACAGCTCTCGGCTCCCCACTTTGATGTTTGGCCTCTGGTTTGTTTGTGTTTATTTTTCTGAAGTTACTCCTTCCATCCAGACTGGCTTAAACGGCCTTTAAAGCAAAATTTTTTTGGTGTCAGATGTTTCAGTGAGAGCCCAAATCGCACTGATGGAATCACAGGCGTGTGAATTTGCTGTTTGTAAGAACAGAAGGAGGTGTGTGGAGTTTACCAGCTGCCAATTCAACGTTTTGTTTGCTTTGGGTTCTCCCCTGGCAGATCTCCACATCAGTCTCCGGCAGCAAATTAAAACTCTGTGGTTCTGAGTGTTGGCACAGCACTGGAAACTGGCCAGGGGGGTCCAGTGCCCTGGGAAACCCCAGGAAATTGGGCTGTTGTTGGAATTCTAGAAACCTGGATTTGGGGATTTTAGCATAGATTTTAGCATGTGTGTGAGTCAGGATGGAGGATTTTGGGCATTGTCTGGGTCCTTCTTCACCTTCTTCTTCCTTCTTCTTCATGGGTTTGGGTGGTTTTCTGTAACTGGGTGAAAAACGTCCTCATTGTGGGCCTTGGGTGGTCATTATTGAGTCAAAAGAGGAAATAATATAGGTGTCATCTCATTTTTAGGAGATTATCACTTAAATAACTTTGGAAAGAATTAAAAGCACTCCATTTTTACCTCGTTTCCCTGGCTTGCTAGTTAAGCTCACAGCTGATGAGTCTGTAAATACTGTAAATAGATGAGATATAATAAACAACCAAGTCCAAACTCAATCCCTCATTTCCCACGTTATTCATCCTGACCCTGGCAGAGAGAGGAAAGAAGCCAAAACCGTCACAGGTTGTCTTTCCCACAGATAAAAATGATTCCATTTTGGGAGGTTGGTTTTTAGCATTTCCTGATTTTTTAATTTTATTTTTTTTTTAAATTTAGGGCAGTGCAGGGCTGTATTTTGGAGATGAGTTGCAGAGGGATGGAAGGGTGGTGTTGCCAGGCAGAGCTCCTCCAAGGAAAACTCGCTGTGGGTTTTATTTGGACAGAGATTTGACGTGGTGGCTCTGTGGTGACAGCGAGTCTCCTGCCCCTTGCCCTGCCAGTCTCACCCTCTGCTCCCCGTGCCCGAATCCTGATTTTTTTGGAGGCAAAAGAGCAGTGATGGGTGTGGAGCATCTTCCCCAAACCATCCCCAGTGTGGATGGGCATGAGGGACCCTCCTGGGGCTGGTGGGGACCTGTGGTCCTGCCCGGTCTGGAGGAAGGTCCTTGGGGCTGAGAGCTGGGGGAGGAACCCAGTGAGGAGGGATCTCAGGGAGAAGGGATTTGTTTGGAATCCTCCCCCTGTGCGAGAGGGACACGGGCTGAGAAACACAGCCCTGAGGCAGGAATTCCTCTGCAGGCTCGGTCAGGGGCTGGGTGACACCGGGACAGGCTGGGTGACAATGAGACAGGCTGGGTGACAATGAGACAGGCTGGGTGACACCGGGACAGGCTGGGTGACACCGGGACAGGCTGGGTGACACTGAGACAGGCTGGGTGACAATGGCCCAGGCTAGGTGACGTTGGGACAGGCTGGGTGGCACCGGGACAGGCACTGCTGCCCCACCACCCGGTGCCGAAGCAGGGCTGGGACGAACCCCAGGCTGACCGTGGCCGCTTTTCCTTTCCCAGAGGAGGTCATGCTGGCCGAGGAGGACAAGAACGCCGAAGAGAAGTCCCCTCTGGACGGTAGGTGGCTTTGCTGGGCGTTTTCCTCCTGTGCCACGGGAGAGGTTCCACCGCTGTCACTGCCACGCCTTCCTCCCGAGCAGGAGGATGCTCCCGCATGCACCCGGCGCAGACCCGGCCGCGGAGCCCCTTCTCCCGGGGCTGCTGCAGGCTGCAGGCGGCTGAGGAGCAGTAATGGGACAGCCCACACCGGCCCGGGATGGGGACGTGCCCCCGGGGTCGGTTCCACGCCCTGCCGAGGGTGGCTGGCCGTGTGTGCGCGGGGGAGAGGCTGCCCGCAGGACGGAGAGGAGCGAATGCGCTGACCGAGAGAAGGAAGGCAGGGCTCCGAACGGATTTGGCCAAGGGACTGAGCCCCCTGTTAGCTGTAAGCAGTAAGACATAACAGGGTGTGGTGATCCTTCCTTCCGACGTGCGAGCCCGGCGTGGCAGGACGGCCGGAGGAGCCGAGCAGCGAGGCCACGGGGATGCTCCCCCTGCGCCTCCAGCCCCGACAGCTCTTAGGATGCGCCAGCCGCTCAAAGCTCAGTTAAAGATTCTTCCCTCTCCCTTTTCTGACCATCTTTCGTCCTCCCATGTCTCCTCCTTTCCCCTCCCCTCCCTCCCCCCCCTGTTTTTTTTTCTCCTCCCATTCACTGTCAGGGAGGGCCGCCTCGGAAGGGCCGATTCCTCAAGGCACGGCGCCGGCAGAGACTGGCAGCGGCAGCAGCTACAACAGTGAGTGGATTGCAAATCACCAGGGGCTTAGGTGGCACACAGGGGCGGCTCCCCCCCGCAGCCCCCGTGCCCAGGTCACCGCTGACAGTCCCCAGGTGGTTTTTTTTTTTAGCCTGGCTCCGAGCCGTGCCGCTCATCAGCTGCTGGTCCAGCCCGGTGGCCTGAGCCGGGGGGATGCGGGGCTGGAAGAGCTGGGGCTGCAGCAGGTCAGGGCTGAGTGAGGTGTGCGTGGCCAGTCCTGGTGTGAGTGCCCGGGGTGTGTGTGAGCTGGGGAAGCCTGTCCCGCACCTGGGAGCAGCCAGGGCTGTCAGGCTTCAGCTGGAGTTTGTGTCTGGAGGAGCAGGCTGAGAGGCTGAGTGCTGTGAGAAACTCGAGGTGGGTGCAAGGCACGGCGTAAAGACCCGGAGATGCTCAGGCTCCTCTTATCCTAAAGCCAAAGGAGCCCGAGAATGTTCCCAGCCTTGGAGCAACTGGTGCGGAGCAGCCCACGTCTGCGGTGGCAAATTCTGAGTCCCCAAAAGAGAGGGATGTGGCATCCAGAGAGATGCACAACCTCACTGCCAAACACACGGAGGAGTTTTCTGGGGGAGAAGATAAAAAGCTGCTCGATTCATGCCAGGGAGCGTTGGGAAATTTCCATCCCAGTGCTGGTTGCGTTCCGGCGCTGAGGATGGCCCTGGCCATGTGCTGGGACAGACACAGCCCGAGGGACCCCCAAGCTGCAATTGCTGGGACTGAGGATTCAGCCTAGAGCTGGGTGGGCAGCATAGAGCACAAAGGATTTATTTTTGCAAAGCAATGGATCCAGATCACAGGTTCAGAGCATCCTCTCCTCTCCCCTCCCAACCTGGGTGACGCTCTGGGTGTTCCCTAGAAGTGGCTCAAGCAGGACCCTGAGGAGCAGGAAGCGCATCCAGGCAGTGTCAGGGCAGGGCAGGCCGTGCAGGGTGCGGGATGTTGTGGAGGAGCCTCCCCGGGGCAATCTCTGCAGCGTGAGTGGCTTTGCTGTGTGTGCCCACGGACCAGTCTGTATCACCACACCGTGGGGTGTCTTACTGCTGATAGAAAGTGCTGCTTAGTTACTGTATGTCTCTGTAGCTGTCACCAAACTGTACCAACGTGATTTTTTGTTTTTCTGCCACTTCTCAAGGTTCTGCAGGTAGGTGGTCCCGGGAGGAGCGTCCCCAGTGCTCCTGCCTCGCCTCCCGTGCTCTGGGTGGACAGTGCAGAGCTCTCATTCCCTCTTGGAGTAAATGTAGTGATGTTTGCCCTCCCCACTAAAAGCTGCTTTTGGAGAAAAAAAAAAAAAAAAAAAAAAAGAAAAGAAAAAAGAAAGGAAAAAAAAAGCGTTTTCAAAGAACTCCGACATCCCCAGAGGGCAGGGATCGCACAGCGGGTGCTGCCCAGAGGCTGCTCACTGCCTGGGGCCGCTTTTCCATGCAGCACTCCTGCTCCTTGGGGCATGGCTGGGTGGTAAACGGAGCTCTGTAAACGCTGACTCCCTCCCGGTGCCCACTGCCAACAGCCCTGGTGGTCTCGGGGGTGGCAGCGCTCATCTCCCAGCCCCGGGGGGCTCAGGAAGCTCCGGTGTCCCTGCCCAGCCTTTGTGCTGTGCTGAGAGGGCCCAGCAGCTGCAGGGACCCCCCCGCCCTCCTGCCTCTGCTGCCTGAGGTGGAACATGCACTGCTGTGCCTGGCAAACCTTCCGGAGCTGGAAGGACAAAGAATTGAAGCACCCTGGCCCTGCAAGGTTGTGGGTTGTCCGGTTTGCTCCGGGGTAACCTGGTGGGAGAGCTTAAAGCTGGCACTGGGAAGGAAATGCTGGTCCTGGAGAGTGAAGGGAGGGGGAGAGAGAATCCACTCTGCATCCTCACAGGGCATTTTCTCTTTAATTTGCACGCAGTGTTGAAAAGAGCCGCAATAAAGAAGAGCAAAAACGACCTGATTCATGCAGAAGAAGGTGAGGACCATTTCACAGACATTTGCTCCGTTGGTGAGTACTGGCTTCGCATCCCCCGAGGTTCTGCTCTCCACCTGAACCTGCCTGTGCCGTGTTTCCTCCTCTGGAGCGGCTCCTTGGCTCCAGAAGCTGCAGATTCCTGAAGGAGAATGAATTTCCACCGCTGCTGCAGCAGCACTCGACCTCCCAAAGCAAAAAGCTCCGTGGCTTCACCCTTCTCCCTGCGCTGCCTGGCTCAGCTCTTGCATGCTGCACCCTTCAGAGAGCCCTGCAAAGCCTTGGGGCAATCCCTGCGGGGCTGGCCAGCCCGGGATTCTGCTTGGAACCTGCTCATTCGTGCTACTGAACCCCAAATCTGCCAGACAACACTGTTGGAGGGAGGAGAGGAAGTGGCCACAGTCCCGTTGTCCACTAATGCCCAGCTGAGGGGTCACAGCCTTTGCTGTGGGAATGGTCACTGGGAAGTGCTGGGCAGTGGCCTCAACTCTCTCATTCTTGTCTTAGAGGAAGATCTTGAAGCGATTTGAAAGCCAGGTCTGGAGATGCAGTGCAGAGCAGGGGGACATTGCTGGGGTGAATTTGGGCTCCTCAGGCTCAGGAGGTGCTGCCCGTTCTGCAGCCCCCAGAGCTGATTCCCTGCTCAGATGTGCCCAGCTGGGGAGGCAGAGGCAGCTCTGGGCTGCCAGGGGAGGCTCTGGGCACTCAGCCCCATCCCAGGGAGCTGCTGGAGCCAAAACCCCCGGAGCCGTGGGAGAAGCATCTCCTGCTGCAGTCGGGTGCTTTGCTTGTCCCCGTGCCTGTTGTTGGAGTGTGTTTTGCTGCTGAAGCAGCAGATGTTCTCATTATCTTCCAAAGAAATGTCTTGGCAGCCCAGTCCCCACAAAGCAGCAAATCCTGGATGCACAGGAGGAGCAGCACATTTGAGAACCCGTGTCCGTGGCTGCTCGCACAGCATGAGTGCCTCAGTTGCCCTTTGGAAAGCTGGCACTGATGTTTTCAGGGATCACAGCTGCTGCTGGAGGGTTTTTTTCCCCCCCTTTAATGAAGACACGGCTTTGGCATGTTCCTGACACCAGCACTGGGCTGCAGGGTTCGTGTTAAAGCTGCTGCCACTTCCAGGAGAGGTTTGGTGCTGAAAAAGGGCAAAAATGCAGCAGCCTGTGTGCATTTTTGGTTTGGTTTGTTGTTTTTTTCTCCTTGGATCCCTGCATGGATAACAAGGAATGGTCATTTTTTGGAATATTTGCTCACGGTTGCGATAATTATGAGATCTTTGCCTCCAAGTCCCTCCAGGCTGTGGGCAGCCAATGCCACAACAACAGATCCTGGAGTTCAGCATTTCAGGTGGCAATGGATGAGGAGCATCTGGGAATAATCCGAGGCAGAGCTGGGAACTGTCTCGGGAGCATATGGCAGGGAAAATAACAGCAGTGCCTTCCACCTCCTGTGAGTGCTTCACCCACTTGGGAAAAGTGGGGTTTGATTTTGATTCATGGAACGAGACAGAAAAGAAGGAATGGATCAAGCAGCTCCTTCTGCAGGCTTGTGAAGAGGCTGAAATGCAGAGCATAAACAATCAGATCACGTGGGCAATTACACATGAAGGATCTGTTTTGGAGAAAAGGGATTTTTGGATGGTTTTCTGTAATGTGTTCAGATGGGAGCAGAAGGAGCGTGGAAGAGCTGACAAATAATCCCTGAGCGCCACGTGAAGATGCAGCTCAGGCTGGGGGAGGCTTTGCCACGTCTCTCTCTCTCTGGCCATTGGCTGAAAATGTTGCACTTTAATTCAAACTCAAGCACCTGGATGAGCTTTATAATTGCAATATAAAGCTCTGTAGTGGTAAACACTTTCCCAGGGTGTTCCCTGCAGTTGTTCTTAGCTTTTGTTCTTTTCTTAGTTTCACCCCCTCTGTGCTAGGGCACTGCCTTCATTCACAGGCACCAAAGCCCGGAGAAGGGGATGCTTTCCATGTTAGAGCAGTTTAAATATCACTGCTTTGCTCTTCTGGAAGATCAGCAGACAGGAATGAGAGGGCAGCACTGTTCCTTTGCCAGCCTGGGAGTACACAGGGCCTTGGATATCCAAGAGCTCTGTACCTGTTAGGAGGGCTGTGATATGAAGCAGCCTAAATCCCAGCCTGTGGCTCTTCTTGTTGTCTCAAAGCAGAGGAGGAGCACTGTGATTCCTTCTCTTCCAAACTGCCAAAGGCAGGATTTTCAAACCAGCAGAAGAACACACGGATTTTTTTCAGCGAGGAGTTTGTTCAAAGCCTGGCCAAGGCCGGCTCTGCTTTTGGAGTGCTGGTGGATGGCCAGAAATGTGAAAATGGAGCAGAGAGCTCACTTTCTGTGGGGGAACATCACACCTGTGTGGGGCTGTGAGGCTTGGAGAACCCACTGCTGTCACATCTGGATGCCTCATCCTTTCTCTGGCTGTTGCAGGATGAGGCTGGCTGAGATCCCCACCCTTTCCAAATGTTGACATGGAGGTGATCACACTGCCAGATTTGGCTGCTGCAGCCAGAGCTCTTTGTTCATGTCACTGAGCCCAGGAGAGTCCCCTGCTCCAGGGCAGGAGGAGGACATGTCCTGCTCCTCCTGCTGGGATGCTCCATCCCAGGCTGGGGAAGGGCAGTGAGGATATCTCGTCACAAACCACTGGCACAGGCAGTGCCCAGCCTGGCACAGTCACCATTTCCCCCGCTTGCTGCAGCTTCTGTGGCTGCTGCAGAGGAGCCCCAAGGGGTCCATGTGTTTATTCCCTTATTCCTGATTTCTCCTGCCTTAGCACCGGCCAGAGATTGCCTTTTCATCTGAGCAGTGCCTCTAGCCCAGGGGGAGAGCTGACATCAGGAATCATTTCTTCCATCAGCTTCCTATTGTTGAAGCACTTGACTCTTTGCCAGGATTTTGGCCTGGATTTGGGATGGAGCTGATGGAGGCAGAATTGAGACAAAGGAGTGGCTGCCCCCAAAATCTGATGCACGGAGGCAGATTGAACCCTCTGCTGAGGAAACACCTGAGGCTGGAGAGTGAAATGAGGAGAACTCACTCAATTCCATGGTAACTGGAGCAGGCAGAATATGGGACCAGCTCTCTTACCCAGCTCCACGAGGACGTGGGCAGAAATTCCCTGTGCCCGTTGCTCTCTGTCCCTGTCAACCAGGAGAAAGGGCTGAGTCTAACTGGGACAATCAGGATTGCTGCAAAGCTTTGGAAGCCCGGTTTAGGTGGTGGAGCTGGGCTTTGATCTATGAAGTTCTAAAATCCCAGCCTTCATCCTTCATTATAAGCAAGATGCCCTTGCTCAACCCATTCTCAACATTCCCGGCTTCCTGCTGAGCTCCTTCTGGTGCTTGGAGAGGCTCTGTGTGCCCCAGGAACCCCCTCCAGCCTTTTCCTTGCTGGGATGGGCTGTGGTGACTCTTCTTTCTGTCCCAGGGTCTCCCTTTGCCCGTGCCAGTCTGAAGAGCGGCAAGAACGAGAGCTCGTCCTACTTCAGGAGGAAGGAGAAGATGTTCCGCTTCTTCATCCGCCGCATGGTGAAGGCTCAGAGCTTCTACTGGGTCGTGCTCTGCGTGGTGGCCCTCAACACCCTCTGTGTGGCCATGGTGCACTATGACCAGCCCGAGAAGCTGACCACTGCCCTCTGTGAGTAACTGGCCTGTGCTGGTTTAGGGGAAATTTGGGAGGAAACCTCCCAGTGGGGTCCCTCTGGGGCGCAAACCCAAACAGCCCCTCCTGCAACGGGTCTGGGAAAGAACTTCCTGGGAGAAAAGTGCAAAAAGCTATTTATTTAACAAACAAAGTGCCCACGAGTGTTGCACTATTGGTGCAGCATTCATGGAGTTTGGAAAGGACGAGGCAGACAGTCCGGGGTCAGCGTGCAAGAATTCCTTTATTCAAATTTCTGACTCCATTTATATACACTGTACACAAGTGGCCAATTATTGGCCAAAAGCATGTCACCTCCTGGATTTGGATTGGTGAACAATTCCATCACTCAGATGCTTCTCTCAGAGCAAAAGAATGCTTAAACATTTTCCTATTTACATGAAAAAGCTTGGGAACTCAGCTCAGGGTTCTAAAACATCAGCAGGCTGGTCTGAAATATCAGAATGCAAGTTTGACACATGCAAAAGCAGGGTGACACACAAGCATAAAGAATGGATGATATGAAACAATAAAACCTTTTGGTGCTCTGAAGGGAGATGGTTAATTTGGAAAGTCCCTGCTGGGGGTAGCTCAGCTCGCTCGGTCTCTGCTCAGTCCCTCCAGAGGTCCAAGCCCTGGTGGGCTGCAGGTGTGAGATCTGGGTGCTCCTCTGGGTTTTTCACTCCAGAGCAGGATAAACATCCCAAGAAAAAGGAAAAAAAAAACAA
>VZSR01000692.1:2059602-2070335 GCA_013398615.1 Brachypodius melanocephalos
AAAAAAAAAAAACAACCCAAAACCCCCCAAAAACCCCAAAAAACAGTCCAGGGAACTTCTCTGCCTCAGCTAGCTCAATCTAAAAGCACAGGAGATCTCTGTCCTGCTGTCTGTCCATGCCTCAGATGAGCACAGGCCAGGAGGAGGAATGTCCAGGAGCCAGGCAGGTTTTCTCTAAACAAACCACGCTGCTTCTTTCCCCCCTTCACCCTCAGGACCAGTCCCAAAGGCCCAGAACTGAATATCCAAACAGCACAGACAGCTGGGGATACAAGCATTGGGAAGGTTATCCTGGATTTGTGAAAAGGTTTGGTTTCAGCTGGTTCCTGTGCTCACCTGGTTTGGCTCAGAGGGTCAAGAGGTGCTTTTGAAATGGGAGTTTGGGGTTTTTAAATGGCTCTGGGGGACAGGAAATGCTGTCTCCCTGAGGTCACAGACTCACTCACAAAACTTGGTTTAAACAAAATGTGGAAGGTGAGAGATGGAGCTTTCTTGTTTATTTTAATGGATTTTGGAGGCTGGAAAACTCTTAGAAATTCCTCATGCTCATAGTGGGAATTTTTCCTTCTGGAGGGATGGGATGAGGTTTGTTCCTGGAAGACAAATCCATTCCTTTGGCCATGTCTGACCCTATCAAATAACCAGTAACAAATCTGTTGTTCAGCACTTGACCAGATGAAAATTTAAGTAAAACTTCTGACAAAAGCAAACAGAAGACTGGGGAAAAAAAAAAAAAAACAACCCTCAAATATTTCCAACAGTCTTAACAATGTTGCCTTAGATCTCTAAAGATCCTTATCTGCCTAATTTGCCTTGATTTCTCTATAAATTAGATACTTAAATATTTCTTGCCTCAGATCCTCAGGTCTTGCCTTATTACAAGGAAGGCAAACTTTTGAAGTTTTTTTTTTCACTAGACCTGAGAGGTCAGGACTACTGACTGCTCTGACATCAAAAGCTCCCTATTAATATTTGTTGAAATATTTAATGCCACCAGGTAATGGAGCTCTAATGAGAGATGTATAATAAGGGCAGAAATTTCTTTCAAGTCTTTTTTTTAAATTATTTTTTGCAAGATTTCAACTGCAAAGACAGACAGAACATACAGAGAAGTCACCCTTGCTTATTCATTACCTCAATTTAGCAGGGGAAATAATAAGCTAGATTGGCAGAGCAATTAAAAGCTTGAGGATTAGGATTTCCTCTGGAATTAGGACTAAAATTTTAGGAAGCAAACCCCACACTTGAAGTCTTTCAGCTCAAAAAAAAAAAAAAAAAAAAAAGGTTGCAGATTTACAAAACTCAGTTTTGAGAGCACCTTATGCAGGGACTTTTCCAAGGGGATGAGAAGAAATCCATGAGGTAAAACCCCTTAATGTCCCAGTGAGGGCTGGAAGGGCTGGTTCTGCCTCTTGGAATTAAAGATTCACCTCCAGCTGAATCTTTGCCTGAGACAGAGGCCACAAATTAGGATTCCAATCCATCCCAGCAGAAGACAAAAAAAAAAAAAGTAGGGAATAAATTGGAATTAGAGATGGATCCATTTTTAGGAACTCTGCCTTTGTCCATCACACCCAGTAATGTCAATTAGTGTCAGGGGCACTTGGGCAGCAAATTTGAATTTCTTGCTCTAGAGTCCCACTGAGCTGGAGTGGGGCATCCCACTGCCTTACATTTCATGGAAAACCACCCCAAAATTGGGATTTCTTGGGGATTAAACTCTCAGCATCCTCCCAGCATCACACTGCCCTTTACCTGAGGGGAACACCTGGACAGAGCCTTCACAAAGAAATCCCAGAATGGGGCAGGGAGGGGACCTGAGAGGGTCCCTGGTGCCACCTCCCTGCTCCAGCAGGGCCATCCCAGAGCTCAGGGCACAGGATTGTGTCCAGAGGGCTCTGGAATATCCCCAGGGAGGAGACTCCACACCCTCCTCAGCTACTTGTGCACCTCACAGGGAAGAAATTCTTCCTTACTCAGGTGGAACCTGCTGGGATCAGTTCCTGCCTGTTCTGTTTGTCCAGCCTGGGCCCTGCTCTGAGCCCTCCCTGCAGGTATTTTGATGAGATTCCTCTCAATCCTCTCTTTTAGAGGCTGAACAGCCCCAGCTCTCTCAGCCTTGTCCTCATGAGAGAGATGCTCCAGCTGCCTCAGCACCTTTGTCACCCTTCATCCAGGAGCTCTGGGGTGTTAAACCCTGCTGGAAACAACTCTGGTGTTGGGGAGGGGCAGCCCAGTGTGGGTCACAGAAAAAAAACAAAAAAAAACCCAAAAAACCCCACCCCAGATTATCCAAAAATAGGAAAAGGTTTTGTGGCTGCTCACGTTGGGTTTTCAGACAGGGTGGTACAAGATTGGTCACTGTGATGATGAGAACATAAATCAGAGATCCCAGCCTGGTTTGGGTTAAAAGGAGCTTAAATCCCATCCCACCCCACCCCAGCCATGGCAGGGACACCTCCCACTGTCCCAGGTGATCCAACCCCAGTGTCCAACCTGGCCTTGGGCACTGCCAGGGATCCAGGGGCAGCCACAGCTGCTCTGGGCACCCTGTGCCAGGGCCTGCCCACCCTCCCAGGGAACAATTCCTGCCCAATCTCCCATCTAAATCTCTCCATGGATTTTCATCATGGAAATGCTAATGTACACCAGACAATTTTTGTTTGTTGTGGGGTTTTTTTGTTTGTTTTGGGGTTTGTTTTTTTTTTTTTAAGATGGTTTTCTCCAAGAGAAGAAGAAGAGGCTCTGTGGGCTCATTTTGGGGATGATTGTCTCTGCCCTGGGCAGAAACCTGTATCAATGTGATTTTTGAACAAAGAACTTTGGGGAATTGTCCTGAAAAGCCCTACAAGTTCAACCTCTCCAATTCCAAGCATCCCCTACCTCCAAACCCTCCCAAATTCCAGGATGAGGAGCTGTGGCCCTTCATTCCCACCTGGCCATGCACTGGGGATGACCCAAACCTTTTTACCCCTTTCCTGGGGGATGGCAGAGTTTTCACAGCCTCGTATTTCTACAAATCCCAAATTTAACAATGAGTGCAGGGAATATTTGGTGCCTCAAGGGCTTTGCTGCTTGTTTTGGTGTCACACTGGACGTGTCCCCTCCCTCCTGCCTGGATCACTCTGCAGCACAAACATCTGGGAAGGAGCCCAGCCCAGCTGGGGCTGAGCCCTCCAGGGATGCTCCTGGAAAACCCAAAATCTGTGCACAAATCCAGCAGAGAGAGGCAGAAGGAGATAGCACAAAACCAGGGGACTTGAAACAGCTCCTGGAAATGCTTGGAAAAATCCTTTAAGTGTGAGAGTGACAGAGTTTAAAAATGGCTTAAAAGTGAAGCCATGATGAGGGAAGATCTCTGCAGAGGAGCAGGGCCTGGCTGGAGTGATGCAGAGCAGGAGAGAAATCAGAAGTTGCCATGATGTTGTTTGAGGGAAGGGGCTCAGGAATGAACTGAGGAGGAATTCTGTGACCTGCAGCAGCAGGAGAGGAGCACAGGAAAGCCTGGGAGGATCTGCTAAACCCTGCAACTCTACCCAGGCACCCCTAATTCAATTATACCTGTCCCTCTGGGGAGAACTTTAATTACATTACAAATTAATTTTACTTAAAGAACAGTTGGTAAAAGCCTACGGGTCTGCATTGATTTATTTTTTTTTTTCCCTCGGTCTTTTCTTTTTAACTTTTCTGGTTTGAATTGTTCTGATTAGCTTTCTCTGCTTGATGCTCCACATCTCTACAGCTGCTTTGGAGAAAGGGCTGCAGGAGCTTTGGAGGGAGGCTTGGGATTGCTTTAGCCTTATTGAGAGAACTGACGAGGGATTCTTTGAATTCTTGTGGCATGATTAATACCAGGCCGTACTTCATGCCCCTTTAATTATCCTCAAATTCAATCAGAGATTTTCCTTCTCTGTGTGGGAAAATCTCCAGGGCCAAATAGGATTTCTGTCGTGCTGCAGATGGACACTGCTCACTGCGGCACAGAGCTTTGGTTAATAATAAATAACCAATAAATAGAATAAATAAGCTGCAGTTGCCAATAGAAGAATTTATTTCATGCATGTATTTCATGGTTTCATCATCATCTCTTCATGTTCATTTCCACCCCTGCCAATATTCTGAGAAAAGAGGAGATTTCTGTCAGAAACCAACTCTGGAGTGGCACCACTGAGGTCTGGTAGCAGCAAGGATGAATTTTCAGCTGAGGGCCCCTCAAAATCCCTGCTGGGGACACAGTGGGGGTGCAGAGGGGAGGGTTCCAGTCAGGGCTGTGCCTCTGGATGTGCAGCTGTTCCAGCTGTGGAAGCAGCTGCAGGCATTGCTGCAGTGCAGGAGCCCCAGGGATGGGGCTGGGCTCCTCCTCCTCTGGCTGCAGCTTGGGATGAAACCGGCTCTGTGGATGGGTTTTAGGGACTGTGGGGAGGAGCTTTCAGCACTGGATCACTCAGCTTTCACCTGGGGGCTGCCCTTCCCAAAGCTCTCTCCTTTCTCCAGGAAATGCTCCCGGGATCCTTCCTGGCTCCTTAACCTCTGTAGGTCTGAACCCCGATCCACAGTGTTTCCTTTCTGATAAATCCAATATTTAAACACAACCTTTGAGCCATTATGGCCTGAGAGCCTCCTCCCTGCCCAGTGCTGAACCTCCTGTTTGGGGCAAGTTGGCCTTTTTTTGGTGCTCTTGTTGCCTTTGAAGTCAAGACCCAGCTCCCTCTGGATATCAATCTGCAGCATTTGCAAGGAAAAGCCTTTCTGGAGCACCTTTATTTCTGTCTGCTGAGCATTTCACATCTTCCTTGGCTAAAAGGGGGAAGTTCTGCCCTGCTGAGGTTCTCCTGCTGGGTTTAATGTGAGAGGACAATGAGGAGAGGGAAGTGTCAGGTTCAGCACCTGCTTCTGCTGCCATTGGACTCAGAGATGGGGCAGAAATGGGATTAATCCCTGAGTGATTGACAAAAAGGGGCTGGCAACTCTAATTAGGAACCTAATTCAAAGGTGTGGGGTGCTTGCATGGCCTTTGCCAACAGCACAGCTTGGAAATGAAATAAGAGTGTTTGTATCAAACTTTCCCTCCTTAAATCACATCACAAAATGCTTTGAGTAAGGCAAATGAAATTAGGCGAGGTTTGAATACCAGGAGGCCCAAACAACAAAATTGCATTTTTCAATTATTTAGGCAGGGCTTTCTCAGAAGAAATCGTGTGTTGGATGCAGCAGCCTCTCCACAGAGCCAATTCCAGGAGTTCAGGGCCTGAATTCCACTTCCCTCCATCCCAGCCTCCCTGGGCTGTGATTTGTGGCATCTGGTACCTGCTGAGACCCAGCTCCTGCTGCCAGCCCTGGGCTCTGCTCTGGAGTTATCAGCTGGGAAAGGCCAAGGGGGGCTCCTGCAAGAGCAGCACAAGGAAGTTGGATTTTGGATGCTCTGAGTTTTAAACATTTCCTGGCTTTATTTTTATATATATATATATTAAACGCAATCAAATATTTCTTGATTCCCTTCTGCCACTTTTTAGCTTTTTTCTTGTGTGGCATTCTGGATGTGCAGGATGTGTCAGTCTGATGGTGACACCTTTGCCCTTGTGACACCCAGGGTGTGCTCAGCACCTGCTGGAGCAGCACCTGTACATTAACCCTTGGTTCCTTCCTCCTTTTTGGCTCCTTTGGGATGATGGTAGTTGTCTTGGCACAGTCTCCTGAGGTCTGTTGGTGGGAATTTGCAGTTATAAAAACACCACTGAGGAGGATTTTTGTTCTGTGCAAGAATCTGGGGAGCACCTGAGGCGTGACTGGGGCAGAGAAAAGGGGATGAGGATCTCCCTGCCAGAGATGGGACGCACATGGGGGTTGTGCTTTGCTGCCTGGAGGATCCACAGCCTCTCCCTGGGATTTTATCAGCTGATTTAGCGAGGTCTCACAGCACTGGCTGCATTTCAGTCCTTGGGATAGGGAGACTGCACCTAAAAATCACTGCAGCAAGCACCACCTGCTGAGGGTGAAACCAAAGAAACCAAAATTCCTCTCCAGCTCTCCTGGAGCCCCTTCAGGCCCTGGAAGGGGCTCTGAGCTCTCCCTGGAGCCTTCTCCTCTCCAGGTGAGCACCCCCAGCCCTGGGAGCATCTCCAGGTTTGCTCTGGACCCTCTGCAGCAGCTCCAGGTCCTCCTGCAGAGCAGAGGGAAGGGCAGATGGATTCCCAGCATAATTATGGATCTCTCCTTGCTCTGGGATCCTTGGTGCTGGAGACAGCAGTTTCCTCACTGTCAGAAAGGAGAGAAAAGTCACAGCTTGGTCAGGGCTGAAGAGGCTTCTCCTCAAAACTCGAAGCTCGAGGTGGGAGGGAGTTGTGCTGCTCCTGTGCCCAGGCTCTTCCCTGAGATCCAGAGGGTGGAGAAGCTTTTCTCTTCCTGGGAAAAAGGCTGTGGGTCTCTGATTTTGTCATCTTATTCCTCAGCTGGGAACACGGTGCCCTTGAGAGTCTCCTTCAGTGATCTTGCTCCTGTTTTCAAGGAGAGCAGCTCACGTGGGATCATTAATACTCACCCGACATTCCCTCCCCTTTTGCAAACGTTGGCCCAGGTGTCCTTGCAGGCTCCTCAGTAATGTGTTAATAAAGCCTCTCTCATCTCCTTTTTGCTTCCTGGATTTCAGGGGAACTTTATGCCCACGGTGTTCCATGACTGGCTTTCATTTAAAATTTAAAATTTAAACCCCCTTTTTATTTTTGGGTAATCGAAGCTGCATTTTCCAAAGACACCCAGAATGGACCTGGGCCAGCTCCGCTCCCTCCCTGTGGATGTGCAGGGCTGGGAATGCAAATCCAGGCAGGAGGGAAGGACCCTCATTCCCTGCTCTGGCTCTCCCCACACTCAGCTGAAGCTGCAGATTGCAGGAGGTCAAAGGATGGTGAAATCATGGAATATCCTGAGCTGGAAGGGACTGAAGGGATCACCCAGCCCAGCCCCTGTCCCTGCACAGACCCCCCAACAATCCCACCCTGGGCATCCCTGGCAGCGCTGTCCAAAGGCTCCTGGAGCTCTGGCAGCCTCGGGGCCGTGCCCATTCCCTGGGGAGCCTGGGCAGTGCCAGCACCCTCTGGGGGAAGAACCTTGCCCTGCTCTGCAGCCTGAGCCTGCCCTGGCCCAGCTCCAGCCCTTCCCTGGCTCCTGTCCCTGTCCCAGAGCTTGGAGCTGCCCCAGAGTGCAAAGCAGGAATCCAGGAGCTGTTGCCCCTCTTCTGTCTCTGGGCACCTCTGTGTAAAGTTTGGCACCACCTCCTCTTTCTCATTCCTGGAATCATGAAACTGGAATTACAGGAGCCTTTCTTGTAGCATCTGTGCTGCTGCAGCCTCTGAGCACCTCCTGTGCTGCACTAAACCAGGTGATTAATCCCCACCTTTTGAGGTTTGATTCTTTTCCTCATCTTTTCTCCAGAGGGAGAGGTTTGCCTTCTGCTGTTTGGTTTTTCTTGGTAGTGTAGGTGGGTTTTGCCTTTTTGTTTTTTTTTTCTTGTTGTTTTTAACATTTCTCTCTTGCTGTTGCTTATTGGCCTCCAGATCCAAACTCAAAATGCCAAAGGCAGTGTTTGCTGTAGCTTCAAGTCCTAAAAACTCGATGTGGAATTTGAAGCCTCCAGCTCTGTTCCTTCTGCCCTTTGTTTCATCATAGGTGATAAATTTTCCCATCAAAAGCTTCCCAGCCTGTGATATGTGAAGGAAAAGGAAACAGAAGGGGCTCTTCCATAATTACAGGGCTATAAAGGCATAATAAAAATAAATGTGGTAACAGGAGACACAACACCTCTGAATATGAGCCCTCAGAGTCAGCACTTCTGCTGGGTAGAAAGGTATTTTTATCATCAGAGGATGGTACAGAAACTTACACCCCACACCCAAAAGTTTCCATCTCTTGCAAGCACAGAAGTCCCAAAACATCTTTGCAATTAAATTTGACCTTTAAAAGGATTAGATCCAGGGCTTCCCTTTCAAATTCCTTTCTGGAGACAACGAGTGTGTTATTTAATGCTCCTGCTCCCACCCAGGTGAACATTTCCTTCTCAGCTGGAGGCTGCACACAGCTCATGGAAACACAAAGAATTGTCCCAAACTGTGCCTGGCTCCTGTTTGCCACTGCTCAGGGATTTCCTTCTGCCAGCAGGCCCTTGGGGCTGTGAAAAAAAAAAAAAAAGGAATAAAACGTTCCCCACGTGAAGAGCTCTGCCCACCAAGGGCTCATGGATTAATGGAATCTCTTCTCCTGTTCCCAGATTTCGCAGAGTTTGTTTTCCTGGGGCTGTTCCTCACCGAGATGTCTCTGAAGATGTACGGGCTGGGGCCAAGGAATTACTTCCACTCTTCCTTCAACTGCTTTGACTTTGGGGTGAGTGATGTCCAGCAGGGTGGGTAAATCACGGCACGGTTTGGGGTGGAAGGGATTTAAAATCATCTCATTCCAACCCTCTGCCATGGGCAGGGACACCTCCCACTGTCCCAGGCTGCTCCCAGCCCCATCCAGCCTGGCCTTGGGCACTGCCAGGGATCCAGGGGCAGCCACTGTCGCTGTTTTACACCACAGTGACACAGACCCCGGGATTCAGAAGGCTGAAAATGACTCCTTTATTTCTGGGATGTGTCTCCCTTTTATGCTATTTTACACAGACCGATTTGATTGGTGAAACGAAGGAAAAACCTCTTCAGTCACATTGGCCAAACCCGAGGGACATCAAGAAGAAATCCCTCCTGGGAAAGGCATGAACAACACCATTGTACAGCTACCAAAACATTTATCCCGTTTACAGAAAATTCCCTGGGAAAAGAACCATGGAACCAGGGCTACAAGCCACAGCTTCTCTGAGAATTCCACTCCAACCCCTGCCCACCCTCCCAGGGAACAATTCCTGCCCGGTGTCCCATCCATCCCTGCCCTCTGGCAGTGGGAAAGCTCCCTCCTGTCCCTGCATGTCCTCGGAAGCCCTCGCTGTGACAGGCAGGTGTCTCTCCTGTCCTCCAGGTGCTGCAGGTTCAAGGATGAGTTTGGAAATCCACGGGAAGCGCTGCTGGGAGTGTCTCCTGTGGGGAGCAGCCCCTGTATAAATTAGCAGTGAGCTGCATGAAGCTTTCCCTCGTTATCCTCCTTTTGGGAGGGCTGTGACAGGTGGGGGATTTAATTTCCTCCAACCCCGGGCTGTTCGCAGCATCAGCACCGCTGAGCGCTCTGATTGCCGGCAGATCCTCTCCCTCCCATTTCAATGAGCTGATTGAAAGACAAAAAAAACCAAAAAAACCAAAAAAACCCACACATCTTCCTGCTCGTGTCACCCACCGAGCAGCCTTCACCTCGAGTCACACAGGCAGAGCTTTCCAGGCATCACCAGGAGCAGAAGAGCAAACACCTGATGAGGTGACAGCAGGGCAATAATTCAAATCCTTTCGGTGCAGAATGATGTGAATAGCGGGGCTGGCTTTGGCTCCACCCCACGAAGAGCCTGGCGTGTGGATGTTAATTTGTTCATGAAAGCTCTTAGCTGTAATCTGTGCTCGGCCGCTCCTCTCTCCGGTCCTTGTAACAATCCTGACACGGAGCTTTGGATCCAGCAAAGGGAGAGGGCTGGGGTCCCTGCACCCATCACCCAGCCCTGCTCTGACATTCAGCCTCTGTTTCTGGTTTTTATCTGCCAAAATGCTGCCAGTGACTCTTCCTCCAATCCCTCTGCTCTCCCAGGGGTGGAGGAGGTGTTGTCACCTCCAGTGGGTGACCCTCCGAGCTCCAGGGCTCTGACTGGAGCCCATTTATTCTCTTTTTGGCCGTGACAGCAGCAAAGCTCAGAGTCAATAGAATCTGAGATGAAATCACCCAGCCGTGCCCAGCAGCCTGAGGTGCTGCACGAGGCTGTCCCAAATGTGGGGCTCTGTTTTTGGGGTGTCCTGGCAGCTGTGGTGGCTCAGAGGGTTGGGATGGGTTGTCCTGCACAGCTCAAGGGGCGGTACCCAGGCCCAGAGTGTCCATAAATTGTCCAGGAGGGGTCCAACAGTGTTGCAGGACACTCAAGCAGTGCAGGAATTTTCAGAGCCATCCTTGGCACCCACACAGGGTCCGTGTCCTGCACTGGGTGGGCTCTGCGCTGCCCCCCAGGCTGGCTCAGTCTCCTTGGATCCCTGAATCCAGGACTCTCCTTCCCCAAGATCTTGTCAGGGACAGGTGATTCAGGAGCTTGCACCAAGCAAAAGCTGAACTTGGAGGAGTCTGAGCTCTGCGGGGTGTGCAGCCCTGGCAGGGAGCTCTGCCCAGGGTTCCCAGGAGGGAACACTCTTCATCTGTTGCTAATTTTTCACAGAATCCACAGGGATCCTCCTTCTGGCTGTGTTTTTCCCTCCCTCACCCACCTTCCAGCCCCCAGAATGGATTCAGCACTGGGACATCACAGAGCAGCCAGTTTTGTCTGACAAACCCGTGGAGATGAAACCCCTCAAAGGCAGAGAGGGTGGAACAACAAACCCAGAGCTCCTGGCTCCCCAAACCATCCATCCCCCTGGGGAGCAGCAGTGCAGGGGGGGCTGGGCTGACACAGCCCCCCACGAGGGCCTGATGAGCAGAATTAATTGTCAGAGTCATGTGCAGGGGCTGGGCTTTTACTGATCCATGAGGGATTCCCAGTGGTGGGAGAGAAGCTTTAGTTCCTTCTTCTACAGATGGGGGACAGTGGAATTATCAGCCACTGTTGTTTGGAAAATTAATCCACA
>VZSR01000692.1:2070435-2080447 GCA_013398615.1 Brachypodius melanocephalos
GCAGACCCAGTGCTTGTTTGTACAGACAAATCTGTCATTCCTCTCACTGTGGATCTCCCTTTCCCTCTGGATTTTCTGGAAGCTCAGGGCACAGCGTGTGTTGCAGGACGCTCAAGCAGTGCTGGAATTTTTGGAGATATCCAAGTTTTTGTCCATGAAAGGGGTTTCCCAGCGCTGCTGCCCCCCCTTAATCCTCCCTCCCACTGCACAAACCAGCCAGGCTCTGGTGAGAACCAGTTCCAAACTGGTGTTCATGGAGTGGGAGCTCAGAAATGTTGGGTTAATGTGAATTATGCCAGCAGCTGGCAGGGAAATGCCTGTTTGATCCAATTAACCCTTTGTGGGTTGAATTGTCCTTCCCAGCTGTGCTGAGCCCATCGCTGTTTGTCCTTTTCCCAACAAAGGATTTTTGAGATTATTTTTTTTTCCTTGCTTGAGGTGAATTCTCTGCCAGCCTTAAACCAAACCAGGCAAAACAAAACTTGGAAAACCCACCTTGATCTGGGACAATTTTTAGCCCCCCAAAGCTGAGGGCCAGGAGATGATGGGATGTCTGTGCCAGAGGCTTTGCAGGATCTCATAATAATTATTGCTTTAATTGCTCTCCTAAAGACTCAGCTGCCAGAAGTTTCTGGTAGATCTTAACCCAGAGCTGCTGTTCTGCTGCAGATGAGGGATTTTAGTCCTTCTGATGGGAAGGGGAGGATGGGGCAGAGCCCCCCTGCACCCCTGCACGTTGGGTGGGGTGGCAAAAGGAACTGTTGGCATTTGAAGCTGAGCCAGCATGAAAAAAATCTAATTAAAAATTACAGTGCCCTTCCAAAAAAAAAAAAAAAAAAGGTATTTGAAGGTAGTTTTGTTGCTGGAGAAGAAGACAACAAGCTCCTGTGTGTGAGTAAATCACAGGGTGTTCTCCTCCTGGGCAT
This sequence comes from Brachypodius melanocephalos, assembly GCA_013398615.1. Taxonomy (NCBI): domain Eukaryota; kingdom Metazoa; phylum Chordata; class Aves; order Passeriformes; family Pycnonotidae; genus Brachypodius; species Brachypodius melanocephalos. The sequence goes on from VZSR01000692.1 coordinate 2,071,362, forward strand.
GGAGAAAGTTGGGATGAGGTTTTCCAGCCTGAACTCTGATCCCTGAGCTCTCCTGAGCCTCTCTGGAGTCAGCCCAGGGAGCTCAGCAGCAGCTGTGCCCTCTCTGAAGTGCTCTCTCCCCGCAGGTCATCGTGGGCAGCATTTTTGAGGTCATTTGGGCTGCAGTGAAGCCGGGAACCTCCTTTGGCATCAGCGTGCTGAGAGCCCTGCGGCTGCTGAGGATCTTCAAAGTGACAAAGTAAGGGAGGCTCCTTCTGCACCCCCAGCAGCCTCTGAGCACCCCAGGAAACCCCTGACCCCAGCTTCCCATGTTTATAAACCATAAATTAATAGTTAAATTGCTAAAAAGTTCAAAATAAATCAAAAAAAACCCCCAAAAAACCCCAATTCCCTGTGGTGGCTGCACAAAAGCCCTGCCTGCCCCAGGGTCTGCACTGGGGGGCAGGAGCAGATGGAAAGTGCAGATGCAGAATTTCCCTTCCCTTGGCTGGGCAGTTGGAAATTTGGGGAATTCCTGAGCCTGGATTGACAGCCACAGGGGATTTTTAACCCTTTCTCTCCTCAGCCTCACGTCCAGGTTTGTCTGCCCACGGTTCCTCAGTGGGCTGACAGCAGAATGTCCCTCTCTGCTTTATCTTTGGGCTTGTTTAAAACAAAACCCTGTGTTATCACTTGTATTTTGTGCTAAAAACCCAAGTTTTATTTTCTCCCTAGGTCCTACCAGCTTCCCACTGATCTGATGACAATTCCTTAAGTGGGAATGACAGTGAGCTGACAGGAGAATGTCCTTTTTTTTTTTTTTTGCTTTGGCTTTAAGCTTGTTTAAAACAAAAATTTCATGTTATCACTCGTGTTTTGTGGTAAAAACCCCAAGTTTTATTTCCTTTCTGAGTCCCATCAACTTTTCACTGATCTGATGACAATTCCTTGGGTATTCAGGCTCTGGAAGAGCAGCTTCCCTGGGGATTGCTGGGTGCTAATCCCAGGGCTGAGCTGCTCTGTTGTCACAAATCTAAAATATGTTCCTGCTCCCTGAGCTGGGGATGTCGGAGGTTTTCAGCCTGGAGACTCTGAGCTGGAATTTTCACTCAGGCTGCCACAGCTTTCCTGTTGTTTTTGTGCTCCTGCCTCGAGTTAATGTGTCCTGGCATCAGCAAACAGCTCCTGTGCCATTTCCAAACCCATCCAGAGCTGTTCCTGCAGCATTTCCAAGGCGTGCTGTGGGAATTGGTGACAAATTTCGGTGCTCCTGCTGTTGTTTTCCACCTTCTTTTTCACACCATCACCTCTTCAGTCCTCCCTTGTTTCCATCACTCCCTGAATTCTCCATAGCTCGAAGCAACAGGAGGAGAGGAATAAAAAAAATCCCACCAAAAAAATCCCAACCACTTTAAACAGATAAAGAAAATTTGAGCAAAACACTCATTTGGAGTAACCAGGAGTGAATTTTGTACCTCTTTGGGGCTGATTTGTACCTGCTAATTGTTTCATGCTAATGATTATTGTTCAGGTTTGTGTGTGCTACTGTGCCATTTGTTATCCTCTGGGACAAACAGGGTGGAAACTTTAAGTTCTGTAAATGTCCAGCCAAAAAGGTGGGTACCTGCACCAAACCTGCCACTGTGCTTTACCTTGGCACTGATTTATGTGTGGGAAACTGCTGGGATTGCAGCAAATCCAGAGAAATTCCCTCCAGTTCATTCTACCCCGAGCTGCTCTTGCTGAATGGGTGCTGTGCTTTGTAAAAATCGTGGATGTTTTTGCAAGATACAATTTTATTTTTGTGAGTCCTGACCCCTGCTTGCAGTCAGCAGGAGAAAGGGATGAATCCTGGAATTATTTTAGGTTGGAAAAGACCTCCAAGACCATCGGGTCCAACCAGTCTTTCCAAGGCCACCTCTCACCCGTGTCCCCAAGTGCCACATCTGGAGGGTTTTTAAATCTCTGCAGGGGTGGTGACCTCACCACCCCCTGGGCAGCCTGGCCAGGGCTTCACAACGCTTTTAATGAAAATAATAATAAAAAAATTCCTAATATCCAACCTAAACCTGTCTGGGACAGTTTGAGGCCGTTCCCTTTTGTTATTGCCCATTCCTTGGGAGAAGAGATTTAACATCACAAACGGAGCTGAGGGCTCTGCCCCTTCTCAGCACAGCCAGGGACACTCTCACACCACTGGTGCTGAACTCCTGCCCTAATTAAATGGGTTTTTCACCTGAATTGAGTTCACTGCGTGCCCAGAGGCAGGTCCCTGCAGCTCCCAGGGGGATCCTGCATTATCCCAGGGTGTGAGTGCACAGCTCAGTGTTTGCCTGGCCCAGCAGAGCCCCCCAAGCACAGATTGCTGCCCACCCCCTCTCAGTGCCGTTCTGCTGGAAAAACATCCTGGCCCTCGGTGATTTTCTCCTTTTCTCATCTCTTTCATAGGAAATTTTGTCTGAAACTCCCTGCCCTGGTTTTGTGTTTAGCAGGAGAGGCTGCAGTGCTCCTGCTAATCAATAATCAATGGGATTATTCAAACTGTGATTTGAATTGATTGGATTGTGATTGGGATTTGGGTTCCCACGTCCCCATGGCCGGTGTGGCCATGGACAGCAGAGCTCAGAGGTTCAAAGGTGACAGCAGGATGAGGGGACACAGCCCAAGAGGGGCTAAAATTCTGTGAGAAGGACAAGGACCAAACAGCTCCTCTTGTTTTCCTCATTGTCCTGACAGAGCTGAGCAGGGTCTGGCTTCTGCAGGAATCAACTCCTGGTGCCTTGGGAGCATCAAATCCTTCCCCTCCTCCAAGGAGAGCAGCTCAGCCCCTTTAAACCCTGAGCAGGCTTGGTTCAACTTATTCAAAATTGAAGATATTCTCCCCTGAAACCTTTGTCACTGTTATGGATGTCATTTTTGCTTGGAGTGGCTGCAGTGGGATGTGAGATCCTGCTTCTCCTGGGATGGACAGCAGGGAAACCTGGGCTGGCTCAGTGCTCCCAGCTGGGCTTGGGGGAAGCAAGAGGGGGAAACAAAGGGAAAAAGGAAGGATGGAGTTTCTCCTCGTGTGACTCCAAGCTCTGAGCTTCTCAGACAGATGCAGGGAATCCCCTCTGCTGGACAGGCACTGTGGAGAGGAGCTCAGAGTGGGGCTCTGAGGGACACTCAGGGCAGAAGGAATCGTGTGCTGTGCAGGGATTGGCTCTGGATGGCAGCTCCCAGTGCCAGGAGCTGGGAAGGAGAGAAGCCTCTGGAGAAAAAGAGGGAAAAATCCTCCCCATGGCTCTCAATCCCTCTGTTCCTCCTGCCTGCTCCAGCCCTGTTGTTCCAGGCTCCTGTGTGTCCAAAAGGAGCTTGGCAGCTCCTCCTGCATTTCCTGATCCATTGGTTTTCCTCAGACAAACACTCCCTGCCTGTTCCCAGCAAGGCAAGAAATCCAGGGAAGAGCTGGATCCAGAGCACCCTCCTGGAATGTGCCAGGAGCTGTCCCAGGGGATGGGGAGATCAAACCACACCAACTTCAGCCCTGGCCAGGTGTGCTGGGATGGGCTGAGCCATTCCCTCCTGCCAGGCTGGAATTAACTGGAATTCTGCATTTGTTTCCACACCCTGAGGCCACTGCTCGGTGCTGGATGTGAGATTCCCCCAGGGATGTTTAAAATGTGGGGATTTGATCCACTGCTGGATACTTGCAGTGGATGGGTTGGAAGGACACCCTGCAAAGATGTCCAGGTGGGAACCAGCTGTTGATTCCTGATTTTATTCCTGGTTTGTGTCTGATGGAGGCTGGGGCTCTGCTGTTCCCATCTCCAGTCTCACCTTCATTGATGCACCCCTGCTCCTGCCACCCCTCCTGATTGCTGTGCCAGGCGAGGGGATGCCAAAAGGAGGAAAAATCCCAGGAAAAGGTTCCTAAGGAACTCATCCAGATGTTCACTGACTGCTGTGAGTGGGTGCTCACACACCTCGTGACCATCTCTGCTCTCCAAGATTCTCCAAGAGGGTTTGCCTCTCCCTGAGCTGGATTTTCCAACAGCAGAAGGGAGTTTAAAGACTCTGATACTCCTTGTCATCCTTCTCCCTTTTAAAATAAGAAATAATTAGAGCACAGAATCAATGAGGTTGGAAAAGACTTTTCAGGATCTTGGAGTCCAACAATTCCCAGCACAGCCAAGGCCACCAGCTTGCGTCCCCAAGTGCCACATCTTTTAAATCCCTGCAGGGATGGGGACTCCCCCACTGCCCTGGGCAGCTTTTTCCAATGCCTGACCACCCTCTCCATGAATAATTCAACCTTAACCTCCCCTGGTGTAACTTGAGGCTGTTTCCCCTTGTTCCATGGGAAATAAATTCCTGTTGATCTCTCACCCAAGGCTCCTCCCCACTCACGTTCTCCCCTGGCTGCTCTCCCCAATGCAGGTACTGGAATTCCCTGAGGAACCTGGTGGTCTCCTTGCTCAACTCCATGAAATCCATCATCAGTCTGCTCTTCCTGCTCTTCCTGTTCATCGTGGTCTTTGCCCTGCTGGGGATGCAGCTCTTTGGAGGACAGTGAGTCTGAGGGTTCTTTGTGCTGCTGGAAGGGTTCACATCCCTCACTCCAGGCCTGGGGAGAGGGAAATAAATAATTCCTGTTGTGGTGTTCTCCCTGGAGCTGGGTTCTTTCCTAAGGAAGAACATCCCCAGTTCAAGGCTGCTCCATCATCCCATGGTCCCCAGAACACCCAGAGCTGAAACAAGACTTCCTGTCCTGGTCCTTTCCCTGATATCCAGAATGCCATCACACTTATCCATTTGGAATATTTTTCCTGCTGGAACCCACAGTGTTTTTTGATCTGATTATTCTCATTACAAACGCCAGCAGTGGTGATTTTTTTGCAGGAAGAACCATCACAGTGTTGCCATTTAAACTCCAGCCTCACTCCTGAACTGAAATAATGAAATTATTTGGTCTTTTATTTTCCCACTCAATCCCTATTTTATCTTTAAAAGAGTAAAAAAAGAAATTATCTACTAAGAGGGTCATTACAATTTGGGCTCTCACACTTGAGGATGAAAACTTCTTGGAATGGTTCATTCTGCAAAATCGTTGGAAATTTGGATTGTTCATTTTAATTGGGGATGAAAATGATTTTCAAAGCATCAGAATTTTCTCTGGGAATGAAATTGGGTTTTTTTGCTGATGGTTCTGTTAAGCACCTTCTGAGATGTTCCCCCCTGAGCTTGCCTGGGGTGTTAGAGCCAGGTGGAACTAAAGCTGCTCCCTGATTTGGTTTATGGGATGTTAAAGGGTATTCCAAGGCTGCCTGGCTCTCCCCACTCTGGTTTTTATTTCTGCCTTCTCTCCAGGTTCAATTTCCAAGATGAAACTCCAACCACCAATTTCGACACCTTCCCTGCTGCCATCCTCACAGTCTTCCAGGTAAAGCCATCCCTTGTCCAGGGGAGTGTTAAATTGGAATTCTTGGCTGTTTCTTCCTGCTTAGGGAGGGCAAACAAGCCCCCCCCCCCCAAACCCCTGTGGAATTTAGGAAAGGGGAAGCCCTTCCTTCTCACGGGTTTTACTTTGCTGACCAATACGTGCATAACCAAAAATCAAAATAAAAACCAATGCTGTGGTATTAAGGAAAACTAGAACGAAAGGTTTATTGCTAGGGGGAAAAATGTAGATAAAACAGATATTTCAGTGCTGAATTAATATCTGTGTGTGCCCAGGCTGTGCCACATCTGTGAGTGCCCTTTGTGTTCTGCAGCCCCTGCCCAGAGCTACAGCTCTGGCAGATGCAATGCTTGGATTTAAAGCTGAATTTTGCAGCTGTTCTCTACCTGTCTTTTTTTTTTAAAAAACCCAAGAACTTAAAATGGTTTAAAACAATTTCAGAATGAAAAGAAAAAAACCCCCAGTATTTAAAATAACATTTTATTATTTACTTTTATTATTATTTATTAAATAATATCTTTACTATTAATAATTTCTATTATAATATTTATTATTATATTTTATTATTATATATTATTTTATTATTTATTATAAAAAATTATTCTATAATAATAGTAGTAATAATATCATCTAAAATAATTTAAGAAAGAAAATAAAATAATTACATTATAAATATAAGATAAAAGACTGTTTCCAGGTGTTTCCCCCCTCAAAGGGGGGCTGGGGCTGCAGGTGCAGGTGACCCTCACACATTTCCAGCCTTGTCCTGCACAGTGTGGGCTCTCCCCAGATCCAAACTCCCCCAGCTCTCAGCCAGCTCTGGCTGATGTGTTTCAGTGTCACAACCCAAAAAGGAGATAAGAAGGAAGAGAAGGGGGGTGATGACAATTTCTGGATGAGGACAGAGACAGAACCTCAAGGGACTGGTGTCCTGTGGGCTCTGCAGGAGCCAGTGAGGGCTCAGAGACAAGAACAGCCAAGGATATGAGCAATGGGAATGTTGGCTTGGCTTTGCTTTGGGGCTGGAGCTGCCTGTGGAATGCTCAGCTGGAATATTTCCTGTTGATAAATACGCTGCAGTGTGGGCTGCTGGGGTGAAGGAAAACACGTGGGTTTAAGATATTTGTCTGGAATGTCAGAGGCAGGGATTGGACCCAGCAAAAGCCACCAGCCCTGGATGATGAACTGTGATGTCCCAGAGGCTTTTCCATGCCCTCTGCTCTCCTTCCATCCCACTCCTCCCCTGAACTGCAAACTCCAGGTTTCCCTTCCCTGGGATCCCTTTCCAAGCTTTTCTTCCACAACCTCAGCCAGGCTGAGCAGAGCAGCATCAGTCAGAGCCACCATTCAGTGTGCTGAATGGACAAAATTAGATACACCCTGCCCACCCCTGCACCTTTGGACATTCTCTGTGTAAGATTCTCAAACAAACTCCTCTGCTTTAGCCCTTTTTTATCCCAGCTGGGTCATGGTCCTGTCACTGCACACCCAGGATGTGTTTTGTCCACCTGGCTGGGCTCAGCCTAAATTCCCTCATCACACCTTCATCTCCAGCTCCTGGCTCCCCAGGAAGTCCCTGTGAGCCGAATGCCCAGCTGTGAATAACCAAACTCCACACAACCCCAACATCCATGGGCACAGAGCCTCTGGAATGCAGAGCCCTGTGTCAGGTACCCGTGCCCGCTCCCTGATTTCCTCTGGAAACCCTCCCAGGCTGTTGGTGACAGCTGGAGATGAGGAGTGGCAGTGGCAGGGTGGGAGCAGAGCTGTGCCCTGCCCCTGGCTGCCTCTGGGTTGGTGTCAGAGCACCCTGCACCCTGCCTGTGGGATCTGCCATGGAGCTGATGGGGCTCAGCCTTCCCTCAGGCATCTCCCTTTCACTGCAGTCCCTGGAAGCAGCACAATCCTGTTCCTGTTCCTGTCCCACCCTGAACCTGCTCATTCTGCCATTAACATTTCACAGCAGCCCTTGACAGCTGCTTTATCCCATCCCCTGGTGGCTCCTCAGTATTAAACAGTGAGATGCTCTCAAAATGTTCATCGGGGGCAGCTGAAGGCAGTGTGGAGCCCAGGGAATACCAAAAGGCTTCACCTTGCTCCCAAGTCCTCTCCCTCTGCAGTGCTGTCCTTCCCTCTCCTCAGCAAGAATTCCTTACAGCATCCCTGAACAGAGCTGAGAGAGCAGGAGGAATTTCATTAACTGCTGGAGGACAGAGCCAGCAGATCCTGGATCCTCCAGGCTGCTCCCTAATTACCTGAGTAATTCCTGCAGCCGATGGGGGACAGTGGGAAGGACACCAGCTCTCCTTCCCAGGGCCTCAGGGAGCATCCTCAGCTTGTCCAGGCTTAGTTTAGATTGTTTATCTCTCTGCAAACCCCCCACTAAACATCTCTTTTTTTTCCCCTTGAACTTTTTGTTCCACTCCCAAATAATCCAAAGGTTGGATTTTCAACCCAGATGCCACTGGACCAAATCCTGGTCTTCTGCTTGGGAATAGAAAAATTCCCAGTGGTTGCCCTTTCCATGGATATTTGTGCTGTCAGAAATCACTTTATGGCTCTTCCCAGAAAGCAGGAGCAGTTGTGAATTCATGGAAACGCTGTGAATGCACATTTGTGGACAACACTCTGCATAACTGAGTGGCAGGTCTGAAAGCCCAAAGCCCTGTTTCATACTCTGTGGTGTAAATCCAGAGTAGCTCCAGCAGTGCTGGGCCTGAATCCTGATTTTGGGATTATTTGAGGCTGAATTGTGCATTTGGGAGAGGAGCTGGTGCCTGCACTGGGTGTCCTTGTGTCTAGACTCGCTCTTAGCCCAGTGCTGTCATCAGCACCATCCCTGCAGCCAGGAATTTCCTCTCTCTCAGCAGCTGACAGCCAGCCTGGAATTTGCAGCCTGGAATTTGCAGGCTGGAATTTTTCAGGCAGGAATTTGCAGGCAGGAATTTGCAGGCTGGAATTTGCAGGATGGAATTTGCAGGATGGAATTTTTCAGGCTGGAATTTGCAGGCAGGAATTTGCAGTCATTCCAAGCACTCTGTGCAGGTGAAACCCCATTACTACAGCACACATCAGCCTTTGGGCTTTTTATCTTTCTTTTTTTTTTTTTTTTTTGGTTGTTGTTTGTTTGGGGTTTTTTCCCAGCTACTAAACCCAAAGACAACTTCCTGTTTAGGAGCTGGATCTCCACATCCCCGTGTTTTAATGCACTAAAAGTTCTCATTGCCTGACTCTGCCAGGGCAGGCAGAGGATGTGCTGACGTGCCCACAATTGCTGCTGTGTCACAGATTTTAGTGAAGAAAGGAACACCAGACAATTCAGACTGGTGGAAAATGAGCATTTAGTGTGGCAAGGCTTGTTGTACCCTGATTAGTTTTCCTATTATTGCCGTATTTGTTAATTAGCCCTGGGTGGATAATCAGAGGTGCAGCTCTGTGCTTGTCCCTGCCCAAGGACAAGGAGGATCAGAGTCCCCTTCAAGCTGTCCCCTGCTCTGTCCTTGCTCACACACAGAGCTTGTTGCTTCTTTTTAGGGATTTTTTGGGGGCTTTGTGGCCCTCTGGGTCAAACCTGGGGAAACTGAAGAGGAGCCCGTGGTGTGCAGCCCCTGCAGGGCTTGTGGCACCCAGGGGTGATGCCCAGGAATATTCCAGCTGCAGGAGGGCA
>VZSR01000692.1:2086050-2101024 GCA_013398615.1 Brachypodius melanocephalos
TTGTTTTATCAGCAGAGCTCATTAACAGGGCTGGGTGTGCTGCTCACTGCCAGCCCAGCTCCAGAGGGATAAACCAGGATCATTTCCTCCCAGCAGCAATGACCTGAGATTCCTTTTCCCATGACTTTATAGAGCTCTGTGTAAATAAAATGTAAATGTTGGCTCAAAATGACCAATTCCCTGCAGCTCCACTCGTTGTCCTTTTAAACCAGAGGGAAAAATGAGGGTGAAATCTGCATTTCTGGGCTGGAGGGGTGGAAATCCAGGGGCTCTGGGAGCAGCAGGAGGTCCCAGCCTGCCCCTCTGATGGGGTGAGGCCCCTCAGGTCCTGTCCCCTCTCCAGACAGGTGCTGGGGACACAAAAGTGCCTGGGCTGCAGGGCCAGCTCCGGGCAGGGACGGTGGCAAAGCTCCCAGGGATCAATCCTTAAACCAGCAAAGGGGTGAAGGGGGGCAGCAGGAGGGGAATAACTCCTGTGTGAGCTGTGTGGAGAGTTTTTCCTCAGCTGCTCCCCAAGACACTCTCCTGAACGTCTTCCTGGCCATCGCTGTGGACAACCTGGCCAACGCCCAGGAGCTGACCAAGGTAGGTGGGACATCGCTGTGCCTTCCACAGCAGGGGTGACACCCTGGGCTGTCCCCTGGAGCCCTGCTGCACCTCTGCTGACCAATTCCCACTCCTGAGAAGTTTATTCCCCTTCAGGTTCTTTTATTTCAAGTTGCAGGGAATATTTTGTGTCTGGTTCATCCCAAAGTAAACATTGCTCAGCTCGCATTTTCTGTTTCCAAGAGCAGAGGAGAAGGAATTTTTTGGTTTTGGCTGGGGTTTTTTTGTTTGTTTTTTTTGGGTTTTTTGGGGTTTTTTTAAGGTTTTTTTGGGGGTTTTTTTTTTTGGTTGGTTTTTTTTGGGTTTTTTTTTGGTGTGTTTTTTGTGGGTTTTTTGTTTGTTTGATTTTGGTTTTGTTTGTTTGGGTTTTTTGTTTTGCTTTGTTTTGTTTTTGGGGTTTTTTTTTGCTAATTGGAAGCTCAGACAGGATTCAGGCTTCAGATTCAGGATTTTGTACCTCTGGTGACCAGTTTGCTCTGCAGAGAGCTTTATTCCCCTTCAGGTTCTTTTATTTCAGGTTGCAGGGAATATTTTCTATCTGGTTTATCCCATTGCTCAGCTCGCATTTTCTGTTTCCAAGAGCAGAGGAGAAGCAATTAACAGTTTTTTTGCTGATTGGAAGCTCAGACAGGAGCAGATTCAAGTGTTGTGATGCTGCTTTTGCACCCCTGGTGACCAGTTTGCTCTGCAGAGAGCTTTATTCCCCTTCAGGTTCCTTGATTTCAGGAATATTCAGGGAATATTTTGTGTCTCCCTTACCTCGCCCGAGGTTGGTGATGGATTAAGGAATTAAAATTTTCCAATCAGCTCCAGGGAAAACGATTTGCAGAGGCTGTTGGGAGCACTCAGGGGAGATGCTGGAATGTTCCTGCCTCTCCCCAGGTGTGAGGGAAAGCAGAGGCACGAAGGCAGGTCCTGGCAGGGGGTGGCAGAGACACTGATGGGACTTTGCTGGATGTGGACACAGATTCCTGCCTGGAGAATCCCCTCTGGGGAATGTTTACACTGGAGCATTCCCCAAGGAGAAGAACTCAGCCCTGGGGCTGTACAGGGAGGATTGGGTCAAAGTCCCCTCCCCGCAAATCACCGCAAAACCTGCAAATTTTGGGGTAAAACATCCCAAAAAAACCTCCAAGATCCCCAAATTTGGGACCCCTCAAACCCCTAGGACTCCCAAAGTTGAGCCACCCCCCAAACCGCCCAGAACCCCCAAATAACACCTAAACCCCAAAATTTGGGGTTAAATCCCCCCAAACAACACCAAACCCCAAATTTGGGGTTAAACCACCACTAAACCACTGCAGAACCCTCAAATTTGGGCTGAAATCCTGCCCCAAACCACCCCAAACCCCACAAATTTGGAGTCAAACCCATAAAAGCTCCAGAGAACCCCAAAATTTGTGGGGTTGGGTGTTATTTTGGGAGGATTTTACCCCAAATTTGAGGGTTCTGGGGAGCTTTTATCTGTGTTTGGGTTATTGCACAGTTTTGATTTCTTGGCATACTCAGGTGGATTTATGAGGAGAATTAAGGGGTTTTTGCACGTTTTTAGCTTTTCTCACCCATCCCTGTGCTGCTGCCCTGGGAAGCAGCCACAGTGACCCGCTGGGGGCAAAGGCAGCAGCGTCCCTGTTGGGATGGTTGTGTTTTATAACTTTAATTTCTTTACTCCTGCCAGTGGCACAGCTCTCTGCCCACGAGCAGCAGGCAAGGGTGGCTTTGCTTTTCAAGGAAAGGTGCAGAAATTCATGATCCTGGAACCCTGGAAGTGTCCAAGGCCAGGCTGGGTGGGTTTGGAGCAGCCTGGGACAGTGAGAGGTGTTCCTGCCATGGCAGGGGTGGCACTGGGTGAGCTTTAAGGTCCCTTCCCACCCAAATCAGTCTGGGATTCTGGGAATTTACTCAATTTTGGAAGAGCATCAGGCTCCTGGGATGTGATCCAGAGTGGGGGAAGAGACACAGGGGGATGATGATGGATGATGTTCCCTCCTATCCCTCGCCTGTCTTAGAGACAGTCAGGGGGTCCCTGTCACTGTAGGACACGAAAGAGGAGAGACCCCAAATATTTCAGAAGGCAAAGAGCACAGAAAAAAGGGCTTGATTGCCTAATTCTTACTACCTTTTATAAGGTGTTCTGATACAGATTAACAGGATTGGAGAATAGGAATGACACCTCTCTAATCCCATTGGTTAAACCAGAGAAACAGCAAACACCACCTGGAGAAAGATTGCTTTGAGAAAGGAGAGTTGTTTGCCAAGATTGTTTTGAGGAGAAGCTTTACTGAGAACTTTTCCCTTGGGAAAAATTTAGCAGCTGCCAGCAGGCTAAAATTTTTTAGATTTAGAAATATCAGGCCCACAGGTCCCCATCTTTTTAGTGGAAGCAACGCAGTTCTGCCCTTGTCCAGAGGATTTGGAAATGCTCTCCCTCCCTCCTGCTCCGTGCTGTGGGAGGTGCCCATGGCAGGGGTGGCACTGGATGGGCTCCAAGGTCCTTCCCCCCCAAACCATTCCATGGAATTGTTCAAACCCATCGAGATGGGGTGCTCAGGGTGAGTGCTGAGCTTTGGGGGTGGGTCTGGCACTGCTGGACTCGATTTTTTCCAGCATTTGTGGCTCTTTGGATCCCCTCTGCAGCTCCACACTTCAGACACGGAGATTTCCCCAAATTTCCCACCCTCCTCCAGCTGCTGAAAACCAAACCAGGCAAATGTTCCTGGTCCAAAGCACATCCCTGCTGTGGCTGAGCTGCTCTTTGCCATCTCCCCTGTTCCTGCAGGGCTGCCTCCAGCTCCCAGCATTATGGAGCTGTTCCCCAACACACCCTCCAAACAGCTCCCAGGTGAAAAAGAAATATTCCAATTCCATCTTCTGCATCCCTCCTCCCTTAAAAAGCTGCTTGGGGATGTTATTTATCAGCTCTCTGTTGTTTTGGAGCTTTTCCTTTTTTATTTTTTCTTTTTTTTTTTTTTTAATGGGAATTTTTTCCCTTCCAGCAGCTCAGCTGTTTGTGTGCTCACAGAAATCTCCAGGCTGGAGGCAAAGATCCAAAGATCCTCCCAGATTTGTGGGCATCCCTTGCACGTGCTAAGAGGGAGGATGAGGCCCAGCACAATTCTTGGATAATAAATCTCATCCTCCTCCTTTCTTAATCCTTTAAGTGCTTCCCTGTGAATATTTCAGCAGCTGACAGGGAGGGTTAGGAACCTGACTTTGGGGATGTTTATAAAGTCTAATTAAATATTGATGGATTCAGCAGCATTGCCAAATCATAAAGCTTCTCCAGGAACTCTCTTGGGGATTTTTTTTAGTTTAATTTTATTTATGATTCCGTCCCCCCAAAATCACTGGGGCTTTCAAAAGAAGAGCAAAAAGCTAAAATTGGATTAGACACATACCTGGAGAATGAGGGGTTTCCTGCTCAGTAAATATGATCATGCAAGCCCCCAAAATGGCCCAGAGATACAAGGAAGTTACTCAGGAGTCAGTTGGTCCCAGGAGACTTTCCTGACATTTATTCTGTGAAATTAATTGAGATCAGTGCTGAATTTAATGTGGGAGAAGCAGGAGGAATCGAAATTGCCTCTGTTTAGGGAAGACAGGAAAACTTTCCTGCCTCAGGACTGGAACATTTCAACTTCCCCCACTTCTGGATGCTAATTTGGATTTCTTGATGTGGCATTTGGAGCATTTCTGGGCTTTGTGACCTGTAAGAGGAGTTCTCAGAGCTGGGACTATATTTAACTGCAGCTTGATCATCCCTTGGCTCTTCAGAACTCACCAGCGCTTAGGAATGACTCATTTTGGGGGGGAAAAAAATAAAGAATCACCACCTTTGCTTTCAATCTATAAAAAAATCTGCTCCCAGGTCCCTCTCCTGCTCTTCCTGTTCTGGCCTTGAGCTGACTCAAACTCTGCCAACCCACTTTTTAGTGATTCCTGAGAATTCTCCTGAATCCCTTTGGGTTCCCTAACCTTTAGGATTTTTTTTTTTCAATATATCGACAGGTTTTTCTTGTTCAGAGTGGAATCTACAATTGCCCCCAAAATTTGCTTTTCAAGTCTCTCTGCTGCTCATCCAAAATGCCTCTGGTGGCATCAAGCAGCTCCTTCATCCTCATTAAACTGGAGTGTAAAACCACTGCAAATGAGGCTTTATTTTCCTAAATATCTCCAAGCAGGAAGTGTTCTCTCACCTCTGTCCCCTGCCAGTGATCCCTGAAAAAGCAGGATAAAAACGTGTGTGAGGGCTGTGGGAATTTGCTATAAATTTGTATAAAATTGTATATAAATGGTATATATTATACATAATAATATGTGTATATAAATATATAAAATATATTTAAAATAAATTATATATATTATATATTATACAAATATATAAAATAATAATATGTATAATATTATATACAAATTGTAGATGTTACACAAATTTATATAAATTTGTATCACATTCTTGAGGAATGCCCAGAAATTCTGGACTGAAGTTCTTGGCCAAACCAAGAGCTGAACATCCCTAAATCCCCCTCCTTCTGCTCCCCTATGGAAAAGGCTTTAACTGGCTGAATGAATGAAAGAAAATTCAGTGTTAATGATGCACATCATGATGGGTGGCACCAAAAATGTTGAGAAATTGATTTAAACGAAGATTTGGAGCTCCAGAAAACAGAAAGAGACACAAAGCAGGGATGTTCTTATGGCAAGAGCTTTATCTGCACCTGCCCCTGTGAGATGGGGGTGAGAGTTTGAGCTGTTCAGAGCTGGAATTTTAAATATCAGGTAAAAAATTAATCAATTTTTGGAGTTCTCTGCATGGAAGGAGCTACAGAGATGTGATAGAGCAAACATCTGCCGAGGAACAGCTGCCTTTTGCTGCTCTTTCAGGAGATCACATCCAGCACAATTCCAGAGGCACTCAGGAGAACGGAGCAGAAACCAAAATTTAAAAGGGGTTTTAAAACCTGCACCTGGTGCTTTAGGGGCAGAGAAAGGAAAATCAGCAGCCTTTGCTTTTAAGGAAGAAATAACCTGAATATACCCGGAGGATGAAAGGAAAACCTGAAAGATTATTTTTTTATTGGGGTTTTATTCCTTTTAAAACTTGTGTCCTGAGGATAACATTTCTGCTGGGTTGGGACGGGAACAGTTAATTTTCTTCACAGGGTTGGGATTTGTGTGGAAACCAAGGATTTGTGTTGAAACCACTCTGGGATGTTGGTTGGTGAGCAGCCACCCCACAGAGTGCAGGGGGGAAAGCTGGGGGGCACCAGTATTTGGGGACACACAGCTGGGACAGCTGAGCTCAGGGACATTCCAGACAGAGTGACAACATCTGTCTGTCCCAGTCCTGCTCCATGGAGGGAGCTCTTCTCTCTCTGGGATGGGAAATGTGGAATTAATTCCTCTCCCTGCCTGTCTCCACAGCTTTTTTTCCCCCCAATTAAACTGAATTTATCCCAATCCATGGGTGCTTTGCTGTTTTCCCACCCCACCAGGGTGAAAGGAACAGCCAGGATTAAACCAAATGCCCTCGATTTGCAATGAGCTCCCAAAGCTTTGATAAATTGACTGGAATTTGGCAGCTGAGGAATATTGACTTTGTATAATTGCTCAGCAGGTCTTTTATTCAGGCCTGGTTATAGACTTGCAAATATTTGCAAAGGAAAAAAAAAAAAAAAAAAAAAAAAAAAAATTTATATGGTAACGATTTTTAAAATCAATTTTCCATCTTTTTTTTTTTTCCTTCTGAAGGAGAAAAGGAAAAGAGTTTCCAAATGAGTCCAGCTGAAGCAAACAGCAGCAAAGGCAGAGCGAGGAGCTGTTTATGCAGATGGAATTCAGGGTGGATAAATCTCTCTGATTTCCTAGTCCAAAGCTGGAGCTCTGTCTGCTCTCATTATTTTGGTCATGACTCCTTCCAGCACCGCCCTGGGGGAGCAGAGCAGACCTGTGGCATTCCAGAAGGTCGGACACCAGAGCCTGTGGCTGCTCTCATGTGGTTTTCCCTGAATTTGTGAGATGCTGGCGTTGCTCTGTGCTAACCCTGCCACGACTTGACTTTATTTTGGTTAGAAAATTCCAGAAAAGTTCACCCTTGGTGACCATTGAAAGGGAGCCAGGCTGTTTCTTTGGGTTTTGCTCTCACCTCAATGTTTAAGACCCTTAAATCTTGAATTTTCGAAATTATTTATTGCGATTTTTTAAAATTAAGATCCTTAATTTTGGGTTTTAGCCATGCTTTTCATGTTGGGTAGGAAAAGAGAAATGCAGGAAGCAGGAGCAGAACCCTGCTTTGCTCTACAAACTCCATTTAATACGGTTCAGGTTTTGTTTTGTGAGTCCTCAGGGATCTGAGGTGGGTGTGAAAAACTGATGGGAGCAGGCCCAGCCCCAAACCCATCGATTGGGTTAAACCCAAGCACCCAGGGGTTTAAATTCAGTTTAATTAACTCAGTTTAATTTTAAAGAAAAAGCCGTGGAGACCAGCAGGGAAAGGGATGAATTCCACATTTCCCATCGCAGGTTTTTCATTATTGTTTCAGAAAAGCCTCCTTGGAGGTCAGGGAGGGTTCAGGAGCCTGTCCAGGTGCTCCAGTAGGACATTGGCTTTAGAGGTTGTTACACACACAGAGCTCTGGGATAAATGGGGAATTCCACCTGGAATTGGCCCACTCCTGCTCCCTCAGAGTCTCCTCCCCAGTGCTGTGTGCTGAGAGGAGACCCAGGAGAGTCAAAACATTTTGTAAAGGTAAAAATCCCTCTTGAGCAAACCTTGCCTTTCGCACCTCAACTCGCACCAAACCTGGGGTTCCTTGCGAGAAAATCTGCCCTAAATTCAAATTCAATGTCCTTGCAGCACCTCAGTGGCAGCCACCCCCACCCCAGGCCCTGGGGAGCTCTGCTTGCTGTCATTCCATGATTTTATTCCCTGATTCCTCTTGCTTTTTTGCCCCAGGATGAGGAGGAGATGGAGGAAGCCACCAACCAGAAGCTGGCCCTGCAGAAAGCCAAGGAAGTGGCTGAAGTGAGCCCCATGTCTGCAGCCAACATCTCCATAGCTGCGTAAGCACCTTTGCTTCCTTGGGAGGAAATTCCCTTTTTTCCGCTCTGTGTCCATCCAGCTGCAGCATCCCAGGGGATCTGGGGGCCCTCCTGCACCCTCACAGACCAAATACTTCAGTGCTGAGCCCTTAATTAAGAGGCTAATGAAGGATTTCTTTCGGTTTGGTTCTCTTTGGAATGCCTCACCTTTGATTAATTGTGTTTAGGTGGATTTTTTGGTTTTTTTTAAGCTGTCCCAGGATGGATTTCACCAGGTGAAGCGTTAACATCCCACTTTGGGTGTTTCATGAGGAGAGGGGTGTGTGCACAGAAATAATTTTTTAATGGTCTTGAGAATTCAAATGCTCAAAGGCATCCTCTTAAATAGCTGAAAAATGTGCTTGAATTGCCTTTCCTTGCTGTTCGAAAGGGCTGGGTGGAATAACATGAACTGCTTTGGAGGCAGGAACATCCATTTGGAATTCTCAGATGCCCGGATGAGGACAAGCTCAGAACCCTTGGAAAGCTCCGCCTTGGGCCCAACTTTTCTTGGATCCTAGAGATGCAAAAATGAGGTGTAGGTGGAAATATTTGTCCAGGCTCCTGTAGCTGAGACACCCCTGGAAATATTCAAGTGTTGGATGGACTTGGAGCAGCCTGGGATGGGATTTAAGGTCCTTCCAACCCAAAGCATTCCATGATTCTCTTCTGGGATACCTCGCAAGGATTTGTGTTGAAAAGCTTCCTTGAGCTCTTCTGGAATTTCAGCATCAGCACCAAAAAGTTTGGTCCTGCATTTTACTGGGAGCTGCTGATGTTTTCCAGACCCCTTTTACAGGGGAGACCTCCAAGGGCTGGAGAAGCTCAATCATAATAAAAAGAAATTTCCTGCTCAATTTCATTGGAAAAAAACTCAACTGCAGCCGGATTCCTTCGGTGGAAATCTCTTTTTACTGGAGTTTAATCCACTTTAGCAAAGACAAAAGGCCAAGTGGAGCCAGTTTGTTACA
Organism: Brachypodius melanocephalos; assembly: GCA_013398615.1. Lineage (NCBI taxonomy): Eukaryota > Metazoa > Chordata > Aves > Passeriformes > Pycnonotidae > Brachypodius > Brachypodius melanocephalos. The sequence continues at coordinate 2,094,708 of VZSR01000692.1, forward strand.
TGTGAAGGAACAGAATATTATTAATTTGCCTGTTTTATTCTTCTTACCATTTTATTTTGTCATTACTGCTGCAATCAGTTCCTATTTATGCTCTGGCTGTTTGATAGTTTTAAATACCACTTTTTCCTTACAATTATTTTCTGGCCAGCCTTGAAAAGAAGTCAAATGAGGATAATTGCTCCTGCTCTTTGATGAATTTCTTGGTTCTGGTATTTGAAAATGCAAGATGATGATGGTGCTTATTTGCTTCTGCTTTAATCAAAGCGTTTTGCATGGGAAGATTTCTTAGAAATCAGCAGAAAAAAAGAAAAACAACTCACTTCCATGGAGCTGAGGTGGAAATAGCTTAAAATCACCTTTTTCCTCTGATTTTTCACCAGCACAAGGAGAGTTTTGTGACAACAATCCAAAGTGAGGACAAAATTTGGGGGTTTTGCTTATTTTTGCCTCAAATTGAGTGAGGTTTTGCTTATTTTGCCTCAAATTGAGTGTGCCTTGCCTCGATTGTGTGAAAATTCTCAGGAGCACAATGGAAAGGATGTTTTCCACATCTCCTGACCTCTGGCACTCCATGACATCTCCTTGTCTGAACCTCCCACGGCCACTCACAAAGCTCCCAAAGCCACTCACAGGGCTTTGTTTTGGGGGAAAAAAAAAGCAGCATTTAGGTCCAGAGGGATGATGGCCTGGAGGAACAGGCAAGGGAGGAGTCAGGAGTTTTTGGGAGATGGGAAGAGGGAGCTGCATGGATTGGTGGCTGGTGATCCATGAGATTCAATGAATCCATGTCAAAGCGATTTGTTTTGTACATAAATCCTGGAATATTCCGAGTTGGGAGAGACCCACAAGAATCAAATCCAGCTCTCAAGTGAACAACCCACACCAGGCAGGGGATGTCCATGCTCAGGGAGCTCCAGAGGGGCTTGGCAGCCCCTAAATCTTGAATAGGAGCATGGTTTGCACCCCCTGATTTTTGGATAGAGAGGTGGTTTACAGCCCCTAAATCTTGGATAGAGAGGTGGTTTGCAGCCCAAATCTTGGATAGGGGTGTGGTTTACATCCCCTAAATCTTGAATAGGAGGGTGGTTTGCAGGCCCTAAATTTTGGACAGGGGCATGATTTGCAGCCCCTAAATCTTGGACAGAGAGGTAGTTTGCAGCCCCTAAATCTTGGATATGGGGGTGGTTTGCAGCCCCCATCCCTTGGGTATCTCTCTCCAGTACAGTAGGGCTGATTTAGGGGCCTTTTGGCACCCAAATCCACCCCACCACCTGATTTCTCCTGCTCTCAATCCCCACGGTGCTCTGAGGGTGGAGCAGACGTGACCACGGCAACTCCTGGCAGATCAGATCCAGAGCTGGACACGCCAAAAGTGCTGGGTATTCTTAAAAATGGGATTTTTGGCAAATGGAAATATCACCAGGAACCAAACCCCTGTAGAACTCAGGTACAAAACTGAGACTCCAGCCCCTGTAGGATACAGTGAACAAGGCCTGGGAACACTCTAAAGGTGGCTCTATCCAATCAATTTATATTTGTTTCCCATCAGGAATGTATTTTTTTTTAAAGTTTTATGGCTTAATCTTATTTTTCCAACACATGAAAGTGGATTTCTCTAACGACAGCAGGCCTAGATGGCGTGGATCAATGTTCTGAAAACATTGACATTTCCCTGCCTGCACCAGTCCAAACAGGGTGGTGGCAGAGAACACCACGACTTGGATTCTCTTCATCACGATGTTCGTGTTCCCAGTGTTTGGCCACTCCCACAGAGGTGACAAACCTGTCCCTGGGCTGAGCCAGGTGCAATGTCACCTTGGTTGTGCTGCTGAGGGGCTCAGGGGCTGTTTCGTGCCCTTCCCAAGCACTGAGTGTGGCTCCCCCTAATCTCCCTCACTGCCTTTCCCACGGTGTTGGATCCTCCACCCCTGGCATTTTTCCTGTGCCAATACAGGGTGAGCTGGGCTTGAAGAAGAATTTTTTGCACTCTGTGACTTACAAGGTCTGTTTTTTTTTTTAAATTCCACGAGGTAATAGATTACAGCTGCAGCCAGACCCAAGGGAATCATTTAATCACCAATTCTCCTGCCCCAGCCTCCCCTCCTAAACAAGCTCCATAAAATCTGCACATCCAGCGCCTTGGAATTGTCCCCTTGTCCCTGCTGCTCTGCTCTGAGCTCCATTTATTGTGTTGGTTACTAAACATCATTTCCCTAAGCATAAGGAAGGTTGTTATCCAGTGTTCCAGAGGCTCTGAGGAGGCACCTTCACCTTCCCACCTGGAATTGGATGCTGGGAATTGGTTTGTGATTGATGGAGCCCGGGGATCTCCTTTAATCCCCAGCTCATCACTGCAGTGCTGGGGAGGGATTGTTTATCTTGCACCTCCCTCACAACATCCTGCACTTGGCTTGGAGCTCCCAGAAATCTTCCTCTTTCACCAAAGGGATTCACCTGAACAGATTTCTCTGACCACAGCTCCTTTTTCCACTTGGTGAGCTCTGTCCTGAAAGGGCTTTTTTAATTTAGTGGCTTCTTAGGATGAAAAGCAAGGCTGGTGCATTGGTTTGGAGCTCCTGCTTCACCCAGCTCCCAGAGTTTCTCTGCTCCACCAAAAAGATTCACCCAAGCAGATTTGTCTGACCACAGCTGGTTTTTCACCTGGTGAACTCTACCCTGAAGGATTTATTTAGGATGAGAAGTGAGGGTGGTGCATTGATTCTGTCATTGTTTGCAATGTTTGCCTGAAAACAGGAGATGTGTTTGATTCGAGCCCGCTGTTTCATTCTTCTTTTTTTGTGATTTTTTTTATTTGTTTGTTTGTTTTCTGTTTAGCGTTTTCCTTGCTTTGTTGTTTCTGGAGGTGAGTTCTGGGTTTGTTCAGCCCCTCTGTGTTGTTTGCCCTGCTCAGCCTCTGCACCTGAGGGACTTCCCAGAGCCAGGGGTCTTTAGGGCAAACCATTGGTGCAGCTTCCTTGGCAGCCAGACTGGAGGATGGGGGACAAGGGGACAATCCCAAGGCACTGGATGTCCAAAGCACTTTTTGGTGCCACTTTCAGCGGAAGGAAGAGCCCTCAGACTCATCCCTGTGGGTCACACAAAGACCCCAAAGCAAACATGGAGTTTTTTTCCTGGTTTTGCCTGGCCTGATCCCTGAATTCCCTGTGCTTGGGTTCCTCCTCTGCCTCTCCCATCCCAGCCAGAGCTGCACCAATGGTCCGTACAAAAGGGGCTGCCACGAGCACACCCTGCCCCACCTGGGCCTCAGCTGGCACCCACAGCATTCCCCAGGGTGCTCTCCTCACCTCTTCTTGGGAAAAGCCTTAAAATAGCAATTTTTCAGCACCCCAAAATTTGTGGGAGCCTGCCAGGTAGTCAGCCACACGTTGGGGAACTTTTTGCACTTTGTGATTTACAAGGTTTGGGTTTTTTTTTTAATTCCATGAGGCAATGGATTACAGTTGTAGCCAGATCCAAGGAAGTCATTCAATCACAGGTGAGAGGTGTGAGTTTTGGGTGGGAGGAGAATTTGGGTGGTGGAGGAAACGCTGTGGGCAGTGGCAGAGACAGCTCCTGACGTGGGCACCAGACCTAAGCACAGTTTGTCACATTGCCCACTGCTGTTCCAGAGTTATTTGTGCTTCCCAGGACAACTTTCCAGCCTTCAAGGACTTCCTTCTGTCTCCAGGACTGCTTTCTGCCGGTCCCACACGGGGTTGGTCACAGAATTGGTGCTGTAATTGCAGTCCCACAGGGGGACAGTGCCTGTCACAGTGTGAGCAAGGCAGAAAAGCCACCAAAGGTGGCACCTCAGTCACGTCACCCTGACTCCTCTGGCCCTTTTGTACAGGTCTGGGGTGCAGGGAGGGGGCACCTGCTCTGTTTCTCCAGGTTTTCCATCTCGGAGGTTCCGTGTTTTCCCTCTGTCTCAGGCGTGCCGTGGCTGATTTCCACATCTCTGTTGGGCTGTGGGGACCCAACAGGAGCCAGCAAGAAGCTGCCTGAACACCCAGCCTGTGCCCTGTGCTGTGCTGGGGGGTGTAGGTTAGAAGAGGTGTTCTTTTTCTCTTGCTGGTTGTGATTTCTTCCCCCTCCTCCTCCCCTGGAGCGTGTCAGTGTGTGATGTTCTGATTCCTCCCATTTTCCTTTCCGTCCTCACTGTCGGTGTCACTCAGCCACACCCAAAGCCACTCTCTGGGCTCTGTCCCTCGTTCCTGGTAAGTAACATCCAGTGAAAATCAACTCCTGCTGCCATCCTGCCCTGGCAAAGGAGGCTGTGCTGGCTCTGTGGTTTCACACACGGTTTCACAAAGGCAGATCCAGCCTCAGGAGCAGAGCAGTGACCCCGCAGTGCTGCAGGACTTGTGTCACATTCCCTGCCCAGGTGACAAGGACAGAGCGTGGCCTCCAGCCTGTCCAGCACCAAACGAGGCAGGGAGGCACACAAAGGTTCATGCCAGCCTCCCACTGAGGGATGTTCACCTGCTTTCAGTGTCGCTGTAGGACATGAAAGAGGAGAGACCTCAAATATTTCAGAAGGCAAAGAGCACAGAAAAAGGGCTTGATTGTCTAATTCTTACTACCTTTTATAAGGTGTTCTGATACAGATTAACAGGATTGGAGAATAGGAACGACACCTCTCTGATCCCATTGGTTAAACCAGAGAAACAGCAAACACCACCTGGAGAAAGATTGCTTTGAGAAAGGAGAGTTTTTTGCCAAGACTGTTTTGAGGAGAAGCTTTACTGAGAAGTTTTCCCTTGGGAAAAAGTTAGCAGCTGCCAGCAGGCTAAAATCTCTCAGACTCACAAATATCAGGCCCACATTTCAACAATTAAACGCCAAATCTCCACAGGCATTGGTGCTGACTCCCAGGTAAATCAGGGCAGGGTAAATCAGGATAAATCATTCTCCTCCATGCCGAGTTTTCCCAAAGGAATTTCTTGGCCATGCCTGAGGAATTCGAGCAGTCAGGGGCTTGTTCCCTGCAGGATTTTGCTGTCAAAGAGTAAAAAGGTCCCCAGCTTGAGCAGCCTGGAAATCATCATTCCCTTGGCCAGCAGGCAGGACATGGCACCCCCACTCTGCCTCGGCTCCTGTTTCATTTGGCACCAGACAAGAACAGAAATCCTGAGGTTTAGGCAAAATACTTCACCTGGCTGCTCAGAAGATTTAGTTTTGCTTCAAGCAAAACTTTTATGATGCCTTCCATAATTTTTCTTCTGTTCGCTCCAGGTTTCTGAACCTCTGGATTTTGTGTTATATGCATTACCTCAGCCAACATTTCTGTTTAGAACAATCCATTAATTTTAATAAATGTAGATTTAAAACTCTACCTCTGTGATACCCAGAGAACATTAGATTTTAACTGGGCCTTGGCTAGAATTGATTGTTAACAGATTTAAATGCTCGTCAAAGCAGGAGGAAAAATGCTGCAACCGAAAAAGCAAATCAGGAGGTGAAGGGATTTTATTTTCATTCTTGGGGAGGGTTTTTGGAACGCTGTAGATGGATAAAAATGATCATTTAGAGCTAGGCAAAAATTATTGCCTCAAGGCAGGATCAACCAGGATATTTAGAATCCTGCTTTTCTGTGGATTCCCTGCCTTTTCTGTGGGACCCAGCGATTTCCACATTCAGAACCCTCCACGTAAACGGCGTGGAGGAGATGGAGGAGAATCTAGAGGATCCCTTGAGCTGCAGGAAGCTCCTTTCACCCTTGGGCCCTGCCCTGCTGGAGCTGCAGCGGAGCTGAGGGGGTTTTTAGGCCCTGTGTCCCATTTTTGGGCAGTCTGAGGCAGACCCACCCCAATCCCTGTCCGAGGACAGAGGCGGTGCCTCCAAAGAGCCCGTCCGAGGCAGGCACTGAGGAGAAGTTGCCTGGCAGCAGCTGCTGGAGCTCAGGTGGATTTTGGAGGCCGAGGTGCTCTCTCCAGCCCTCTCTCCTGGCGCCAAGAGCAGGAATTGGGATCCTGCTGCCCTTGGAGAGGAGGATCCGCAGCACAATCCCCACACGGCTGCAGCCCGGCCTGCCCCGAGGCGGCTCCGGCAGGACCTTGGCTGTGTGAGTACCAGGGAGCCCCGAGATCACCGTCTGCCTTTTGGTCACCTTTTCCTTTTGGCTCCTTTTTGGTTCCACTCTGGGCTCTCTGCTTGTGTCCCCGTTCTCCAGAGGGTGGTGTGTCCGTGGCTTCCACATCCCTGGAGCTTGCCCGGCCTCCTCCCCGTCAGACACGGCCTGTACGAGTCTCCTCCCGATGTCTTCTATGGTTTCTCTGCTCCTTCGGTTTGGTTTTATTTTCTTTTTTTTTTATACC